>CM034151.1:726062414-726662414 GCA_019776745.2 Taxus chinensis | reverse complement strand
ATTCACAATTGCAAAGACAAGTAGCTATACTCGGCTACCTTGTTTGTTTTTTTTAATTCTCGTTATTAGATTAATTGTCATTTTCTAGATATATTAAATAATTTCTCTTTCAATTTCATTCAAATATTTTGTCAAAAATTAATAAAAATAGAGAAGTTTATATATGCTATAGATATACTTTGCATAGTTAGTTTAACTTTACTTTAGTTATATTTATATTGTTTCTTTTGTATGACAATCATGGGACCTAGGGAGCCCAGAGAATATGTATTCGAGCCAATCATGCCTCAACCCAATCTTGTTGCAGAAATAACTGACATAGACCAAAATCTCAGAATCCAAGTCTTCCGAACAACAACAGACCTACAACAAATCAGCTCACAATTAAGAGGATTAAACATAGAAGATGACAAGCACACATGTTTTGGGATCAAACCAGCCAAACTACAGATTTCCCTAATAGATATCCGCATGACTGTAGAAGGGCTTGAAAGAGAGAAAGCGTTCGGGTTGTGATCCTTTGGTCCCATAGCCAGATGCAGGAGACATTCTCATTGACATAGACACTAGCTCCTAAGAATTCAAGTTGCCAGAATGCCTATAAGGTACTCTGAGAAGATTACACAACTTTTAGTTCTAAATATAGAGGCTAAAAAGGCATATGACTATTGGATAGTAGGGATTAGGGATTGATTCTACACATGACCATAGGAGGTCCACAATGACCACGAACTTACGGTTGTGATCCACAGATCCCACAACCCAACGAGTCCACAGGTCAATCAGACGTAGATGCTGGTTTACGCACATTAGTATTTAGATCCTCTCCACTTCCACCAATCATTATCGCACAACTATCCTCACTAGACATAATAGCTAATCAAGCTAAGGATTTATGGACTAGACCAGAGAATCTCCCATAGAATTCACCATATATAGTCCGTCATCCATTTTCATGACCCTATCGGGAGATATATACGAAGCACCCACAGGTTATTATCCACGTATCCCACAACCTATAGATCGGATCATGCCACAGCTTGATATTGATTGGAGCCTTCGAGCAGTCATCCTTGCTCGACCGATCTATCACACCTAGTTCAGGTTAGGAGGGCCTTCTTTGCCTTAGATTCACAGATTCCATTAGTGCGTGTCGAAGACATAAGATTACCTAACTAGTTTGTCTATACCCCACGTATATTCCTTTCCCACCGGCTGTCTCAGTCATGACCTCGGGAGGTCAGGTGTGAGGAAGAGTTACTTGTAGATTCCCATGCTCGCTTGTCACTTTTCCATCATACAAAATTGGTGAACCCAACGTGAAATTCCTACTTTCTGGTTCAGAGTCATATTTCTACTTCATCTTCTAATTAGTATACTTTTTGTCTTTTCCACATCGTTAGCCTTCACATCAGCTTCACCACCAAAATTGGTGAACGCGACGTGAACTTCCAACTTTTTGGTTCAGAGTCAATTTCTACTTGTTCTCCAATTAGTATACTTTTCATCTTTTCCACATTTAGCCTTCACATCAGCTTCACCAACAATATTGGTGAACCCAACGTGAACTTCCTACTTTCTGGTTTGGAAATTTCTACTTGTTCTTCCAATTAGTATAATTTTCATCTTTTCCACATTCAGCCTTCACATTAGCTTCACTACCAAAATTGGTGAACCTTCCATGAATCAAATAGTTCTTCCTCTTTTATTTTTCATTCCATCCATCTTCACTTCTTCCCATTATTCTACGGGTATTCATATACCCCCCGAATATGTCGGGATTCAATGCATATGGCAGACCTCTCCTAGGTCTTGAAGCATACTACGATCAACTTAATAGACAGCCATCACCCTCGCTCTCAGCATGGGGTGACAACTATTCAACTAACCGGTTTTCAACACAAACTCCACCTCAAAGGACTAGATATAGTTCTTCTTTCCAAATAGAGGAGTTGGATCAGCTCACTCTAACGCCAGTAAGCTGAGCCTTCAGGCTCGAATAACATGACACTCACTGGGAGAATCTGGTTCATCTCCTCAATATGTTTCTTAGACCGCAAATCAGTAGACAATCAAATCCATATCGGTTTTTAGATGATGAATACTTAGTATGTTATGCTAGGAGTGAACAACACTCTCAAAGTATGTACCCACCTAGTAGGGAGTTTACAAGTACAATACTGATACTCTATTCCAGGAAAACACCCCCATTCCTCCACCTATAGAAAATGCCCTCGGTGAAGCTTAGCAGGGTCATGAGAAATTCATAGTAGGGTATCATACCCCTTTGCAACCATCAAATGATACAAAAAATGCCCTTAAGGCAAAATACTGTGTCTTTGCCAATAGAGGTCATTTCAGCCTTGGCTGAAAAGTTAGAGGGCTGGAACTTGCTCAAGCAAATCAAATTCATATTTTTGGCAAGTAGGAATCCCCAACCCTCCTCATCATCCTAGCCAAGTAAACCTGTTGTATATATCTTTTCCCTGGGTAGATATAGACAAGCAAGAGAATGGAGAAATCAAAGAAGCTCAAATCCTTGACATGCGCCCAAGGTGCACAGAATGGGTGCACGACACGGAGTGTCGACAGGGGAAATGGTGCGCCCAAGACGCACAGAATGGGCACACAACACGGAGTGTCGACAGAGGAAATGGTGCGCCCAAGACGCACAGAATGGGTGCACGACACGGAGTGTCGAAAGAGGAAATGGTGCGCCCAAGGCGCACAGAATGGGTGCACGACACGGAGTGTCGACAGAGGAAATGGTTCGCCCAAGGCACATAGAATGGGTGCATGACACGGAGTGTCGACAGAGGAAATGGTGCGCCCAAGGCGCACAGAATGGGCGCACGACACAGAGTGTCGACAGAGGAAATGGTGCGCCCAAGGCGCACAGAATGGGCGCACAACACGGAGTGTCGACAGGGTAAAGGATGCGCCCTTTGCACATGGAAGAGGATGTTCGACATACACATGGATGTGCCTATGGCGCACCTCCAGGAGGCGCAACATTTTGAGTGCTGACAGGAAGCAGACCCTGGCGCAAATATTCAAATGGCCATAACTTTTGACTGGGAGCTCAGATTCATGTAAGGTTGGACTTTTTGGAAATCTTACGAGGTCCTCTATCCAACTACGACTGGATATATTTAATTGGGTGAGAAAAAATTCTTAAAAATTTGAAATACAGTTCGCCACTTTTGGGTTCGCTGGGGTTCTCACCTACCACCATAATGAGATAGTTAAGTGCAATCTAGAGGTGGTTGGGGTAGTTTTGGATTTCATCTCTCTTTTCTCTCTCATTCTTCCTATAAATTGTAAGGAGGGGCTTCTTTCTAAAGGTTGGACATTTCTGTTTTTCCCCTCCCTTCTTCTCTTTGGCAGGTGAACTTGTGGAGTTCAAACCTCCCATTTGAAACTGTAATGTATCTTTGCCTCTTGGCATTTTGTAGTGTGTTGTATCAATCCTTGGAGAAAATTAATATATGTCTGTGGATGATTCTCAACCCTCTCTGTATTCATTTGCATTCCCTTGATCTTTCACTGTGAATCTGGCTATCTGTGTATGATCTTGCATTGCATTTTTATGGTCTGTGTTTATTTGGCAAGACAGGTGTTCTTCATTCCTCGGTGCATCACCTCCTTACCTTAGGTTTATTTTTATTGCATTTCTCTCTCCCTGTCTCCTTGGTAGTTAGATTCCCCTTAGGTTTTTGAGTAAACCTCTGCATTTCATTGGTGCATCTGAACAGAGGAATAGGAGCCCGGCCTTCATCCGGAGAGATTTTCCATTTTTTGCGAGGTCCCACACTTGGGAAAAGCTCCATGTTGTGCAGTCGCACTAAGACTTTCAACCCATCGCGTTGCAGAGTCCTAGGGGGTGCTGTGATTTTGCATCAACAAAACCTCCTCACAGGAACAGGCACGTTGGGCATGCCTCCTCAGTATTCACAACAAATGCCAACTAAAACCGTGTTCTCTAATGCCGCTCCAGTGCAAAATATGATACCTCCCGGTTTAGTACAAAACAATCCATTCCTGAGGCAATGCTCCTCCATACTTAAACATGTATTCCAAATCACCACAGAGAGATATGTTCTCTTCTCCCGGCATGTTTTTCTCAACCATAGGGATTTCCCTTATGCCCCTACAAATGCATACGCTACACCATATCAACAAACCATCCCACCTCCACCCCCTCAGCAAGCACCATCGATGGTCGAAACCTATGCTGATAGGAACTTATTCAGAATATTTGAAAGAACCTTTAGACTTCACTATATGAAGTGTCATGCTTCCAAGACCTCTTCCCGATTTTCCCAAGTACAAAGGGGAGGGAGACCCGAATGCACATATCAAGGCCTATGCCACAGCCATTCGAGAATTGCTCCCTTGGGATGGAGTTGTTACTAAAATATTCCCCAAAACTTTAGAGGGCATTGCCCTCGATTGGTATTATAGAATACCTGAAGCCTCAATACATTCATTTAAACAACTCGTTTCAGAGTTCATCAAGGCGTTCGACATGAACAAATTTTTGAGAACAGGAATCAGGGAATTCTTGCATATTAAGCAAGAACACAATGAATCTGTTGCTCATTTCATCCAAATATGGCATACAGTCCTTTATTCTTCGGTAAGTGCTCCAAACATGGATCAGATGGAACTATGTAATTTATTCCTTCATTCTCTCAACAGAGAGATAAAGGAAGAAGTCCTGAATTTCCCACTAAGAACTTACGATGAAGTGCTTGAGAGTGCCCTCCGAATAGATCAAGCTACAATAGATAGCGGTCACAAGATGTATGGAACAAACTGGAGGTTAATCATCCCCAATCAAAACACTACGACCTATCCTAGTACAATAAATACCAATCAAGGACCTAAAATCCTTAACAAGAATTGCGGAGTGACAACAGATGGATTAACTAACCAAGCTAAAAAGGTAAATGTTGTAAATGCTCCACCACTAGTTAACAATCAACGAAACAACAATTTTACCCCAACAATCAATACAGTGGATTTTAATCGTCCACAACAACAACAACAGAAACAATGGAAAATCCAGACACAGGGTCCAAGACAAAATGCAACTGGATATCAAAACCAGAACCAAAACCAAAGACAACAAATGCAAAACTTTAATCCTAATAGTTAATAGTTTAATCAAAGTTTTAGACCACAACACATGCGCCAAACCAAAAACCTAGGAATTACAATCCTAACTCGTATTGTGGTTTCCACAAAATTCGAGGCCATGACACTAGGACTTGCCGCGATTACAATAAATTCATGCAACGTTTACCAGAGGAACAAAGATAACTTTTCATAGATATGTTCTTAGCAGATCCTACATCACTTGCAACCAAATAATTTCATGGGAGTAGTCTCCCCTCAAAATGCACCCCTCAAGATCTTCAATGATCTACTCCCAAATCACAATAACAATCAAATTAAATCCAAATGGGATGAACAAGGGTTTGATGATAGGAAACAATGATCATGAAGCCTCGACTTCACTAAATCCACCTGTCGCACCACAATTAGGAAGTCAGCCACGACCCAAAATAGTCGGTTTAGTGGAGTTAGACACTGAACTACACGTGGAAGCTATAACAAGGACACGAGAGTATTCCTCTCAGCCAAATCCAAGTTACCCGCTAGAGACATATAACATTCAACAAATGTTAGTAAAACCCGTAGGTGCCTATGATTTAATTAAGGACCTAACAAAGACCTTCTCTCACATCTCCTTTTTGGACTTGTTGAAGAACTCTCCTGCCCATAGGGCTGCTCTTTTAGAAGCATTAGGTTTAGGTCATTTAATTAACATCACTCCACCTCCCAAAACACAAGTAAACCATATAGACTTTGATATTCACCCTCTAGGGCAGCCAGATAGGGATACTGAGTTTATATTCGACAAAAACAAAATGCCAACAGATGCTGAGATTGCATGTAGAGGTGATCCAGCCTTACATTTACAAGTGTGGGTTTATAAAAACTACATTAAATGCGTAATGGTTGACGATGGGGCAACAGTTAACATAGTCCCCTTCTCTTTCCTTCAAAAGCTAGGGTATGGAGAAACAAATTGTTCCACGACTCGAAATACACTAAGAGGCTATGATAGCCTTAAAGCCACTTCGATTGGGACTATAATACTACCAGTCACCTTAGGACCCAAAACAATCCTAACTGAGTTTTATATTATAGATCGGGAAACCAACTATAATATGATCCTTGGCCGACCATGGATACACCGTATGAAGGAAATCCCTTCTACGTTATTTCAAGAAATAAGATTCTTGCACTTAGGAAAGATATTCATAGCAAAAGGTGATCTGAAACCATTCGATATACACCTAGCAGACCTAAAGAAAAGGCCAGGCGTTCACTCTGAGTTTGAACTCCCAACAAACCAACTTAACAAGCCAACCAACTCAAAACCAGAACGAAAAACTGATACCTACAATGGAGTTAGAAGTTACGAACCTAGTCAAGAACATCTCAGCACTCAAGGATGAGGCTAACATTGTAGAAACAGTATCATTAGGAACTACTACAAAAATAGTCGAATTGCTAGAACAAGATCTACCAATTTTCCTACCATTTGATTCCATGTAGGTATGGGATGTACCCTAGGAGTTGGTTCTCTTCCAGCAAAGGAACTCTGCATGGTAGAAGTAACAGAAGTAGAAGAAATAGACGTAACGAAAATGTCCCAACATCCATCTTCCCAAGTAAATATTGGACTCTCCATTTCGATGGAGCTAGATGTCGTTATGGGGTTGGGGCAGGTGTGATCTTTACTTCTCTCGAAGGGAAAGATCCTACCATTCACCTTTAAATTAAATTTTGAATGTACAAAAAATGGCACTGAGTCTGAAGCCCTCCTCCTTGGTCTCATCATAGCTAAAAGGATAGGTGTTAATGACATCAGAGTGTTAGGAGACTCACAATTAGTAGCAAACCAAGTCTCTGAGGTGTATGAGACTAGAGATGAACACTTACAGCTCTACAAAACAGCATTATTAGATTTGAGAAAATGATTTGTACTTCATATCCATTGAGGCAATCCCATGAGAACAAAACCTTCTCGCAGATTCGATAGCAACCTCAGCTTCACATTTCACTCCAAACAGTGAGTTGGAAGACACCCATTTCATGGTATCCCTCTGTACTGAACCATTAGTAAAGAAAATGTCAACAAACCCTCTTCTAACAAACATAGCTGAGAATAAATCTACTATCTTAGGTCATGTTGACAGTGATAGATCCATTCTTGATTACCTAAATGCCTATGCAGAGTTACATCTCACCCATCACGTGGTAGATTTGTCCTTAATCCCACATTCATCTTCTTACTTTGGAAATCCCATGATAGAGCTTCCCCCATAAAAGGAGATCGACATATATGCGGTAGAGAATGGAGAAGATCTGGAACTACCTCCAGCCCCGCCTGAGTTTGAAGAAGGTAACACTTCTTTAATCGAAAAAATGATCGATAAGAAGACTGGTGAAGGAAGAAAATTCCATCCCAAATGGTTGGGCCCATACCGAGTCATGAAAGACTATGGGAACGATGCGTATCTCTTATGTACACTGGAAGGTGAGGAATTCAATGAAACAGTCAATTCCTTGCATCTTAAATGATTTTATGCGTGAGCGACCATCACTATTTGTATAATTATAACCTACATTTCATCTTCATGTAGTTAGGTTCATTTTGTTCACTCGTTTCGTGTTTTGTGATCAAGGAACGTATTCTCAAGCAATTCATTACAAACTTCTGATGGTATTGGCAGAAGCTTCCAATCATACTTCCTCATTTTCATAACATCATCAACTATTTATGAATTATTTCATCAATTAAAGCTAGATATGACAAAGTCTTAATGGTAGCCATACCAAGACCTGCATGCTTGTTCTCACTTTTGTTTCTTCCTGGGATAGGTGTCTTGCCTATGGTCTGTTCTAGAAGTTTCATGGTGTCACATCTATCTCATATATAGATCTCTTTGGAAATAAGAACATACTGACATTTTGCTCAAATAAATAAGTCAAATATAGATCAAACAAAAAAAAAATATTTTTACACATTTCCTTGCCCTACCAACCTTCGGTGATGAGCTTGCATCTCTTACTAATGACGTAGGGTTGGGAAAGGATGGAAATGCCCTTACTCACCTGTGCCTTGTCCATGGTGATAAGCCCATGCTTCTTACTAGTAGCATGGGGCAAGGTGCAGGGGGTTCTCTTGACAGTAAACGTTGAAGGTCATAAGCAAATAGTTCAAATAAACCTTTGAAATATTGAGTCATGAATAAATGAATCAAATGTCCAAAATTCCAAGGGAGCTCAAAACCCTGAAAACCAGATTTTGTCAACCAAGTGGCCATCTACGGATCTAAGTCTAGATAAACTACAAAGTAAGTCGCATCCTAAACTATGGAGTCACTTGAGTGGGGTAGGTTTGTAGCATCCTAATTTGGTTCCACCTACTCTTTGTCTATCTCTCATCATTTCCATTTCAACACACCTCATAGCTTGTGCCCTTTCTAGCTCTCGGTGGTGATCCCTCGCATCTTACTAGTTGCATGGAGTTAGGAGTGGGGAAAGTACATCTGCTCATCATACCAGTTTATCATTACATTTTTTCAAAGAAATATGAAGTATCTGAAAAATTGCTTATGAAATCTAAAGTTCAAGGTCACATTGTGTGTGCACTATCATATATCAGCATCACGGAATACAAAAAAAGAAAGAAAGAAAGCATTTGTGTCATTTTTTCTCCATTGCATACATTCTGAAAAGCATATAAAAACAACATTATAATATACATGTGGAAACGAATCACAAAATCCCAGAGACCAAGAGTCTGATCCAAAAAGAGGTATATATATATATATATAATCAAGTTTTGTGTACAATGCCATCATGCGCTAGGCATGGTCAAAATGCTCAATGAGCCTAGGAAATACAAAATAATCGTATAAATAATCTAGCAAGGATCACTACAAAAAGAGCCAAGTGGCCTCTCAACTCCTATGAGATCCCTTAGAAGGTGCACGACCACGTCTAGGACTCCGGCTACGCCGGCGCTCTGAGTGCACTAAGGGCTCATGGTCCCAACCAGTAGCTGCAGCCTCAATATGAGAGTGGCTCCTCATCAAGTGCTCTATTGTCCTATACCTGACTAACTCGATACGAAGGGAGGTCACCATCTTGGCCACATGCCAGACGGGGGCAAAAACATCACTATGCCTACCAGCTGCTGAAGGCTCCCCTGCATCCACGAATAGCTTAGTGTGAGTCTTCTCCATGGGGATCATCAGGGTATCAGTACATACTCAACGAATCAGGTCTCGCCACTCATCAGCAGTCTCTAAAAGTAAAGGAGGAAAACAAATTAGAAAATAATCAAAAGGTAAAATCAAGAATGAACAAAAAGAGAGGTAGCAACTAAGGCAATCCTGGCTAAAAAATAATATTAAAAGAAGAGTGATAACTCACTCAGATCTCTGGGCCTCCAAGAGGGATCCCTAGGATCAGCGCCTTCCACAAATGTCGCCGCTGACTGATCTCCTCCTCCTATGTCTGGGGCAACATAGCGTCCTACTACGGACTCATCCTCTCTGCCTAGGTCCTGAGAGGGAAACTCCTCTTAAACTAGAGTTACCCTCTTCGTACTCTACTCTGCCCTCTCGGCCTGTAAGATATCCTAAGTCTCATGCCACTCGGGAATGCTATCCTCCTCTCCACCTGACTCGATGACCTCCATGTCCTCGGTCTCCTCCTCCATCTCTCCCTCTGTGAACTCCTCAGACTCGGAGTTTATATCAATGGGATCATCACTGATGTGGGCAAGGCTGGCAGTGATTCGAAGTAAAGGTACCTGAGGAGCACCAACTCTCTCTCTTGGGCACGTACCACTCACCTAGCTGTAATAGGAATGCCAGGAGTAACAACAGTCCAACCCTGGCTTCTAGGACCTCCCCTAGCCTCCCGAACTGATCTGAACACTGGCACCACTGGGGGAAGCATACCAACGTAAGCAAGGCCAAACTACTGAGGCACTCAATCAAAGGGGTGTGTCTCTACCTTCCCCATCCTATCCACAAGTTTCCCTGTAGTAGAGCAGGAAATCAAAGTGAGGGTCTCCTCACCCCACAACCCTGCCATGGCCGTATAAGGTGTGGCCTCCATATCATCAGTAGTCAAGGAAGCAACTGGCTAGTGGGGTGCTCTAAGCACTGACATCTCTACGCCTCTCCCATAAGGGATGATACGCTCATAGACCCAGCTCATAACCAATGTCGGATGGCTCAAAGACTGTCCCTATAAGAGAACCACCCTTTACAAGTCGTGATAGGTGGTCCCAAGTATATCAGCTCCCCAGGCATAAATCCAGCCATGTGCCTCAATCCGTGTAATAATAGGGGACCAGCAGTAGAGTAAGGTGTCTCCTCCCTTGACCCCGATCAATCTCGAGGTAAGGATCCCCATAATGGCCTGACGAATCAAAGGGATAGGCAAGCTAGGAATGGAATAGACCCTCACCCCCTTCTTTGAACTAGTGGAGACAACTACATCTCCCTCATATGTAGCCCACTAAGCTATCTGAGCCCGCGACCCCGCTGTCTCAAGTGTAAGTCGTCTCCTAATGATCGAGACTCCCAAGATGTGGTAGACATCCTCCAGGGTGATAGTCCACTCAACCCTGACTCCTAGAAATCAGAAAGTGTTCCAATCAGGATCCCAATACAAAAACAGGTCACAAATTATGTGACTAGAAGGTGCGACATGAGGAACCCGTGATATACGTAATATGCCGGCCCTCTGAAGAGTATCATGCTCGGCCTGAGAAAGTGCATCCAACACTACTGGAAGCCAGTCACACACTCTCTCTTGGCTCCATATGATATATTCCTCCTTCTACATACACCTAAAAACATGCAAAAAGGAGTAAGTTAGTCTCAAAATTACATTGGAAAAATCATTAAAGCATATGAGAATACTAAAAATGCAAAAGTGGGTTCAAAATAATGTTATTTTGGCGTTCTGTAAAGGACCGCCGCCCTGAGCAAGGCGGCAGTTCCGTAACCACTACATTATAGGGCAGCGGTCCTGTAACCGTTGCCTTGCTCATAGGCGGCGGTCCTGTCCCAGCATTTCCAAACGGGTCACATGCCCTAAAAAATGCCCAAAAACACCAAAAAATGACTATTTTGACCAAACACAAAGCCTACCCGTTAGGTGCCCCCCCCCTAAGTGACCCTATTAACACTAACATTTTCAAAAATAATCCCCCCATGACAAAGATTTCATCATTTTAACATTTTGGGGGTAAAAAACGTTAAATTAAGAAGAACTAACTTGAGATCTCGCGGGTCGATGTTCCGCTCATGGAGGCATGATCACTATCTCGTCAAAAATGTTTTGACTATATTCATGTCAAAAACCGTCACCGTGGGGTCCCAGAGCTCAAAATCAATCAAATCGACAAGCGCAAATGAATAGGAAAATGGGCCCATTTTTTTATATATAGCATCTTGACTCGTTTTGAATGCCCTTTTCACAGGTTTGAAGCACCGATGGAGGTAAGTTCTTACCCCTGCACAAATGGTAATTCCTCACTTCGTATTATTCTAGTATTTATTTTTCGATTTATTTTATCTATCTACACTTGAGTCCTCTTTTCATTTTGTAGGTAGCGGGAATTTTGGATGGTGTCATGTCGACACATGGACGTGTTAGGTATAATTTCTAGCTTCCCATTTTAGGACCGCCATACTCGGTGTTTCACTCGGAAATGCTTCGTTCCTTATAGAAACAGATAAGGTTAGGGTTAGGAGGAATACCTGTAAATGTCGAGATGATGTGCGCGTACCGTAGAGAAAGATCAGGCTGACTGCGAAGAACTCCTTTTTGTCTTGGAAGGACTACCTGCAAATAAGAACACAAGACCACAAGATTTTGATTAGATAATAAATGAGGAAACTGCCTTGGGCCCAGGAAATGTAAAACTTCCTTTCGAAGGTGGTCAGTTTCCCTGCTAATATGAGTTAACACAAAATATTGTAAAATATCAATCAAATTGCTTGGCTGAACTGGGTAGGGGAAAGGCTGTTTTTCCTGGTTTTGATCAAAGGAAACTGATGCCGGTTACCTATAACCGATGGCGGTTTTTGATAACCGATACCGGTGGGTTCTAAGATCTTCTGGGCTGGTTGTGGAGTTTGTAATGGCTGATTTTTGGAGGGTATTGGGAAATGGGATGGTTAGAAGCTAAGGCATGATAGTTAGAGGCAATGGTACATTGGATAATGGATTCAGGAACGGATTTGGGAGGACTGTAATTCCAAAAGCATAAGAAATGTTATAATGGAGGACATGCAAGATGTAACTTACTGGTTTTTGACGAAGATGCCAGTTGATCTCCTTGGCTGCCAACTCTTCTGGTTTCTTCACTCGTCTCTGCTTGGTCAAGTGAAGTTCTGGACTCTGCTAATCGCTTTGGACTCTCCTTTTTCAAAAATCCTTCGACTGATCTCGCAAAAATGAAATTCCGATCCGTTGTTTTGGTTTGGGAAGCCCCATTTACAGGGAACCGATGGCGGTTGCGTAACCGACGGCGGTCGAGTAGGAACCGGCATCGGTTAGGAAAAAGTAGGCTATTTTTAGTAAAATAGCCCACCTTCCCTGCTTTTCTCCCCGAGAGATCAGTTGCGGGCTTGGTCAAGTGGCTAGAAGGTCGGCTTTTGGTGCGAGTAAGGAGGCATTAGTTATGGATGTGAGTCTAGACCAAGTCATGGGTCTTAATTAGCTTAGTTTAGGGTTAGGGCTAGGTCATGATGAGGTGGCAAGGTGAGGTGGCGGGTAAGGTGATGTGGATTTATCAATTACAAGGTAATTAATAAATAATTGTGTAAAGTTTAGGTAATGAGGTTAGGTTGCGAAATGGGATGCGGGTCACAAGGGGTCGTGAGACACGAATTTGGTGTCTACATTAGCCCCTTATTGTCGTGTAGCTTGTTCTGTAAAGCTGCGCGGACAATAATATGAAGTGGTTTCTCATGTTAAAGATATAGGTAATCCCCCTCAAATCTATCACAGATTGAGTGAACGGGAAATCAGGGATAGGGTTGATAAAGGGTATATGTGGTAGAGAGGATGGTAAGGTGGTGGGGTAGGTCCAAGGAAGCAGACGCATGTTGACATGCAATAGTACGACTAGGGTACATGATTTGACGAGCAAACCAGCAATGTGTAGGCAAAGGTCGATAGTTTATCCAAACAAGGGTGATATAATCCTGGTATCCAAGGCATAGGAAGTAACTCCAGGGTATATAACAGGTAAGGTACAGGAACGTTTAGGCATGTTCGGCAGTACCAAATGGTTGGTTTGGTTGAGATAAACGTCACGGTCTAGGTCTAGGCAAAGTTGGTCGACAGATCAAGTCAAGGACCCTAATCATGCTAAAACACGAACAGGTGAGCTCGATTGAACAAAAAGCTACATGCTGGATGGATAAATTAAAAACGGTGATTGTGGGTATGGTATGGTTAATTGGTGCGGCCTTAGGTCGGGCCAAATGGTTAGGTGCGGCCTTTGGTCGGGCCAAATGGTTAGGTGCGGCCTTAGGTCGGGCCGAATTGGTAGGTTGAGGCCTTAGGTCGGGCCGAATTGGTAGGTTGAGGCCTTAGGTCGGGCCAATTGGTAAGTTGAGGCCTTGGGTCGGGCCAAATAGGTGGGTTGAGGCCTTGGGTCGGGCCAAATAGTAGGTTGAGGCCTTGGGTCGGGCCAAATAGGTAGGTTGAGGCCTTGGGTCGGGCCAAATAGGTAGGGCGAGGCCTTGGGTCGGGCCAAGTAGGTAAGTTGAGGCCTTGGGTCGGGCCAATTGGTAGGTTGAGGCCTTGGGTCGGGCCAAATAGGTAGGGCGAGGCCTTAGGTCGGGCCAATTGGGTAAGTTGAGGCCTTGGGTCGGGCCAATTGGTAGGTTGAGGCCTTGGGTCGGGCCAATTGGTAGGTTGAGGCCTTAGGTCGGGCCGAATAGGTAGGTTGAGGCCTTGGGTCGGGCCAATTGGTAGGTTGAGGCCTTGGGTCGGGCCAAATAGGTAGGTTGAGGCCTTAGATCGGGCCAATTGGTAGGGTTGAGGCCTTAGGTCGGGCCGAATAGGTAAACAAATGATGTGCAACAAAGGTGGACAGAGGCGATATTGGTAAAAAAGAGGCAAGGAGTAAGGAACGGCAAAGAATGGGGTAAAAGAGGTATCAAAACCGACGTCGATTCATCATGACCGATATCGGTTAAGGGACCGATACCGGTTTCCTAGGGCAGAAAGGAAACCGACATCGGTGTAGGTCGAAATACCTATAAAAAGAAACATAACGGCCTGTCATTGTCACTTTTGTTATTTGTAATCCAAAATTGACTTGTCTGACGTGGAGAGTTGATTTGGAGGGGTATTGAGTGAGGTGGAGCTATTTGAATTGGCGGAGAGAGTTGATAGTGGGGCCCTAATAGTTGAGGAGGCGGCAGGTGATTGGCCGGGGACCCAGCAGATCAGGATTGGAGCCATGGCACAGGCAGGAGGAGCTGGAGGGGCTGGACCAGCTGGACCGCCACCACCCATCCCACCACGACGACGTGTCGTCGTACCGGAGGTTCTAAACTCTGTAAGAGGATTAAACATAGAAGACGACATAGCGCACGTAAGTTCTGGACAAACCAGCCAAATTACAGGTTGTCCTAATAGATATCTGCATGACTGTAGAAGGGCTTGAAAGAGAGAAAATGTTCGGTGTGATCCTTTGGTCCCATAGCCAGATGCAGGAGACATCTCATTGACATAGACACTAGCTAAGAATTCAAGTTGCCAGAATGCCTGTAAGGTACTCTGAGAAGATTGCACAACTTTTACTTCTAAATATAGAGGCCAAAAAGGCATACGACTACTGGATATTAGGGATTAGGGATTGATTCTGCACATGACCATAGGAGGTCCACAATGACCATGAACTTACAGCTGTGTGATCCACAGATCCACAACCCAACGAGCCCACAGGTCAATCAGACATTGATGATGGTTTACGCACATTAGTATTTAGGTCCTCTCCACTTCCACCAATCATTATCACACAATTATCTTCACTAGACGTAACAACTAATCAAGCTAAGGATTTTGGACTAGACCAGAGAATCACCCCATAAATCCATCATATATCCACCTTCCATTTCCATGACGTGTATCGAGAGATATATACGAAGCACCCACAGGTGTATCTCCCATGTATCCACAACATATAGATTGGATCAATAGTTTCAGGTTCTAGACATTTTGTGTTGTATGACTCGCAATAAATCCCACTAGGAATTGCATAAGCCAAGCTCTATTCTCTTGCGCTATCCCTCTCCTACTTGCATTGTATTCAGTCTACATCCAAAGCTGCCATTGTTCCAAAACCTACTCCTGTTGATGCTAGCATTACATGCTTTTCTAGATTCACGTGAGCACGAAGGAACGACGAGACCACACTAAGGGGACAAGGCCACACACAATCAGATTCACCACTGTTATGCAAAATCTAGGTTCAAGCTTTCAAAGTTCTAGTTAAAATATACCAAATAGCGTAGTGAATCATTTAATTTCAATTAATCTAGCTTTCGATATCGCCAGGGAAGTTGTGGGGATTGATAGTTTCTGAGAAACTATGATTCATTCCTCTCTTATGAGGTAGGATCGAGAGTCTTTCAATTAAATTAGATCAGTTATTTGATTATTTAGAATAGATTCACAATTGCATAGACAAGTAGCTATACTTGGCTACCTTGTTTGTTTTCAAATATGTTATTAGATTAATTGTCATTTTCTAGATATATTAAATAGTTGCTATCTTAATTAATTTAAATATTCTATCAAAAATACAAAAATAGAGAGTTTATATATGTTGTGGATATACTTTGCATAATTAGTTTACTTTACTTTAATTAGATTTATATTGTGTATTTTATATGAAAATCATGGGACTTAGGGAGCCTAGAGAATACGTATTCGATCCAATCGTGCCTCAACCCAATCTTGTTACAACAATAACTTACATAGACCAAAATCTCAGAATCCAAGTCTTCCGAACAACAACAGACCTACAAGAAATCAGCCCATAGTTAAGAGGATTAAACATAGAAGACGACATAGCACGTAAGTTCTGGACAAACCAGCCAAATTACAGGTTGTCCTAATAGATATCTGCATGACTGTAGAAGGGCTTGAAAGAGAGAAAATGTTCGGTTGTGATCCTTTGGTCCCATAGCCAGATGCAGGAGACATCCTCATTGACATAGACACTAGCTTAAGAATTCAAGTTGCCAGAATGCCTGTAAGGTACTCTGAGAAGATTGCACAACTTTTACTTCTAAATATAGAGGCCAAAAAGGCATACGACTACTGGATATTAGGGATTAGGGATTGATTCTGCACATGACCATAGGAGGTCCACAATGACCATGAACTTACGGTTGTGATCCACAGATCCCACAACCCAACGAGCCCACAGGTCAATCAGACATTGATGATGGTTTACGCACATTAGTATTTAGGTCCTCTCCACTTCCACCAATCATTATCACACAACTATCTTCACTAGACGTAACAACTAATCAAGCTAAGGATTTCTGGACTAGACCAGAGAATCACCCATAAAATCCATCATATATCCACCTTCCATTTCCATGACGTTATCGAGAGATATATACGAAGCACCCACAGGTTATCTCCCATGTATCCCACAACCTATAGATTGGATCACGCCAGAGCTCAATATTGATTGGAGCCTTTGAGAAGTCATCCTCGCCAACCGGTTTATCACACCTGTTCAAGTTAGGAGGGCCTTCTTTGCCTTAGATTCACAGATTCCATTAGTGCGCGTCGAAGACATAAGATTTCCCAACTAGTTTATCTTTAGCCCACATATATTCCATCCCCACCGGCTGTCTTGGCACGACCTCGGGAGGTCGGGTGCGAGGAAGAGTTACTTGTAGATTCCCATGCTCGGTTGTCACTTTTCCATCGTATAGTATCCGCAAATTTATTGGTAGATCGTGGGGTGGTTTGAAGTTCGTAACAATCAAAGGTTGTCAAAAGTATATCTACATGATGTTTATACTTTTGAAGTATCTCATTACAACACTGGTATATACCATTGACTTGGTTTATGACCAACTGAGAATCACCAAAGATATTGATGGAATGAACATCCAAGGCATAAGCAACGTGGAGGCCTAATATGAGTGCTTCGTATTTGGAACTATTTTTTGTACAATCAAAATCGTGTTTGAAAGACAAAGGCATAGGTTCACCATCAAGAGGAATGAGGATAACACCAGCCACACCCCCACATTGACACTTAGAGCCATCGAAGAAGAGTGTCATTTGGTAAGCAGTTTCATCCAGGGAAAGGGTAGCTATAGACTCGTCTGTGAAATCGAAGTTAGATGGTTGATTCCCAGAAATAGGTGCGTCAGGTAGTTGATCAGAAATAGTTTGGCCCTTGATGGAATTTTGATGAATGAATTCAAGGTCAAGGTCAAAAAGAAGCATAAGCCAACGTGCGGCATGCTGATGTTGATAGGGTTTGGCGTACATATAGTATAATGGGTTAGTATTAGTAATGACGAAGGTTTTTTAGTTGAGTAGGTAATGGAGAATTTTCGTAGCAATGAAAACTAAGGCTAAGTAGAGTTTTTCGACGTGGGTATATCTAGTTTCGTAGTCCAAAAGGGTACAACTTATGTAATAAAACACTTGCTCTCGGTGTTGGTCATCATGATGAGCAAGCATGACACATAAAGAATGGTCAATGGTGGAAATATATAGGTAAAAGAGTTGGTCATCCTTAGGAGGAATGAGCACTGATGGTTGAAGTAGTTATGGTTTTAAGGCCTCAAAGGCTTTATGGCATTCATCATCCCATTTGAAGGAAACGTCTTTCTTGAGAAGATGATGAAATGGGTGACAATGGTCGGAAAGTTGTGAGATAAAACAATGAATGGATTGCAGCTTACCTTGTAGGCTTTGAAGTTGATGGAGATTAGTGGGTAGAGGCATTTATAGAATAGCCTTGACTTTAGCAGGATCGATTTCTATGCCATGCAAAGAAACAATGAAACCCAGGAGTTTTCCAAAAAGTACCACAAAGACGCACTTATTTGGTTGAAGACGCACATAATACTTGATGAGGTGGTCAAAGATGACTTTAAGTATGGGAAAGTGTTTGGTTTGATGTTTATATTTGGCCAGAAGATAATATATGCAAGCTTATAATATGTGATGCATGATGTCATGGAAGATGTATGTCATGGCTCGCTGATATGTAGCACCAATTTTTTTAAGGCCAAAAGGCATGACTCGATAGCAGAAGGTCCCCCAAGGTGTGATGAAGGTATTTTTGTGTTGATCTTCTAGAGCTAGTAATATTTGATTGTAGCTTGAGAAACCATCCATAAGCAATATCATTTCATGGCCAACAGTGAGATCAACTAGGTGGTTGATGCCTGGTAGGGGGAAATCGTCTTTGGGACAAGCGAGGTTGAGGTCACGAAAGTATGTGCAAATGCAGAGTCCCCATGTTGCCTTTGTGATAGGAACGATGATATAAATCCATTGGGGATAGTCAATGGGTATGATGAAGGAAATTCAGATAAGGCGCTGAAGCTCTTCTTTTACCAGAAGAGGAATGTGAGGATGCATTTTCCGCAGCTTTTTTTTGATGGGTTTGGAATCAGGAATGGTGACGATATTATGGACCATGATTTTTCGGTCAATGCCTGGGATATCGGCATAGGACCAAGAAAATGCATTGTTATGGTCCCAAAGGAAAGAGGTGAAGGCTTCCTATTTAGTATCATCTAAGGATTTGCCTATCTTTGAAATGTGGGGGTCATCCTGAGTGTTAATGTTGATTTCAATGGTCGATTCATTTAACATGGTTTGCATCTCAGAATGTAATGACCGGTGAATACAAGAACCTTCCGCACTAAGGTGAGGATGGATTCATTGTCTTGACATTAAACAAAATTAACAGAAGGTTTATCGTCATCGATCATGTTAGGATATAGGAATGGGAGAGAAGAGGAAGCCTCGTCATCACGTTGATAGGTTAGAGATCCTAGGAAAATGGTGTTTATGAAAAAAAAGTTAGGGGGAATAGATTCGGGATCTATGGATTCCATAGGTGAAGATGTTAACATGGGTGAATGAGGTGGGGAAGGTGTTTTGTTCTGAATGAGGTTGACACGAGCCTTCTCAGGAAGTGGTGCGTCAAAACTGGTGCCAATACAGTCTTTGTGTTTATGAGAGGTACATGAAATGACAGTATGGCGGCTAGGTTTGTAAAAGCCAAAGCCAAAGCCAAATCCTTTACATGTGCACAGATGGAGGAAAGTGTGAGTGAAGAAGCGGTTAGTAAGGGAATGTATGCCATATGAAAATGGTTGGGTTTTGGATGGAGGTTTGGGTTTATAAGTGGCAATATCAAGTCTCCCATACGTTAGATTAGTGCGAAGGTGGGGAGGGCCATAAGGAAAAACTTCACCTATGTGGATGTCATAACTGGGGTGTTAACGCAGGTTCTCATACTCTTGTGTGGTGAGAATAGTGTTGATATTTTAAAGGTGGTATTCCCCCAGAGTGAGGCATTGAAAAATATCTTCTAAGGGTTCACTAGTCGATATGTGGGTAGCGGGGATAGATGACTCACTAGATGATGGGGAAATAGGTGAGTCAGTGGCAGATGTTGCAGCTGCAGTGGGGATAACAAGGTTAGATCTAGAAGAGGTAGTGGTAATTTTAGTGGATGGGATTTTAGGTGAAGGTGAAGTAGGGATAGTGGCATATAACTTGATTGGTATAAGAACATCATTGGGCCGATATAGCATGTTACATGTCTTGAAAGGTGATAGGTTGGTAAAGATGGTGTAATTATATCCCTCATGTTCAAATTTGAGGTAGCGGTGTAAATTCCAAGGGACACAAACCCATGGCATGTAGATCCAAGGTCAGTGGAGAAACAAGATTTATATTAGAACTCCCATTCTAGGACATATAAAAGTTTCCAGGATAGTGCGGGGACCCACATGCGTACATGGAGAACAATGGTACCTAGGGTAAAGGTCATGATGTCATTGAAGGAGCACAACATAACTTGGTTACCATGCATGTAATTGGTAGGTATTTATATTTGGTCATATGCATGGGAGGAGAAGATGTTAATATTAGGACCAACATCGATCATAACACGTTGTATGTGTATATTTTCAATACAGAAGGATATGAAAATAGAAGTGAGATCAAGACCATCAGACTGGAACGGAGTGATCTCTTCATTTTAAAATTTGAGGGAAACCACTTGGCGAGTAGGTGGAGGTGTAGAGGAAGGTAATGACCTAGTGAGAGAGGCTAACATGGTGAGGTGTAATGATGGAGGCTATAGTATGTGGAGTCATTCGGTAAAACCTCAATAGATATGAAGGACCTCCATGAGGGCTTGACTATTTGACTCAGAGGTTTGGACAAGGTCATATAAGGACAATTTTTCAGAGGGGATTGATGCAGTTATTTTAGTATTGTGTGTGATGTGTGATCCCATTAGAAATAGGATATGCAAGACCTCAATTGATGACTTTGGGTATGGGTGTGGATGGTATGTTGGGTATAGGGTTGGTTGATGGGTCGGTTGCCTTTTCTTTTCCCTTATCTTTCTGAGTATAGGTGGTAACGTGAACCATGTTAATTTAAGGGGAGGTGGATGAAGATGGTGTGTCATGGAAGGTATAGTGGCATGAGGGGGTAAAACCCTAGTGGGGGATATGATCCTTGTGAAATGAGTAGGGAACATTGGCATTTGGGTGGTGGTTTGGCCTACTCTCTTATATAGACCATGTTGATCTCGAATCTTGGGGGTGGAGAAAATATTTGTACAGGTGGATATTTTGGTCACTAAGTAGGTAATGAAAGAAGATATGTGGAAATTAGTGAAGGTGAAATATGGGGCCCTCACCAAGAAGATCGTCATCGTCAAAATTTTCTTCGAGAAGGACATAATTGGACAAGAGCAATTTTTAAAGCCTCACCGTTATCTACATCATGTCCTGGCACATGATGGTAGGCAAAATTTTTATTTTCATCAAACCCTTTTGGTTTTGGTTTGAGAGGGTTGTAACTTCTAAGAGGTGGTAATATGATAATATAAGTTTTGAGGATCTTGGTTAAGATGTTAGTGTAGGACCTTACTAGTGGATCACAATGGGAGGTGAATGTAGGTTTGGGTGCATGTATGGACTGATTGTGGAGGAAGATGCTTTACATGCGGGGGAATGGGTTGGTCCATTAGTTTGGTGTATGGAGTGGTTTTAGGTCTTGCGGGCATCTGTTTAGGTACAAGTATGGTAGAAGAGCTAGCGACGAAAGGTTTGGTTGGTTTAACTACCTTATTGGAGGGTAGAGGATTTCTTAGCTTTAGGTTACCTGTTTTTGGGAAAATGTGACATGGATGTATGTGATGTAGAGGGAAAAGTGGATGTTGGAAGATGATAGGTTACCCACAGAGGTAACCAAGTTGTTGTGGAGGTGGTTGGTCAAAGGTTGGGTAGAAGGTGTCAAGGTAGGAAAAGAAGAAAGTGTCATGGGTAATGAAGAAGTTATGGATGATAGTGGTGGTATGGGTGGTAAGAAGGTTACAGGTGATGACAGATGTTGTGTGGGTCACTTGGGTATATTAGAGGTTCGTGATGAGGAGGTGGGCTGATGCTCATTCTCTGGTTTACTGGTGGATGGAGTGCTTTCTTAGCTAGTGTTGAGGGGTGAGGTCCTAGGGGTGGACGATAAGGGGTTAAGGTGACAATGGTGTGGTAGGTGAGGTTGGTGTATGAGGTCTAGGAGGTTGGGTCTTATTTTTAGGGGCTGGAATAAGTTTAGTTTTGGTTTGGGAAGATGTGGCTAAATCTAATTTGATGGGTGGGTGAGTAATGTTTGATGTCAGCATGACCCCTAAGGTGGTGATGGTTTTAAGTAAGGGAGATGATATAGGTGTGGATAGGTGTTTGGGTGTAGATGTATGTTAGGTTGTGAGCATAGGTGTGTGTTGGGCCATGGGTAGTGACATGGAATGTGTTGCAATAGTTGTGGTTGTGTTTGATTTGGTCGCTTGAAACACTTTTTGATAGATAGTGGAGGTTTCAGTGAGTGACAACTGTATTTGGGTTGAAATAGGAAGTAGCAGGAATCCCCAAATTAAGGATCTATCAACATAGTCTAGGAAATCATCCAAGCATGAAAATGGTAATGTTGTAAGCAGGGCTTGGATCGAATAGAAATCCCCGTTAAATGTGTTTGAGACACAGGAAATGGCTAGCCTCAGACTCTATGAGGAAGAGAGCCGAAATTAGATCAATGGGATCTTGAAGGTTCAATGGCAAATGGTCATCTAAAGGAAATTGTATTTCTATAGGATCCTCCATGGTTAGAGGAGAGGATCTACCAAATGAGGTGGAATCTCTTTTTGATGGTGTAGGTTATGGACATGTATCTCTTATGAGTAGGAGAGGTGCCACTAACAACTACACGGAAAATTTGAGGATTTAAAGGCAGCGTGCTAATTATAGGATCTTCCATGGGTGAAGGAGAAAATGAGGGGGGTTGCTCTGTGGGTGGGGGATTAGATGATATAGGTTCTTGTGCAGGTCTGGGGAGCTCAGGCTAATATTTCCTCTATGGAAGGAACATGAGGCAATTGAGGAAGCAATGAATATGTCATCAAAAATAGCATGGACCTCATGGACATTTCTATCATTGGTTGAAGTGTCACCAACTTTGATTGCTAGATGGGGCATGATTAGGGAATGGTTTCTTAAAGATATGTAGGTTTTTTGTTAGCAGGTGCATTTTGGCTATCCAAGACTAAATCTCCGTTGTCTAAAATTTATTGTACGATATTCTTGAAGGTGATGCAGTTATTTGTCGCTATGACCTTTGACACAATGATAGTTGTAAAAATCATGTTCTTTATACCATATGGGCATGGGGGCGCTCAGGGTTAAAACCAATGTGTGGTTTTATAGGTGGAAGGGTGATGGCACCAGCCTTAATAAGCTTTTCTAAAAAAGAAGAATAAGGTTCTCCTATTGAAATGTACTTTCATTGTTCTCGTCTCAACTGGAAAGTTTGGATGAGAGAGATATTATAAGGAGGTTTGGCGGGGTTTGATGGGGGAGGGGGACTAACCTTGAGAACCTACAACATTGGAAGATCCTTTGAGGTTTTGAATAGTTGTTTTGGGGTTTTGAAGATGAAGAAGCATCATTTGACTTGAATTGCGATGTTCTTGTTACGCAGCTGAATTTTGTCCTCTTCATAACACGAATTTCCAATTTTTGTGCCATGGTTAATGCCTCGTCAAAAGTGTGAAAGGTCTTCACCTGCAGGGTTGGTGAGATGTGTCTAGCGCAAGCTCGAGTAAACAACTCTATGAGTTTAGTTTGAGGTAATTGAAATGTGAGCTGACTAATTAGGTTGTGCAGTGAGTGACAAAGTCAGCGATAAAATCATCATCATACTGTAGTGTGGAATAAAGATCAGTCATGGTGACATTCTTAACAATGTTGATTGAGAAGTGATCTAAGAAGGCTTAGGATACTTGATAAAGGAGTAGATGGAGTGTCTTGGAAGCCCACTATACCAGTCCAATGCAGGTCCTGTTCAGGGACATCGGGAAGGTTTGTAGGAGTAAAACATCATCATGGGAAATTAGGTAACACCCTATGTTTGAAAGATCTGTAAATGCTAATGTTGCGGGTCTTCTTTACAGTTGAAATGGTTGCGATTTTTTTCATTTGCCAATGTATAGGGTATGGGAAAATAGGGATGGACGGATGAATGGGCTCATTACAGATTTCATCATAGGTGAGAGAATTGCGTGAGTTGGAAACTGATGCTTCTAGTGTCTGCATCCTTTCCATTGAATTTGATGAGTATTGGTAGTTTGTCTGGACGGGACTCTTCCTATGGGTGCATTAATACTACAGATGCAGTTCATTGTGGGTATGGGGCCTAGCTATGAAATTACTAGAGGTAAAGGGTGAAGGTAACTCCACATTAGTAGGGCCTGATGCAGAAGTGGGAATAAGGGTAGGAGAGATGGATACATGTATGATATATCAACTGGCCTGGCATTCCCTGGTGGAAGAGTGGGAAAGCTAGAACTGTAAGGCCACAGGATTTTGATCAAGGAGTCGTGTAAATTCCTCGTCGCCATAAAATGGTGGTAGGTAGGGTTGGATCCATGGGTGATAGGATAGAGGGTGGTGAAGGACTAGGCGAGAGTGGTTGACGAATAGCATGGAATATAAGAGCGTTAGCTTGATTGCGAGTCAACACCATGTGAATGAATGTATATAAGGTGATGTTGTATCCTGTAGATGACACAGAGAGTAGTGGGAATGAAGAAAATAGAGTGTCTATAGGTGATTTGGGAAATCAGCTGAGTTCAACACAGGGTAACTGAAAATGGTTAAGGATGATTAATACCATGGTTCAGGGGTAACTGACGTCTGTTACTGTGAGACAGGAACAATTTTACCAAATGAGGAAATATTGGTGACTGTTAGATGAACAAGTTGTATGATGACTATTTATCAAAGCATAGAGATTATAGAGACTCACAGGAACTCTGACAAAAAAGAAAATGAAATAAGTGTTCTTGGGAAATTTAACCCAAAAGAACAGAAAACCAATGTCGGTTAGGAAAACTTGAGGGCCGGTCAGGGGGGACTGACGCCGGTAGATAAACCAATGCCAGTTACTGTGAAAATTGGAAAAATGTAGAAAAATGGATTGTTGTGAATTTGAGTCAGATAAATAATCAACCCAGAGGTCTGGAGATGATGCAATGAAGTCCTGACACACTCAGAAGAAGTCAGAATACTCCAACTATGATTGTGGAGTGTGCAAGGTAAAAGAATGGAAAAATGGAGAAATGTATCCTCACACCTCAAAATTCACGTCAATCAAATGCTAAAAACATGTATCTAACAATTGAATTTTAATGTGTTGAGCTTATGCTATTTAGAAGACTGACTCATGAATTTAGAGAAGAGTTTTTTTGTGAGGAAGGCTTCCTACGAAGAAGGATATCTAAAAGGAGAGGTTTTAGGTTATGTTATGGCGGGGGTGGGCCATCCTCTGAGGTAATGACTTGACATAAGTAACGAGCTGGGGAGTACCTTCCAATCCTCTAATTGTGTGATCAATGATAGGCGTTCCTAGGTAAGATTTTGTTTAAGAAAGATGTGTATATTTCAATTTTGTGCAGTTTGGTAAGACACAAGAGAGAGAGAGAATGTGCTTTCTACGATTCTTTGTGTCAACCATCATATGGGCATGACTTCCAACATATAGGTTTCCCTCATTTTAATGTGAGCTAAATGTAGCAAATCAGAATGTAATGCAACCAATTTTAAGCCCAAATCAAAAAATTACGTTCGATGAAGCAAATGATGAATAGGAGAGGGTATGCTCTTTCACTAAATGCAGAAAGAAAGAAAGAAGAATGATTCTTTTTAAATGCACCAAGAGAAATGTTTTCTTTTAGAGAAATTAGAAAGAAGAGAGGATTACTAGAGAAGAAGATTAATGTGTAAGCCTTTTAAAGGGAAAAAACACACAAATTTCACCTAGGAATGAAGAAAATGCAATAGAACCCCTGATGGGTCCCACCGGGCATGCCAAAATGTTTCACCATTTTCTTTACGTTATTGAGATGAAATAGATAAGGGTAAGGGCCAAGGAGGAATACATGTTTATGTTGGTCGGTTGATGGTTGTTGTGCGCGTTCTGACTTCTCAATCCAATGTTGACTGTGAGAGCTTCCTTTTGGCTAGGAGGAACTACCTGAAATAGAAAAAAAGACCACAAAAGAAGAATTAAATAATATATGACAGTGGATTTCCTAGCGTGTGGTAGATCCAAGAAGTGTGATACTCCCTAGATGGTTGTCCATCCATTTTTTAAAACAACTTAATGCGAGAAATAAACAAATTCCTACTGTAGTTGATATGATTTAGGTATTTCATTCAAGCACAATAAGAAAATCTAACATAATAGGCTAGGATATAGTCAGATCTGAAGAGTAGGTAGGTATCAGGTGTACTGGGACTAATCAGGGTTAGGTTCTGGGTTGTTTAGGTCACTTGGTAGAAGGTTAGGTTGATTTTGTTATAAAAGGTGAAACAAGAGACCAATGTTAGTTCTAGGTATAACCGGATGGTTTAGAAGGGACCGATGATAGTCATGGGATAACTGGCGTCGGTAGGGTTGGGGTGACAGTAGTTCAATAAAAACCTTATTGCAGAGTCTGGGTGAGGTTAGATAGAGCTAAAGGAGGGGATGGGGAGGTCTATGAGAATGTTGAGGTACACTCAGATCAGTGGAAGGGCTAGGATATGGGTGATCTGGTAAAAGGGTGGGTGAGGTTTGAGTTTGTCAGAAAGTAGACTATGAAGGAATGGGAATATTAATGGAAGAATGATAACAGAAATGATAACAACTCTATGGAAAAAATAAGAATGGAAATGATCAGTGATAAAAAATACTTACAATGTTACAGGTCCAATGATTGGGTGGTGGTGATTTGATCATTGGTGGGATGGAGTTTGGTGCAATAGTGAGTGCTTCCTGGAATGTCACCATGAGTGCAATGCTTCTGGATTTATCCTGGTGATGGCTATGAATGTCTATAGGTGCGTGAAAGGACTCTGGTTATTCTTGCATGTAGTTCTCTCCTTGTTTCTTTGATCTCAGAATGTACCAACCCAAAAACAAGGTTGTTAAGGTGAATAAATGGTAACCGACAGCGGTTCCAAGTTGACTAGCATCAGTTTAGGGGTGACCAACGTCGGTTAAGGTGATATTCCCTAGGTTTACTAAAAATAACAGATCTTTCACAATCATTTCCGCCAGACCTATCTATTCTTCTGGATCAAATGGAAGTTTCCTTTTTCATGAGTGGGAATGTGGTTAGAGGGATAATATGCATTGATTTTTTAGGGTTGAACTAATTCTTAGCTCATTAAGGTAAGTGGGACCAAGTCATAGTTATGGAAACATGCAAAGAATAGGTCTAGGATGAGGTGGCTAGGTGAGGTGGAGGGGTGAGGTGGAAATTAGCTTAATTAAAATAATTAAGTAATGAATATTGTGAGGATGGGTATTAATTTAATTAAGTTAATTAAATTAATATTAATGTGGGGTGGAAGGGGCCATGGTTAGGTGAATATGTTTGAGTTGGTTATTCGACGGGGAACCAAGGGGAGTGTGACCCAATTTTGGTGTCTACAGGGTAAGGTAGACATCTCAAGGTACACCCAAAGTAGGTATATTATTTTTGAACTAAAGAGTTTTATTTAAATCTAGTTTTGAATAAATGAGTTTACTTTTTTTGAAATCCCATGTAAGCATATTAAAATGGTTTTTAAAAATAGTTTGATATGGTATTTAGAAATTAGGCGTGTCTTCATTTCCTAGGATTTTGCAAAATAAAAGTAGTTCCGAGGAAAGGGAATCATTTTTTCCTCTACTATAGTTTATATCCCACCATCATTAACATTGTCTTGAAAGAATGAATTCTTTTATAGGTACCTCACATATTTTAGTACGCATTAAGCTATTTCCATTTGAGTAGTTAATCCTTATTTATCATGGACCTCTCCTTCAAATTTTTTAGTCATTTATGTAGATAAACTAATTAAGCTAGAGATTCCAACAAGGTCAAAGTAATCATAATAGTTTTTTCCAGTTTATTTGCACAAGGTATCGAACATAACCTTGAAAACGTTCTTGATATAATTTCATATTACCATAAATTCATTAATATGTATAGTTATTTTGAGAATTTTACCTTGAATATTTTATTAGCCAAGTCTTCTGAAGAGAACCTTGAGATACCGGGATCATAATGCATGCATTTTGCCTCATGGTGGTATCAAGCTTAAGAGTGTTAGAAACTCAACCAAGGGTTTCATTTTTTTAAGTTTAACAATGTTGACCATTGCAAAACTATGTTTTCCCATATCCCTTGGTTTATTTGAAACACATTTGTGATGCTTTCATGGTGGACACATGATATTATGGTCACAGAGAAATCTAAGCTCAAAATATCTCTTTAGATAAATTTCCCTGGCATTTTTTTTCCTGCTTGGAACTCCTTCGATTAGTTGATCAAAATTCTTGGTTACTTCACAACCAAAATTTTATATACTGAGTTTGTGTGGAAGTGGATCTCTCCATTGACCTCACAGAGTCCACTTATATTTTATTTGGTGTTAAAAGGATCACACTCCACGTGTTATATATAAATTATTCGAACACCTTATATTATCAAGCCACAAATTAAGAAATACAGGCATGGCCTCTAATGAACAATGTGAGTTCTACTTCACCACCCAAGGCCTCACCAACGTAAGTAAAAATTCTCAAATATCCTCTTATGGATGGACCATTATGACTAATAAGCGACATTCCTAACAATCTCACTTAGTAGGTAATGTCAAAGCTCTTATGAATAAACATCGAAGTGGTTTTACAACATTTGTTAAACGACCAGTTTCTACCATCTAGAAAGTGGTTTCTAATTTTATTCACAAATCACAATTAGAATATTAGAAGGGTTTTGAAGCTTGCATCTTTGTTCCAGAGGAGCTCATCTAGCTCATAACCGAGTTTTTGATCTCCCACCGAGTTTTCTATTTCAAGATTGATCTTCTCATTCCTTCTGACCAAGGTAGTTCTGTGCTGTGGGAAGGAATGCATAAACATTTGGTCGAGATACTCTGGCAACAAACCAAGCTATTCTCAAAGACCGGCCTATGTTTCGAGCTCTTGATCAAGCTACATCAATACGGGGAGGCCGACCTCTTTTGATCTCCATGAGATATATGGGAATGAGCTCGGGTTATCTTGGTGCATCAGATGATAGACCGAGCAGTTGGCATGGACATACATGTAGGAGGGTCGATGGGCCAAGTCATGTCCACTCACGCAGGTAAGAAAGTATCTGATTGACTGGCAAGTAGAAATCACTAGCAAGTCATGTAGTAACCAAAACAAAGATGGCTCGATATGTGTAGTGAATATGGGACCGAATCACCTTGGAGAAATTTGTGGGCTCTTATGAACATCAAACCATGGAAGCGAGTCACGTTTCATCAAGAAGGTGCTGAGATGATCTCCAAAATTGACCAAGCCAATGCATTCCAACGAAGAGTCTAAAGAGGTCAAGCACGAAAGAGAGACGAGTTGGGGATATTTTCGAAGGGTTAACCTATGATATCATAGACCGAGCTCTGCGATAGGATAGGGCATCATCACAAAATGTTGAGCCAACTCGGGGGCCTTCAAGCTGAGTTCGAGGGAAAAAGTTTTGTTACGGGCCCACAGACGAGAATGGAGTCGCACGGAAGTTTCCACATGGCCACTTGACACAACATTAAAGAGTCAAAGAAAAGAGAAGGCCCCAAGGTTACACGGAGCCTCCACGTAGAAGTGGGGTAAGTGGCCATCGAGCTGGAAATAAATTTTCAACGCGATGCCGATATGTGAATGAGTTGGTAACTCGGAACATGGATAAAGGAGCTCACCAGAGGTAAATGGGATTAGCGATGGGTGACTCGAGTCGAGAGCATATTAGGCATGCATGTGTTTCTTGGTCAACTCTGAGCTAGTAATATGAAACAATCCCAATGCTTGGGATGGTGTGCTGATAGGCACAGTGGGCGAGGAGATACAAGGGGACCTTCGAGCTTGTAAGACTTTGTGGGCATCCTCAGATCCTTCTATCCATGTTTGTTACAAAAATCATTGTCTTAATGATGATCCTAATGATTGTATTCTTAGGTGTTTTAACATGGAATAATATTAAGAAGAATTGGAGAATGTAGTAGGTGCATGATAAGATATGAACCAGTACAAAGAGACGATGAGCAATAAGAAGCACATGTAAGGTAAATACACATACACACATTGATAAATTGAATGAATAATTAATTAGATTAGGTAACTCTTTATATACATACATTATATAAATATTGATTTCTAAAGTTTGATGTATATTATACATTGAAAATGCTAGTACATGTACATCACTAATAAATGAAAAAATAATCCATAATGTCTTAAATATTTCCAAGTGCACATCATATTAGTTTTATGAAATCTCATAAATGTAATGTCTCATACAAAAATATTGCAAGTTCCAAATAATAACTTAATGTGCATAATAAATATAAAAAATACCTGAATAGGTCATACACCATCAAGTTTAAATGCCATATGGCGTACATACAATTCCATGCACATAGGCATACAAAAAAAATGTCATGTAAGACATATCTATATTTCTTAATCATCAAAATCTATCCCACTCTTGGCCTTTCTCGAAGAATTCCCTCCCTTAGAAGATGGAGATCTATGAGATGAATTTGGATCGTCTGAGCCCATGCTATGAGTCCTCTACCGTAGAATACTTGCCTCCCACATGTAGTTGAACCTGTAAATGCTAAACATTTTTTTGTCAAAACTTAATTTATATATGTTTTCAACATGAATTTAAGACCATGCTAATAAAATTATTTACAAAAATACACAAACTTACCACAATCTCTCAATCACCCCGAATCTGCATCTCGCACTCAGATGAGTCATCAGGAGCTCATAGAGTGTAAATGGGGGTATGAAGACAATGAGATAGAGGATTCCATGTCCTCAAAGTGAAAATAGAGGGGGTTTAAGTTCCTTACATACATATAAGATCACAAAATCAAACATCAGAATTAGCCAAAATAGAACTAAGTACATGTATGTGTAATGACAATATTTTACCTAATTTTATCAATATAGAACCATTTTCTTTACCAACCATGCCTATGAATACAAATGAACAAGGTTGCTACTTGTTGCAGGTAACTCTTGTGTATACAAAATGAAGGGAATTATTAACATAATTTAATAATTCTACAATGGAGGACATTATTAACATGTAATTTAACATAATATGAATTACACAAGAAATTTAACGAAAATACATATTGTTTGAATACTTCAATGAGTTTCTGTGTAGATGAAATTATAGTGGTAACACTTTTCTCTACTCGATCACAGAGATGATAGGGTGTCTAGTGAAGTCAACATATTTATCAAACATGTATCGCGTGAGTTAGATGAACATATAAGAACATACATATATTTGACTTCAATATATATCATATATATGTATGTATGTACGTGAAAATTTTACACAATTAACATTCTAAATTACCTCTATGAATATATGTGTATGCATGGTGCTTGTCGCCTGTGGTCGGGATGAAGACACCCCTCTTGGGCGGTGTAATATCAATGCATATATGTGCAAATACAATTATTTCAAAAATTTAACTTATATAAGTAAATTAAGTACTCTAATATTTTTGTAACACACATAATAAAACATAACAAATACCTGCGAAGGTGATGTCGAGGACTGTAATCCAAATATCTCTCTCAAAAAGGCATCTAACATAGTGGCATTATCGTGTGCACTCTCAGCGCCAACTCCACCAAAATTAGTATGCAAAAAAGTATCATCCTCCTCGGGCCCCAAACATATGCTACCACATGATGAGCAAAGATGTGGCTTCATGCTATTATTCCCTGAGGGAATACTCTGTGTACCTCCGTGAGCATCTGGATAAGAAATATCCCTTATATGTCAAACAAGGGTCGCAGATAGACGTTGAAGTGTGTGGAGTGTATCAATCTCTACTGTCTACTTCACTATTGGAGGGACAATCTCAAGGTGAGGGGGCTTCTGTGCAGGGACTCTACCCTGTTGAATAGGTACACATTGTGCACCTGGTCGATCCTGTGTAGATCATTTTCCTCGGCCCTAGAAATCTCAAAAATTAAAATAATTTGGGATATCATTGAGGATAAAATGGCAATAAATTTTCCTCATAAAGTATAGTGGAACCTCATTGTTATTTCAAGGTGGAAAATTAAACCCCATCCACCCAAACGGTCCAAAAAATTATTTTTAATCAAATCATTATTGCACCAATGGATGGGAAACCCTTTTCATGAAAATAGAATAGACAAATTAGTGCGGGGGTCCGTGAATAAGGTGTCTATGAGGTCTTTTGTAATTTATTTTTCTTGACATCCACATATGCCAATTTGTTGGAATAATAAACCCTATAACCCTCTCTGTAAGATTTCCAACAATCACTTTACCCCGTTGCCACGTTAACTTGAGCCATTAATGCCTCCAATGTGTTTGAAAGAGAGGCATGGTGTGGGTTTGTAGATTGTGAATCCCTCATTATTTTGATTAAATCCTCAATTTCAATTTTGTTTTTAACTATGTGGGTTGCCAAATCTTCTTGACTTCCCAGGGGATGTTGAGCAATTGTGGGAGGGTTGGGAGGGATGAAATGAATAATAGGGTTTGGTTTTGGTTGATTCCCTCGACCTCAAACTGTAACAATAAAAAAATTTATTCAATTCAAATTATACTCTATGATTACCAAATTTTAATGCGATTTTGAGAAAAGAGTTATTCCTACCTCTTCTCAAATGGAACATCATTGATTTAGATCTTCCTAGTGATTTAGAGTTTGATCATTTGAGATTGAGATCCAGCTGAATGACAAAATTCAAGAGCACGGTTAAGATCTGAAACTCACGTTTGAGGGAGATATAATGATAAAGAATTGGATTTTTATATATTTGTAACAGACATAATGTGTACACGTTATAACATATATGCGTTATTGGATTGGTAATTCTCAAACCTATAAAAACATATGCGATCGCGTTATAATATAACGTGTATGCGTTTTTTCTATTTTCAGGTTTTTGTCCACTTTTTGGTCCCCAACTTGGTGCACTTACCCTCTTATAGATTTTAAGTTATTGCTAGACTAATCAAGAGCATTAATAAAATATAATGAGGCCATATATGTGTTATATCCTTCATCAATTATAACATGCTTGACCATAGTGTGACCAACATAACTAAAATTAAAAGGGGCGTATCACCTACACGAAGCAAGAGCTCATCTATGAATTATGGAGGCTATAAGAAAATGAATGTAAGAATGAGTATCCATAGTAAGATCAGTATGAATGGAGAGCTCCTCACATTTTCATCAAATGCTTTCCTATGAGACATGCACTGCAATACTCTGCCCCAAAGAGGGAGGAAAGGGAATGTTCATATTAAACAATATTGTCATGAGATGCTCAAGATGGTGTGACGATATCCACATGAGTTCTAAAAAAGGGAATTTTCCAGCAAGTTAGGCTAGTTATTCAAGAGGATCCTGTCATCACCAATCCGACACTATGATAATTCTCTACCGGAAACTCCTCGTGCTATGATTATTTACTAATGCACAACCTTTAGTTTGGTGGATGTAATCTGGAAACACAACAACAAACATAACACAAGAATACCATAGACTATGATATGAATGAATGATGACAAATCTGAAATATAAATGTAAATTATAATATCAACATAAAATGTTACATATCTCACCCATGAGGTACTTCAAGTGTTACTGACTTCACTTGCCTTCCAACACATAACTATGGGAGAAACTTCACAATAGATTCTTTAACACACCTCCTAAATGATGGCTTCCTTTACACACTTACTCATACAATATTTATCACTACTTCTCTCTATGCTAAATGAGGGGGGTGGCCTCTTTTCCATTTATAGGAATTCAGGCCTATCCACCCTATCTCTAAGATAGGATAGAAAATCTCTTCCGGCCAATCACATTCTATGCCTAAACTCTTGCCTTTACATGTAGGCTTATCTTCTAAGATAAGATAAACCTTATCATCTCACATGGGTTACACCTTTTTAGACTTTTCCACAAATAAAATACACAAAATATTTATGACATCACTCTTTTTCCTTATTACAAATATACTATTTCTAATTCCTAATCATGTAGACTCTACTTCTCTATTTACCCCAACTTTGACATTTTAACATTACCGGACCACTTACGACAAATATTTACTTTTTACCACAAAATTCCTATTGTACTTTGACTGTTATCGTACTCTACTTTATTGGTGACACCGTACTGACGGTGTCGTTATCTTCTATCAGACTCACTACTAATCATACTTAACAACATCCTATTCCTAATACATACATAATAAAATAGAAATTACGAAGGAAAATGTTAATGTCGACATTTTCTCCCTTCCTAGCTTCTACTCCGTCCTTGGAGTAGACTATTATGGTGCTTGGAAAATCTTTAACTTATCATGGTTGACCCATTTCATAATGGGAGTGCCATCCAATTCCTCCAGTCGATATGTACCATTTTCATGCACAACTGCTATTTTGTAGGGCCCCATCCATTTTAGAAGAAATTTTCGCTGCCTTCTTTTTTTATCTGGAATCATATACTAGAACCAAGTCATTCACATGAAATGAGAAACCAATGAATCTTTTGATCAAAGTATTCCTTCTGCTTAATTTTCTTCTTATAGCTTGTATCATTCGCTATTTCCCTCATTTCCTCCAGCAAATGAAGATACACCAACTTTTCTTTTACTAAATCACTTTCATCCATCCTTTCCTTTTTCATAACTCTCACAGTGGGAATATCAAACTCAATAAGAATAACTGGATCAATGCCATAAGCCAACTGAAATGGGGAGTATCATGTTGCTGATTTTGATGTTGCCCTATATGCCCACAATGCTGCATGAATCCTTTTATCCCACTTATGTACCTGCAAGGTTACATCTTTTGCTATAATTTGACACAACACAAAATTTGTTTGTTCCACCTGTCAGGGTTCATTTTAAGACACCCCTATAAAATTGAAGGTGGAAAATACCTGGCGAATATCCCCGTAACCACTTTCAGCGAAAGGAGAATTTGACAGTATTCAAAAACAAAATTTTCACCTGGTTTTTCAAGGCTAAATCAGTGACGTGTGACAACAGGAATCCTTAATGACGCACGTCACTAACGCGACAATAGCTCCTAATGACGTGCGACACTGGAACGACACTAGATCAACGACGCGCGTCAGTTGATTCGATTGACACGCGACACTGTTCTCTATTGACGCGCGACACAGTCACTAATTGACGCGTGACATTACAGTCTATTGACGCGCGACATTGTCCTCAATTGACGCGCGACATTGCCCTCTATTGACGCGTGACATTGTCCTCCATTGACGCGCGACATTGTACTAAATTGACGCGCGACATTGTACTAAATTGACGCGCGACATTGTCACCTATTGACGCGCGACATTGTCCTCTATTGACGCGTGACATTGTCCTCTATTGACGCGTGACATTGTAAACAAATGACGGGCGACATTGTAATCAAATGACGTGTGACACTAGTAGATCAAATGACGTGCGACACTGTAATCAAATGACACGCGACACTGTAAACAAATGACGCGTGACACAGCCTTCTATTGACGCGTGACAGTGCTTTCTATTGACACGCGACACTGCCTCCTATTGATGCACGTCATTTGAAGCAAATGACGCACGTCAATATGGGACAGTGACGCCCTATTTAGGTTATAAATACCCTTATGCCGCTCATTTTCTCATTTTCGTTTTCCCGTTCTTGAATTTTTGCAGGTCTAAATCTTTGACAAAGACGCAATTACAGCTATAATGTCGACTTCACATGCTTCCCAATTGCAAGTTCAGCAAGAAAATGAAGAGAATCCAAGTCAATCGATTTCCAAGATAACCTACAGGAATCCCTTATGCCCTCACATCCATACGGCTTTAAAGATGTCTTCAGAATATCAAGCTATAATGGAGGAGTGTGGATTTACAGGGCTCGTTAATATGCCCCATTTCGAAACAGATCCGGATATTTTGAATTACCTTCTGTCATGCTACAATTCAGAGGACGGTATATTTTATGTGACTCTGAACGATGGCCAAATGTTCCAATTCACTATTGAACCGAATGACATACATCGGTTTACGGGCCTTCCTATCAGAAATTTACCAACTGTTACAACCAAGGCAACACTCGTGGAAGAAAACAAGAAATTTCTCGAATCAACGTACGGTTTCCATGTTAATTGTAAGTATAATTCGTTTTGATTCAAAAAATTTATTCTGTTTTTTATTCTGATACAATTTGTTGTTTTTTATAGTAATTTTCACTGTTTCGCATTTGCAGCCCATGTCAATAAATCCCGGCGTGGTGTAGATACACAATCAATTGCACACCACTTTCTTGCTGCACTTATTGCATTTTTTCAAGCCAGAATTGTTATGCAGGGTCGCCAAACAAATATACCAAATTGGGCCATTGCATACATTTGTGCCACTATCTCAAAACAAAAATTCGATTGGTGCACATTTCTATCCAAAAAAATAAGAGCTGAAATATCAAATTCAAAAATCTCAGAAAAACCTTTCATTTATTCGACAAACTATCTCCTCGGCTTCTACTATGAGGCACTTTTTAATTTAAAAGCTAAAGAAATTCCTACTTTCTCTGATGAGGCTTTGAAGAAATTCTCAATTCCATTTGCAGAACAACAGGTATAAACTATTTAGTTTGTAATTGTACTACAATTTTCTTCATTACAGTGCACAGTTATTAAAACTTAAATTTTAATGTTATGCAGAGAAGATATCTTGAAGCCATTCCCTGAAAAAAAAAAGATGTCAAGAGGAAGAGGCCAACTACACGCGGAGGCTTCGGGGGACTCCCAATCTGAAATGGAAGCTCACTCCTCTCCAAACCCTCAACAGTTTGAACTCGTTAAACGCCAGAGAAGTAATACATTCTCATATATTAATTACAAATTCCAAACTTGTAGATTTATTTTTCAATTTAAATTTTAACAAAATGAATTGACAACATTTAATATTGATGAATAGCAGGGACTATGGAACCTTCTTCCCCCAACTCACTCCGTACAGTCGCATGCATTGATATCTTCTGAACAGCCACTGAGTACAACTCCTACAAGGCCACCCGTAGCACCGAAAAAAAATAACCCCTCGACAACAAGGTACAACTTTTCTATACAACGTTTAATTTCGTAGTTTTGACTTTATGAATTGTTTTAATATTTTTCATTTTTTCTTGTACTTTTCAGCACATGTCAGTCATGATCAAGCCATGGCACCGACACCCACTCAACCATTAATTTTTAAAATGCCAACCAGAGGAACAATGAAAAAGACCATTGGTAAACGCATGCCTTTTGCTCCGGCCCCTAGCGGGACACTAAACCTTGACTCCTCGTTTCGAATTCCAACTCTCTCAACTTGGTGGCTTGCCCAGTGCAACGGGCATATCTGTTTTGAACAATATAAATTTAGATGAAGATTATTTGGGCATTGATAGCAATGACCCAACTGGTTTTTTCGATACCCGCGAGATGATTCAAGGCCAGCAGGTATACTTCAGTCTTCAAATTTCAATTTTAATATTCTTTACAATTTTTAATTACATTCTGATTTATCTAAATCTAAATCTTCAGTCTTCAAATTTATTTATCTAAATCTTGATTTATTTTTTCAACAACAGGATCAGCCCACCCAAAGACAGAAACAAGGAGCAGTTGATCTTGGTCATGGTGAAAGCCCCCACACTTCTCCAGCAAGATCTTCTGCCTCAGATTCAGATAGTGAAGAGTTTCCACCTTTTCCTTTGGAGAACTTAATTGGTAATGATTGTCAATCCCATGTCAGTGAGTTTATAATTCCTCAAATCCAACAGCTTATAGAATGGGAGAAAAGGGCTAAAATTCTTATCATGAGATTATTAGTCGTTATGAAAATTATTGGCAAAGGGATAGTTTATACGCTGCAGTCCAGAATCAACCTACAAGATGGATTCCTTACTTACCCAAGTAAAATGTGGGACTGTCACATTTAATAACGACTATAAAGATGGCATTCTAGATAAGGCACTAAACAAATTGGAAAATATTAGTGCCGAGGCCCAGGCATATTTTAACAAATGGTCAAAGGACAAGGATTGGGTATCAATCAATCGCAAATGCCTGAAAGAGATAGAGCGGTTGTAAGTACTATTACATTCTAACAATCATTTTTGTTAATTTGAAATTTTGAATTTACATTAATACTTTGAATTGACGTTACTCTTTTTGTGCAGTTGAAATATGAAAATTTGAAGAGTCAGGCGAAGGTTTGCAAGTTCACTTGGAAACAGCAAAGAACAGCTTATCCGCAGCAAAAAAATTTGAAGCAAAATATTGTTTTGGTTAACAAACAAAACAATACACTAAGCGGATCATTAAAGAGCATGGTCTTGACCCTTTTGACATCTTGTTCAAAGCCAAAGCAGTTGCTGATCCAAATTTGGCTGTCGCATGGAGATGCAACAAATCAAGAGAAAGAATTATAAAAATCTGGACAGTGCTTGCAGAAGATCTTATAAGTTCAGGGGTTATTTCTTCTGCTTGGGGAAAGGGTTACACACCATAGTGGAAGAAGCCGTTGGGGAAGGGAGCAGAAGCAAGTACAATTGGATAAAGAAAAAGAGGGTTGAAAACTAAAACTTTTATTATTAGGGAAACTATAAATATTGAGTTTGAAAACTTCTAATATTGATGTATGGTATTTGAATTTAATTATATACAATCTTTAATTTTTTGATTGCATTGATGGTTGTGAAAATTAATGAAACTTTTATTATTGACTAAACTTTTAATATGAACTTTGAAAACTTCAACTATTGAGTTTGTACTATGCTATTTGAATTTAATTATATGGGTGATTAGATGGTGATTATCATGATTTATATGTATGTTTCTTGTTTACCTGCATTGTCATGAATAGTATGTGGACGTAGATGATGAATGATGACAATTGATAATCAATGATAGATGATTGATGATGTGAAAGAAAAACGAATGATCGATTTAATGTGTATAATGTAAATTTATTGCCTGAATATCTTGTGTGGACTTTAATTATCTTGAAAATTATGTCGTGGGACTTTAATTGTATCTGTGGGGTTATACTGTCTATGAAAGTATGAACTTAAGGTTGATAGGTTAAGAATCTGTGTTTGTACTATCATTTTTCAACGTGTTGAGGACTTCAAAGTGTGTTTGGATTTTATGAATGACCTTTATCAGTCTAAAAAAGATATCCAAGTCAATGATGCTAAGGTCTAGCAATCTGTCCTGTTATCTAGTTGGTAAAGCTCATCCTTGTTAAGGAATTCATGAATTGAATATTGGAGTGTCAAGTGCAAGTTACTCTGTCAGTGCTTCAAGCTGACTCAGTCCTAGTTGGGTGATGAAAATTACTCTGTCAAGGTGTTGATTCATCAAATGTCTTGTAGTTCTAAAGGGGACATATTAAGAGGACCTTGTTTTATGCCTTAAGAATGTTTTCACATCTTTGAGAAAAGCTCAAGGTCTGTCAAGGACCCAAATGTCATGCTATATGTCATTATGTGGTCTATCATGGTGCTGAGACAAGATTTGTATTACTACTACAAGATGTATTGTGTAATAGAGGTTATACTTCTGATTCATGCTCAAAGTTAGGAAAAATGAGTATCTACAAATGTTATAAAGTTGAGAAATCTCATATTGATGTTACCTTGTCATAAGATTTCTGCATAGTAAGGAAGAGTATAACACATTGTTTCTATATGTCATTATGTGGTCTATCATGGTGTTGAGACAAGAATGTATTGCTACTACAAGAAGATGTATTGTGTAATAGGAGTTATACTTCTGATTCATGCTCAAAGTAGGGAAAAATGAGTATCTACAAATGTTATAAAGTTGAGAAATCTCATATTGATGTTACCTTGTCATAAGATTTGTGCATAGTAAGGAAGAGTGTACACATTGTTTCTTAAAGGATTCTTAGAGGTCAATGCAAGGTTTGACAGTGGCTCCAGGAATGCGTTGATTCAAATGCTCATCTATCTTTGCATCACAAGGTTATTGCCTATAAAGGTTGTGAGTTAATGAAAGTGTGAAAGATGATGTGATATGTGTAAGGTAATTGGAAACAGTCTCTTCCAGTACAAGAAGATTCATGGTGTATGGTCAGGGTTATCTAAGATGAGCTTTGTAACTTTGTTTGACCTGAGGAGTGCAGTGGAAAAGTTTAAACAAAAAAAAGATCTTAAGAAAACTGATGGAACCAAGAAGGGGAAATTAATTGATGTTCCCAAACTCGATGCAAATCAAGCAGGAGGGAAGAATTCTGATCAATGTACTTTAATATTAACGGAGGGTGACTCACCCAAGGCTCTTGTGGTTTTAATCAGGGAAATGTGAATATTGAATTTGGTAGTATTGTGACATGTTTCGACATCACTTTCCAATTTAATTTTTTGTTATTTTAGTTATCTTTATCCTATCAGGTGGCAGGGAATATCTATTTTTTGGGAAGCTACCACTCACCAACAAATGGAGAATAAAGAGATAGTAAATAGAAAAAAAATCCTTGGTCTACAGGAAGATAAAATATATTAAAAATAAATTAATATAATTCTAAGAAATCAAGAAAGAATCATCACTGGTAAGAAATTAAACATTAATTGCAAATATGCTAGGGTTTAGCTTACCTCTTGCATATTAGATTGCTGTGAAAATATCAAGGGTAACGTGCTAGATCTTTGTTTCACATGACATTGTAGATGGAGGGGTGAGTTGCTTGACATTGTCAGTCCTGAGAAGTGCCAGGCAACATCTTTAAATATATAGACCAACAATATCTTTAAAGGTCAAGTAAATATAAATATTATGTTGAAGAAGATACCTATTTAAAATTGAAATCATCACCGGTTAATGTGCTAGATCTTTGTCTTAAAAAATTCAACACAAAAAATTGATTAGTAGATAGATGGGTGAGTTGCCTGACGTTGTCAGTCCCGAGAAGTAAAAGCTTCCTCGGACGGATGTCAACCCACGTTTTCAAAAAATAAAATTTTGTATTTAACTAAATGTAAATACATACCACCTGTAACATCTTTAATTATAACCAGAGCTGAAAAAACGAATAGTAACAAACAACAAGATTAAGGGGAAAAAGATACCTGCTTAAAGTTGAAATCCATCACTGCCATTGCTAATGAGTTAGATCTGTGTTTTAAAAAAATTCCAACACGAGAAATGGATTAGTAGATAGATGGGTGAATCGCCTGATATTTTTAGTATATAGACCTTGTAACATCTTTAATGATAAAGATAAAAGATAGATTAAAGAAGATACCTACTTAAAGTTGAAACAATCCATTATCAATAGCTTCATCAAAGTCGATGATGTCTTCTGTAGAATGTGACGAAGAGCCAATTACACTCTCAAGGTTGGGAATATTTGTACTTGTAGCTGTATTATTTACATCTCTTTTTTCACAAAGGGAATTCCAGTGAGCAATTTGCTCTGTCGAAAAATGAATAGTAACAAACAATAAGATTAAGGGGAAAAAGATACCTGCTTAAAGTTGAAATCATCACTGCCACTGGTAACTGAGCTAGATCTGTGTTTTAAAAAAATCCAACACGAGAAATGGATTAGTAGATAGATGGAGTGAATTGCCTGACATTTTTTAGTATATAGACCTGTAACATCTTTAATGATAAAGATAAAAGATAGATAAAGAAGATACCTACTTAAAGTTGAAACAATCCATTATCAGTAGCTTCATCAAAGTCGATGTTGTCTTCTGTAGAATGTGACGAAGAGCCAATTACACTCTCAAGGTTGGGAATATTTGTAGTTGTAGCTGTATTATTTACATCTCTTTTTTTGCAAAGGGGAATTCCAGTGGGCAATTGCTCTGTCAAAAAAATGAATAGTAACAAACAATAAGATTAAGGGGAAAAAGATACCTGCTTAAAGTTGAAATCATCACTGCCATTGCTAATGAGCTAGATCTGTGTTTTTAAAAAAATCCAACACGAGAAATGGATTAGTAGATAGATGGGTGAATCGCCTGATATTTTTAGTATATAGACCTGTAACATCTTTAATGATAAAGATAAAAGATAGATAAAGAAGATACCTACTTAAAGTTGAAACAATCCATTATCAATAGCTTCATCAAAGTCGATGTTGTCTTCTGTAGATATGTGACGAAGAGTCAATTACACTCACAAGGTTGGGAATATTTGTACTTGTATCTCTATTATTTACACCTCTTCTTTCGCAAAGGGAATTCTAGTGCGCAATTGCTCTGTCAAACGGAAAGGTTTCGAGGGTAGTATCGTGAAACGTAACACCTCATGCAACTTTCCAGATTTTTATCCAACCTGTTTCTTAGTTTTGATTTTATAAATGACAATGCACTGAAAACTCTTTCATCCTCCAAAGACCCCAAAATCATTGTCTGGCATAACTCATATAGTCTGAAATACTCATTTTGATATCTTCTTGTAAGATAGAACTTTGATAGATTCCTCGCCACATCCTTGTAATAGCACCACTTTCAGAAGGTTGATCTAAATTGTTATATTGGTTCCTCATTTGTTGTTGCAAAATTGGTTGACTGAAACTTTAATATAATCGGCATTCAATATACCTTTGATTTCCGTACCCTTGAGCTCTGACGTCTTAGTAAATTGTTCCATTATTGTACCCATTGATTTATGGAAATGCTTACTGACAAAGTCTGCACGGGCCACCTTCTGTATTCCAAAAATTCAGATTCATCACACCCATGGCTTCCAGAATTTTATCTTTACAGAAACGTTCCCTAATTTCTGATGACAAGGTTTCTGAAATTTTTTTAAGCCTTTATTCTGGTTTCAACTATCACAGACTCAAACAAATTGCGTGTCACAGGAACATCTTCTCGTTCCGATCCTGTAATATCTTGACGTCTTTGCAAAATGTGCATAGGTATTTCCTTCCCATTAACAGAGATGCATAGGTGATCGTGGATATTAAATTCTCAAATAGGTGTTAGGATTTTTAAGATCTAATAAATCTCTCCAATTTTCAAAAACAGGTGCATCAAAACTATCCTGGGAAACAATACAATATATCAAGACTTTGACATACCATTTTCCTCATCCGTATAAAATCCACAATATAGATCAATCTGCCCTGTGCATGCTTCATCAGTGTATTGATCTCCTTTAACATTGGAAGAATACCAACCAATGTAAGCAAAGTCTCCAAATCAGTTAAGCGGAACAACAGGTCCCTTGCCCTATCAACTTCATGACGGTATTTGTGCATGAAAACCAACCAATGAAGGATACTCCTCACGAACTCTGCATGCTGGTTCATACAAAGAGATCCATCTAGTCTCCACATCCTTCAGAAGTTTTTTGCCGTCTGTAATTCCAATTGCAAATTTTTGGAACTCCAGAAAACGCTTTGGGCTGCTTGACATATAGGCATGGAGTTCTCTTATTAGGTCTTCTAATTTAGCAACATTTTTCATGGTTGCTTACCATTTTATACGCTAAATTCATTCTGTGAGCCATACAGTGATTTGGTAGCATATATGGGGCCACCTGTTGTTTGTAATCTAACACAGAGCCCTGTTCGGTGACCCTGCATGACAGATGCACCATCTGCTCCAACGCATACCAACTTCGTAGCAATTTCATAATCAGTCATACCAGCAACATCTTTCAAATGAGAAACAACTATTTTATATAGGTTTTCAGCATTACAGTTTTCAACCATTTTCATAACACCCAATAGATGAGGTGTCCATATATGATTTTCTAAAGTATAGATGTGGATACATACCCATGCGGTGTTGTCGACTGCTGTCACTTCATCAATTGAAACAGAGATAAAGTTTGTCTTTTTTTTACATTCTCTTTCAAATCTTCCTTCTCTATCATCGAGAGGCATTTTTCCATTTCCCATCCACTAATTTTAGACCAATGAGACTGAGGTACATTCAACATTCCATTAAATTGATACAAAACTTTGAAATCGAGGAAATCCGAAATCGCTCTTCCTTTTTTTAGTATTTGAAAAAGAGTAGAGAATTGTATGAATTTTTGCATGTAGATTTGTTTCTTTCATCTTACCAATATGCGATGTGATTGTTCCTCCCTTTTCCAACAGATGTCTGTGTTTTTTTCTGCTCTACCTCATATTCCACTGCGTATCTAACATGCATGCATTCCTTTTCAGTTTTCCACCTATGTGTTTTGGATTTTCTGGCCATCCGCCCCCGTTACAGTTAAATATTGTTCTCCCACAATGTTTTTCTATAATGTCCAGCTTCAGTTGCATTCTTTTGTTGCTTTCCCAATTTCCACGTACATATTGTAAATGTACATTCAAATGGGATTTCTTCAGAATTAGATGATTGTACAGGTTCAATAAATGGAAATTTAGCTGTCCAATCAAACTTGTATGTCTTGCCAATGGTCCACATATTCTTGTTCGTTTTCAATGCTTTACTTTTTTGAGTAGAATTTTGAGCAATATCACAATCACCTGGTTTCCTCTTTCTTGGACCAGAGTTTGATATTGATTTCTATCTTCCATTTTGCTGAGTGTTTGTATCTGTGATATCTAGCTGCACTTCTGGTTGCACCCCAACAGGAACAATATCTTCAAGATCTGGCATATTATCGTAGGTTTCATTTGTTTGACTTTGATACTATGCAGAATCCATGTCCACCTCAATAATACCTTCCACACAGTCAATATTCTGATTCTTTGTGGTGGCATCTATATGATTGGTATTTACAATATCTGTATCCGATAGAGTTTCTAAAATACTTGAAGAGTGATTTATGAGATTTCTTACTTACTTTTAGGTTATTCGTATTCTTTGAGCTGGCACCTTCCATTATTCTGAAAAGAGTCCTACGTCAGTAAAAGAACCAAGTAAGCGACTCTGTCCAGTGTCTGAGGTCTTGTTGCACATGAACTGTCAGATGTCTGAGCGTCAACACTGCCCAGGTCACGTGTCAACTCTGCATCTTGTCGTGCATCAAGCCTTCCTCTGTCACGCGTCAAGCCTTCCTCTGTCGCGCGTCCACTATCTGAGCCCATACTGTCACGCATCATTACACTGCCCTTGTCAAGTGTCAATACAGCTCTTGTCGCGCGTCAAGTACAGCGCTTGTCACGCGTCAGTATATCTCTTGTCGCGCGTCAGTACAGCATATTGTCACGCGTCAACAATCACAGGATAACAGTAATATGAATCTCTGGTGCAAAGGGTATGTGAGTTCAAATTTCACAGTATTGGTAATTTGTTAAGCTACTTTAGGTATACTACCCGACGAATCAGCATAGGTTTTTATAGGAGATGTTTTCAAATGAAGGCGAATCCGACCCCCCAAAAAAAAATATACTATATATTTTAGGCGAACAGGACACCGACCCACTCCGAATTATTCACCTTTTCAAAATTTCCTAAAATGAAATTTTCGCCATATTACGAATATTCGCCGCTAAAATTATCCCTGATCATAATGATACAATATTTTATAGCTATAACTATTTTTAAAATCATTTCCTTCATGTGCTTCAATAGAAAACATGTTGACTAGGGCTTATATTATGTTTTTAATAAAGTGGCTTCCTTGATCTGTTACAATAACTAACGATAAACTAAATTTGGTGACTTTATGCGATCATATTTATGAACCTTGCCACTTAATCTAATTATATTTATTTTTTATGGTCTAAAAAAATAAAACCACTTGTTTAAAGTTGTGTATTGAAACCTATTCACACATAATGTATTATGGCATGTGTTTTTTATAAGTGGACCTATAATATGTATTACCCACTTTTCTTAAGAAAACAGGTTGATCAACTTCCATCACATATATGGAGCCGTATGACAGTCTAAAGGTCCCCATATGTTTAGAGTTAAATATCATCGGTGTCTGTACAATTAGTGGTGAACAATGACTACAAAGATTGGGCCAGTAATAACCTGAAATTTAAAATCCTAATCTTAATTTTAGTTATCTAGAGATAATGTCCTCCATATATAACATTTTGGATTTCTTCTATCATCTCCCTCCCTATGCTCACATTTCTAACTGCCCTCTGTGTAAATATATACATCAGGTCCTATTTGCATAAGCATACATAATTTTTTTGGAGAATTGGTAAAATTTGGAGGACTGGCTTGAGTAGGACCTTTCACTTAGTCCTTGTACAAAGAGCACCAAAAGGCCAGACTTGAAGTCAGTTAAGAAAAGAAGAAGAGATGTCCGAAATAACTAAGAATTGTGTACAAATGATAACAATGTTGCATATGGGAAATCTTCATCATCACAAGCACTCGATCCTAAACCATCGAGGTTGTGCTCGAGAGAGTAGCCGATATGGATTTATATGCTTCTTTCCTGGCCTAACTATATGAGGATCAAATGACTAATATCTTGGTAGTGTGATTATCCATCTTGCTAGCCTCCCTGATGGGTTAGGCTTATTTACAAGGGGATATTTTAGAGGCTGATGACCGGGGGGTAGCGTAAATATCCCTATGGTTCTGTCCTAACAAGTAATCTCAATGTTGAACTAGTTTATAAGTGTCCAAATGATAGCTAGAGCCTGAAAATTAGTTACAATCTAATGCTACTTCTGGAAGGAAACTAACCTAAATAAAACCAACATAAACTGAAATGATCATAATTACAAACAATAATTTCACTTTTATTGGCTAAGAGTAATTCAAATCTAATTCTACATCTAAAACTAAACAAGCATAAATAACCTGGTGTGGTTATTCACCTGTCTGCTGAGTGTATTGAAACAGGTGAAGACTAACTTAAAACTTCATGTTCCTTATTTCCAAATGATATATGATATGTAGACATCCTTCCTCATAGATATTTTCTCCTTCAGATCTACAAGGATGGGTAATCTTTGAGGAATCCATCATCGGGAGCTGCTATTAATGATTTAAACCCTCTTGGCCTAAAAATAATCTCAATTTACTTGAATTAATAGGAAATGGAAACTCTTTGATTTCTAAAACTATTTGATCATGATCAGTAACAATGATAATCTCTGCATACCACATGATCCTAACATAAACACCTTTAGAACATTTTAAGACACACTTTGAAGGGTTCAGTGAGAATGGAGGCTAAATCCAGCCTGTGTGAAATGACTTGTCCCCATCTAGTTTATCCTGGTCTTTCTTTGTGTGTCCATATGCATGCCAAGGAATTAGGAATGCATAAGGCCACAACATGATGAAGTTCGCAATGAAGGGTTCAAACATTTTGTTGCAATGCAAGTGTTGAAACATTTCCAGAGTATTACACAAGTGAATAGAGCATAACTGGCTATAAGCAAACGTTTCAAGCAAGGATTGGTGGCAACGTAGTACTATGCAAGATACAAAAAAATTCTTAGGCCCTTTTGCTTGAATACAAGCATTGAATATATAGGAATTGGATGGGATGTGCCTATATGCATCAAGGCAAAACTATGGAGTGCCAAATCATTGGGTGAATAGGGAGTTCAAACTAATCTAAGATCTGATTTAAAAATAGAAGAGGGTAAGGAATACCATGCAATCGTTGACTATTTTGAGGCAATTCCTGGTAATCAACACAAATGCGTACCTTGGAAGTCTTTTTTAAATGAAATCACAAGTGTTAGAAACCCATGCATGAAGAGTTATGGACACCAAATATGAATCTTGCATCAAGCACCGCCGCCATTTCTTGGGCGGCGGTTTTCAAAAAATTAGGATGCATTCTATATGGCATTTGTGGTATGGTCTTAGCACCATCTAAAAGCCTAAATAGAATGTTCTACATAACTTACTTGAACGGGAAGTTCCTGGTAATTAAAAGTGCGAAAAATTGTAAGTAAGGATGTCTAAAGAGCTACAAATATGATTCCTTGTGAATGGGTCCATCAGGAACATCAAACAATCTTTATTTGAAAGGATATGAATCATCAATTGGGGAATTCTTCAGATAATCTGTTTGGTTCATGAGTCGGTGTAGCACATGCAAGGATATGGGTGACTGATACATCATTGGCCTCACTTAGAGAAGCATCTTTTTTGTCCACTGAAAAGGTACGTAAAGTAGTCAAAGGATGTTCGAGTCATCAGTGTTCATCAAAATGGGGAGTCCAGAAGCTATACCTAATGATGCCCGTGTGATCAAAATGTCATCATCACAAACTCTCTGTCTACCTGTAAATTTCAAAAGAAGACTGAAGTGTCCAGATAGATATGATATTGAATGAACTCTCTTTAGCCACGGCCTTCCCAATCAAAATTGGGTACGCAAGAGGAATTACCATTTGTGCAGGGACCTAGGAATAGTACCTGTACCATACGTTCAACAGCTCCGTGAACACATACACTTGAAACAAGGTTTAAAACAAAGCAAATATATAGTATAGTATATATCAAAACAACTTATTTTCAATGACATTTACACATAAGTCTCGTTAAGTGGCATTCAATTTTTAGCTCTGGGCCAACATATTCATGACAGACTCGATCATTACATTAACTGTGAGTCACCTGGTTGAATTGGAATGGATTTAGGAATTGATATTTTGTGTTAGGCTAATGGCCCTTTACTTTTGAATGCTTTTGAGAAGAACTGCCTAATAAATTCATAACTAGAGCAGGTACATCAAGGGGCCTCAAATAGCCGGATAGGATATTGAGTGCCTTTATTGCTTAGCTCTCCATTTCTTCTCAGAAGACATAGCCATGATGTTGACCGTATGTAATATTTCGTAGGCCTCATTGTGAGCAAATTTTCTAAGATTGAGTATGGTCCTAGTGTGCCTGATGACATTGTACAAAACTATGACACACCCAACTTTATATGCACTATATATCTTACTAGTTTCTGGCTTGGTTATCTCCTTAGCATAGATTTTCATCTTGGTTATCTTATAATTTGATTCATGTGTGCATTCTTAGATGTTTATAATTTCACATTTGCTTCATATGATTTTTAGAATCCTATGTAGTGGATATGAATAATAAGATACAGGTGATTTTCCTTTATCATTGTGTCTTGTACCAGATGCTAGATAGCTCTGATAATGCACAATTACACCGTGATGTTGAACCTTTAGTTATGACAACTATAAGATACAACTTCAGTTGATACTTTGTATTATTTTGGACCTCTATCTCCTCCCTGAAAGAGTGAATTCATGATAAGTGAATGAACTTTCCCCACTCCTAACTGACCCATGCAACTTGATAAGATGTGAGGGCTCAACACTTAGTAGATGCCAAAAGGAGCACAAGTTATATAAATTTGTTCACCGAGAGTGGTAATGATGAGATTTTAGATCACAAGGATGTTGACTGAAGACTCAACCTTGAGCAGCCTACATTTCTCATGGGCTCAACTTTCAAGCTTTTATTCATATTGCCTTAAAATGTGAATCTGATTTGCTAGTTTAATGGTAGAATTAGATCCGTACATGGCTTCACTTAGTTGAAAAATCTCTGAGTTCATCCCAAGGTTTTAAACTGCTTTTAGAGGATATTATCCATGTCATTCATCAACCCATCTGATAATTCTTCCTTCTAGATTTGGGCATCGAGCTTCCTCCTTAGCTCTAAAACACGAGCATGATAATCCCTTATTTTCTCCTTCTCTCATTAGGATAGCTTTTTGATATCAATCATGAGATCTGCATATTTTTGTTGTTCACCAAATTCTTCAAGAAAACTTTCCTTAATTAATAAATCCCATGAATTTTTCACATTATCACCTAATGTTTCAAACCACCTAAGAGCTGAACCATCTAAAAAGGTAGGAAAAAATTCAGTCCATTGTTCCCTTCTTATGAGGCCATTACAAATGTAAGATCGTTTAAACTCTTAAATGAAAGAGGAAGCATCTTTATTAGATTGGGCTGAAAAAACAAGAATCTTCCCCATTTTTAAAAGTAACCACAATGAAATACCAATTCACAAGTATAATTAGTAAGACTTGTGTGCACAAATAATTGGACTCACTACAATAGAAAGTGACTTTACACCTTTTTACAATAAAATAGGAATGACCACGGTAAAACTTGACTTACTGCGGTAAAAATTAATTTTACTGTGGTAAACACTAATCACAGTAAAAAGTGAAGTTACTGTGGTAAATACTATTCATGGTAAAAAGTAAAATTATTGTGGTAAATACTATTCATGGTAAAAAGTGATTTTACCATGGTAACTACTATGCACAGTAAAAACAAGGTTACCCTCTAAATGATTTGTGACTAAGTGAGAATATTTCTCCAGAAAATCCACCAACGAGGAATGATCCCTGCAACAGAACCAAAATGTCATCACCAATCCAGCACTATGATAATTTTCCACCGGAAACTCCTCGTGCTATGATTATTTACTAATGCACAACCTTTAGTTTGGTGGATATAATCTGGAAACACAACAACAAACATAACACAAGAATACCATAGACTATGATATGAAAGAATGATGACAAATATGAAATATAAGTGTAAATTACAATATCAACATGAAATTGTTACAATCTCACCCATGAGGTACTTCAAGTGTTACTGACTTCACTTGCCTTCCAACAATAACTCTGAGAGAAACTTCACAATTACACCTCTTAATGGCTTCTTTAACACACCTTCAAAATGATGGCTTCCTTTACACACTTGCTCATAAAATATTTCTCACTACTCTTTATGCTAAATGAGGGGGGTGGCCTCTTTATTTATAGGAATTCAAGCTTATCCACCCTATCTCTAAGATAGGATAGGAAATCTCTTCCGGCCAATCATATTCCATGCCTAAACTCTTGTCTTTACATGTAGGCTTATCTTCTAAAATAAGATAAACCTTATCATCTCACATGGGTTCCACCTTTTTAGACTTTTCCACAAATAAAATACAAAAAATATTTATGACATCACTCTTTGTCCTTATTACAAATATAATATTTCTAATTCCTAATCATGTAGACCCTACTTCTCTACTTACCCCAACTTTAACATTTTAACATTACCGGAGCTCTTACGACAAATATTTACTTTTTACCACAACATTCCTATTGTACTTTGACGGTTACCGTACTTTACTTTATTTATGGCACTGTACTGATGGCACCGTTATCTTCTATCAGACGTCACTACTAATCATACTTAACAACATCCTATTCCTAATACATACATAATAAAATAGAAATTACGGAGGAAAATTTTAATGTCGACAATCCCCCTCATCATGACTAGATTGTGTAGTAGGCTAAGATTATTAAGGGGTCCTAAAAAATAGAGCCAAAATAAGTAGGGGAGATTAAGGATACTTTTGATTCTTTTTGTTCTTAGTTTTTAAGCCATCAACCCTAAAATTTTCATTTACACAAGGGTAGATGGTAACTTTGGTTAGAGAAAAATATCCATGCACCATCGGCCCTATAGAATAATTTATATAGAGGTTGATGGCATCTAGAGGAGCCATTTTTTTCCTTGATAATCCTGGCTCTGAGGTATAGAGGGATATATAACCCTGTGAGTCTGAGACTGGAATGCTAGATGATATTCATGATCTACATAAGCTATATCACACTTTACATCATTAATTATAATCATGTTTTAAGGAGGATAATCTGTGTCAACTATGTCATTCATAGCATGCTCTTGTTTCCTAGAACTCATAGATACATAATGATAAGGCATGACATTAGAAAAAATCTATAGATTTTAATTATCTTGGTTGATAGCTTTATGATGATACTTTTGCTGAGATGTATAAAAAGATTTGACTACTTCAGTCAAATGCTCTCAAGTGATGACATCCTAGTAAAATTAGGGACCTAAAAAATATATGATGTCATCTATTCATAGGGCACAATATTTTTCATGAGAATGAACCTAATTATCATGCCACCAACAAAACTTACTTTCATCATGCCAATGAGGAATAAGTTAAGAAGGATCTAAGATTATGGTAAACAACTTAGGTGAGCCACATTTTGAATCTTCCTTACTTAATGGTTGATGAAATTTAGGATGAATCTTGTTGTTATTAGTTTTTTTTATCAATGTTAAAAATAGTGTTATTTGAAGAAGCAATGAGAGGAAGAGTATTAGACACTCCATCGTTTTTCACATTCTAGTTCTTAGAACATTAAAGGATTTGTACTTGTTTCTTAGATTGCATCTGAGGAGGATCTTTCTCAAATTTCCTCATGAGACGATATTTCTTTTTGGCTTATTTAAAGGCATGTTCTAGGGAATTGGGAGAAAAGGACCTCACCTTGTATTGAAGGTGAGGTTCATGAGATTATAATAACAATTAGAAGAGGCTATTATTAGGCATATTATGCTCTACTCATGTGGATAGGGTATTCCAATGCTTGATGAAATATTGTGAAGATTCATTTTAAGATCGTTGGAAATTAATGATAGCATTGATATTATTCTAAGGTAGATCATGATATTGAAATTCGTTTACCAAGGCTATCACCAAAAACTCTAACTCAACTATGGAATTAAAAGGTAGAGTGTGATACCAATCCAAAACATATCTAGTGAGAGTCTTTCATATGAGTTTTGTGGAAATGCATGAATTATTTCTAATCCAATCTTTGTAAAGGTTACCAAAGGTCTTTATGTGAAGGGTGGGATTAGTAGACCCTTTGTAGGAGATAGAAGGAGAAATGCCACTAATATCCATGCTAGCAATATAAGGTGCTGGTGGCTCTTATTCGATTACTCTCAAGACATTTTTTTGGATAGGGGGTTGTGTGATGGGCACCCCATTAGGCTGGTTTTGCAAAGGAGGGGACATGGCTTGCCAAGATATCATTATATCGAAATCGGATACTTGACCCATGTTGGCTTGTATTTGAAGAAATTGAACCGTAGTACTATATTTTTTTGGCTCATCTTATTAATAAGTTGGAGAATGAGGTTGGTAGGTTAATAATTAGAGAAATTCTCATATGAAACTACTTCAGGACCTTTCCCTTTTTTTGCCAAATTGTCAAGTTATTCATAAACGAATTCAAGAATATGTTTACTAAGCATTTCTTCTAATTTATTTTTATATTGGTTAAACTGAGAGAGAAACTTCTGAATCTCAAAAGGATGATCAAAGGTTCCACAATTTTTTCTTCATCCTCAGGTTGTCCATTGTAGTAGGTAGAAGGCTTATTTCTAGGTGATCCTACGATGAAAACATCCATGAAAAAGGGGAATTCAACTTTAGGATAACATGTATTAGGAAATTATTTGCACAAAAAAATAAGAAGACCACATGACCAAATATTGCAAGATGGAGTGATGATATGGTTGGGAAAAAGGTCCTGAGATTGAGGTTAAATACCTACTCCACTGTAATGCCCCGTTCGTTGTTACTCCTGTTCATTCTTCGGGAACTGTGTTGCTAAGCGTTGAACGTCATTGTGCTTTCATAGATCATTGTTAGCTTCACCCCTGTTACAGAGAATAATTAGCATTCTCCCTCTTCATGTCGTGCCTACTTGTGTCATTGTCAATGTTTCCAGTTGCTGGCCCCCGCAACGCCCTGTTACGATTTTTCCTATTAAAGGAAAATCGTGTTCTCGAATTGTCAAGCTTGACTATCGGTCATTATTAATAATGAATTATAATTTTTTTTAAGTTGTAAAATTAATTAATAAAATAATGATAATAATGATATTATTAAGTTATGTGTCGATCGGCCCATTATTTTATATTATTATTATTTTATTTTATTGTCATTTGTAATCGATATTAATATTAATTATCTCTATGTCATTTTGTTGTATCGTTCTGATTTATCCCGTAGACCAAACCTCGTTCCACGCTGAAGAAGGGAATTACCCTGTCATGGCACCATGGTTGGTCATTGTCCCAGTGTTTGCTCTTCAAACTTCTACCACTAGTTTTCCCCCTTGGTCAATTAGGCCTACTTGCGTACTTGTTTTAATCATTTAATTAAAGGAAAATTGATATTTCTACCATCCTCCGACATGCCTCAGTCGTATGCCTTTTAATAATTTTGGTTGGCATATGATTAATTGGATGCATTCCTTTGGACTTCCTTAATTGCCCCACCATGTGAATGCATAGCTACATGTTTTTTTGTGGTGTAAGATTTGATGGGGCTTTCAGCCTTCTTGCTAAAATTTTTACTTTCCAATCTACCACCCTTCCCCTTACCACTGTAGCACGAAACTTTTGGACCTTTCACATGGTGTCACCTGTAAATGAAATTTGACCTGGCCACTTGCTAGGTATTAATTTTTTTTCTATCTACAAAAAATGATCTTCCTGGTCGTTATCTGTCACCCCTTTGGTGCTTTTGGCCTCCTACCTTAGGTGCTGCAACTTTTAAACTTGGGTCATGAATTGTTTGCCATTCCTTTTTGTGCTTATCCTCGTTTCTCTCATATTGGATTTTATCCCTCCATGTTTTCATTCACAAATCCTGTTATGCTAGACCTTTTCCTCTTATAAACATGTGTGTGAAACTCTGATTTTGTGCATTACGATGAATGTTCTTGCCTTTCTCTAGTAGTTTCCGATGTACAAAATGGGGCTATCCCTAGTAGTGGAACATTTGGGTGTTAGCAAGCTTTGAGGAATGAAGGACAATGGTAGACCCGTGTGGTTGCCATGTTGGAATGATTGAAGGAGGTGCAAGTTTGGAGGATCAAACCATGGCATGTAAAGTCTAGACTCTATAATAAGTTTGATACCTTTTTACAATTTCATGAAATAATTGTTTCTTCTTCTTATAATGGCATCTTGAAATGGGAATTTGTGGTGGGATTTTGATTGCCTGGAGTGTATTGATTATCCCTCTATTTTCCTTCTTTGAATAGTTGTTTTTTTTTGGATGACTGGCTTGCAAAAGGGGAAAACTATGCATTTTCTTTACTCTGTTATATTTAGTTGGATGTGAACAATATTATATGGGTTGGGTATTATCCAGACTTTGGAATTACTTGCCTAGGAAGTTATGGAAGGATTATTCTTGCATGATTTTTTAATTTATTTATGCCTATTAAGGTAAATGGAGAATAATGTTAATGAATGGGTTCATTGGGTTGAATCCATTCAAGGATTGTGCATACAATTGTTTTGCTAAAATAGATCCCTGAAATCTAAAAGAAGGAAATGGTTGTTTGTAACTCAAAGATGGTAACACCTAATGGGGATATAGGGTGTTGAAACTTGTTTTCTTCTGAGTGTGAATCTATTTTATTATTGGTTGAGCTTTCTCTTGCTGTGGTTGTCATAGTTGAAGACTGTTAAAAATTGTAATCTCTCTTAAAGACCGTTGAAGTGTAAAGAACTTATAGATGTGACTACCTTGTTAATAAGTTTATAGGTAAGCATGATTACCTTCTTCTTTACTCAACTTATGGAAAAATGATAACCTTGTGATCTTGAAAATCTCTTCAATCTATGAAAGTTTTCCTTACTTTACCAAGGATGAAAATTTGTTTTACCAGTTGAGTGGTTGTATTATTTATACTTAAATGTACCATGCACATAGACGGGTGCAGAGAATGAATTGTGATAACATTTTTGTTGCTAAGGTCTCTCACAAAAATAAAATTGGTTGGATGGTTATGAATGTAGAGGTTTAGTTGTGTGATCAATTGTCCTTTCTTTGATGTGTTCATGTGGAGCCATGACCTCGTCAAACATGGTTAGGTGTTCGAACAACTCAAAGGGATTGGGAAGTAATGTTTCACTTTATACTTTGTTGAAAACATTAAGTTGAATACTGAATCTTTTAGATTTAGGTATTGCACTTGGATTATTTTATAAGTATTGGATTATTTGGATGAGTGTAGTCATCTTTCTTTCATGATGGAATTGTGTTTATTTTTATGGATTGTTAGTGAACGTATTATTAAGGGTCATAAGTTTATGACCAAACCTTTGTGTTGGTTTTGGAATTCAAAATGTGTGTGGGATGACTATTTTCATTTTTGAAATAGGACTCTTGTTAACTCATGACATTTGGTGTTACGTCATGAGGATAGTCTTGGGATTATGAATGGAATTTATTATATAAATACATTGTTGTCCTATGTCGGAAAAGTGTTAAAAATTATTAATGACATTTGGGGGTTACTTTCCGTTATATTATTTAGATAAGTTGTTGATTATGAGGGGATTTGTTGCTAAGATTAATGGTTGTTTGTGAATCTTTTAAATGCATTCGAAGAGTGGCATTGATTATGTTAACTTGTAGCACTTTTAAAATATCTTGTAAGGAAGAGGTGGTAAACTTCTTGTTTAGACTGTAACTATGGATTGCTTCCTTTGGGGTTACGAATCCCATTATGCTAGGAAACCCAGAAGGATGTTTAGATGGTAACCTCGTCTTAAATGGAATTAAAAATAGGAGGCCTTTCACTGTCCCATACTTTATTTTTCAAGTAACTTGGTTGTCGAGTAATGGCCATCTTGGGTTTTGTCAGCTATCCTTCTTCTCTTATCATTACCTTGTGGAGTCTCTTTTCAATGAGAGAAATTAGTTTGTGGGTTGAAATTTAGTTTTCAACTCCTTTGATCATGTGATGATTTACCCTTCCTATACACTCATTTGGTTTCTCTAGTTTTTAGGCCAATGAAACTTTCCTCATGGAAGGACTAATTTACCTTTCTGTTTCACATCTATGATTGCTATCTATTATGTTTTGGGCTTCTCAAAGATTTTAGTGATGGATGGACTGAGTATTATATTTCAATCATGTAATCTATAGGATTACATGATTGAAATCCCAATACTCTTGACCTTTGTTCTTAACTGGAATATTTGACTTCCTTCTTATTGGTTGGTGAAAATTCTTATCTCGTGTGAAAAATTTGTGATTTTTGGTTTGTGCTTTGAACCATTCTTGAAATAGAACATTCCTTTCATGTTATTATAAAATGCTAGCTTACTGTTGCAATGTGTAGCCTTACCATGCTCAGTTCTCACAAACTGACTCAAGTTAATACTTGTGCAGATGGATTTTGTGAGTAGATAAAAGGAAAGATTGATAAAGGTTTCATCGGGTTGTTTATGAAGTTCCTTGTAAGAATGTTATAATGTGTTGTAAATATTGCAATGGTGCTTGTAATGGAGTTTGGAAGGCCTCTTGCCTTGGATTTTCGTATTTGTGAAATGAAGTTGTCTTATCCTTTTGTAACAAAACTTGTAATTATCTTTGTGAGGAATAAAACTTGATCATCACCTTGTTATGTGTATTTTCTTTATGATATTATTTTATTCATGAAAATTTTGTAGCGTGGCTTGACCCATTTTGTTACCTTCTTGTTCTTATCCAAAGTTCAATTGAATATCTTGACACCTTTGGTTTGTGTGCCATGTTAAATAGAAATGTTATAACCATGTTTAGTGTTCTCGTTAAATAACGGTAATTTATTCTTTCGAGTCATAAAAATTTCATGTTTAATAACCCTCCATGGTATTGGAATCAATGCTATTCTAGGCATGTTTTAGTGGGTTGACAATCCTTTTTCTAAAGTTAATCAAAAATAAAATAAAATGAATACATAGATGAATAAATAAATAAGATAATAATGAAGTTGTGCTTGGTTGATAAAATTAAGAGTCTTTAATAGGAAAGAAATTAGTTTTAAACTGGTGTAAAAGAATCCACCCTCATTAACCTTAAGCTACATGGATTTAACTTTATTTTCATTGTTGTGAAACATTAAGTATTTTAAAAAGTAAAACCATTGTTGGCTTTAGGGATATAGTTAGATCTTAGTTAGTAGGGGTAGTTTGAATAAGTACACATTAAGTCTTGTGATTCCTTTTTGGGAACCCCATGTGCATCCTTTGTTTTAATCAAGAGATCACTAAATGAAGCGTTTTACCCAAATCCAGTTGAAATATTAAGTCTCATTAAAAGACCGGTTAATAACTAAAGAGATCATGATGATGAAATAAATTGACCTTATCACTCTAACCTTCACCATAGTACTTCGTAATCTTCTCTTAAGCATGGTTAATTTTTTATCCTTGCACAAGGAGGTTGTAGTTTCAAACATTAATGACATTCCACTTCAGTTGAATCTTACGCTCGTCACCTTGTGCAATGGATTCTTGAATCAGGATTTAGTAGCTTGGGTGAATAAGCAACCTTGTGAGAGATGGAAGGTGTCCCTTTTGATCAAATGAATTTAGCTAGTTTTTCTAGTCTTTAGTTGAACCTCATTCATAAAACTTGTCCTCCATCTAATTAGTCAATAGTATAAAAGTAATAAGTTCACCTTTGTAAGAAGAATTTTCCTCGAATCAAACTTGAGTCTTTTAGATTGTAAAGTCAGATCTTGAAAGACATTTTTTAGTAATTACATAATCCTTAAAGGATTGTACACCATGGGGTGTACTCAACTGTGACTGTGTATTGTGGTTGGGCTGTTTCGTGGTGCCTTGTCAAAGAGAAAAGTGAATTGTCCTTGATGGGTGTTGGATGTTTCCTTGTTGTCTTCATGTGGTCATCATTGTGTCAAGATGTTTGAAGAGTTAATTGTAGCCATTGTGACCACCTGTTATGTCATTCTATAATTCAAACAAGTCCAAATAAAATTATTCTGTACTTTGCTATGTTGTCTTTGTGTGTCTAAAATACTGAGTGTTACACTTGGTATCAGAGCAGTAGGTTCATGCTCTCGAACCTCTGGGAAAGACAGAATAGAGTTACATGATGGTGTTGCATGATGGTGATGGTGTTGTATGTTGGTGGTGGATATTGGAAGAGTAATGTGATTTAAGTGTGATGTGAACTGTGTCGTAAATGTTATATTTATGAGAACACATGTTGTGTATGTCACTTAGTGCATAATTGATGGCATGTTGATGTGTTAAAGATGAGAGTATTCTCTCTCCTTTTTAGGAATTCTATGTGGATTTGAGTGTGAAACACTATTTTTTTGTGTGTGTGGGAGAAGTGTGATTGTGATTTTGGAGTGTTGGATCCTTTTGGAATTTGTGATATGTGGGTGTGCTGATATATTTTGTGACCAGGTTGGTTGTAGTGATTTGGTTTTCTTAATGATGTCATTATCATTTGTGTAGAAATGTGTGTATTCCCATGTTATATGGCAGTTGACTGTATGTTTTAATTGTTCTCATCATAATTGTAATTCATGTAATATGTAATGATTAATGTCATGATTCAAGGAAATATGGTGGGTATATGGTCCCTATCGTACATTGATTGCACTTTGGGTGTAACATGTGGTGATGTGGTGTGTTATAAACTTTGAATGTAATGTATGTGATACACCATGTATCGGTACCATGCGTAAGATGCTATGGTTAATGTGCGTGAACCACCATTGTGTTAGTGATGTAGTTGCATGTTATGTTGCGAACCTTGTGCTAACTGACCCTGAGGGAATTTGGTAAAAAGTGTTTATTTGGAGTGAGGGGATGTGCACCATGGGCCAATAACTCAGGCTGACCTTAGGTTCAGTAGATGACGACCCATGTGTCCTCTCTTTCTCTCTCCTCGTGGTTGTTGTATGGATGAAACCTAAGTATAGCTATGACTATGTTTAGCCTTGTTGAAGTGGTGGTGGGATGATTCAGATAGAGATGATGACAATACTACTATTGATACGTTACTGTTATCCATATTTCACCCCCTGGGTAAAGTATTGGATCAGCCATGACCCTGCACAGAAATAACCAGAGAAAAAATGGTTAAAATCTTGCAAACAGGTTGCAGAAGGAGTCAATAATGAAGTGGTGGGGCCTACAAAAGACTAAACGACCTTGTGCAAGAAGAAAGAGAAGAAACGGCTCTATCGAGCGGATCCGTGTCTTAAATCTATTTAACGGGTTACAGGTGGGCTTAGAAATATAATAGAAGGTTCAGAGGATGAGGAATAGTGTCGCAAAGAATCCAAGAGAAAGAAAGAGAAGAAACGGTGAAGATCTGAAGTCTTCGGGTTCAAAACAAGTCCAAAAATCGACTAAGTATGGAGGAAACAGTGGAGAGAGCCATGTGTCGGCATGATGCTTATCCAAATTTGAATATAAAAAGGGAAGCTCAAACGAGCGCGGGGCTTCCACATGTTCAAAGCCCCAAAAGTTGCACAACCATTAAAAAGTCTTCGACTAGGAAGGAAGGTGTCAGGTGTTGGGTTAGCACAAATCTAAAATGGGAGCCCAAGGTGGAGATTCAAACTCGTGCTATCCCTCCACATAGCAAATGGTCAACAGAGGTCAAAAGGCGGACAGGGAGGGCCTAAAAAAAGGCTAAGTATATAATTACTGGCAGGGACTACCACGTGTCCAAGTGGTCCATCTCCAAGGGTAGATCCAAAAGAGGAGGCTCAAACAAGCGCTAGTTTGCCACGTAGCCCAAGGTATGAAAAGGTAAGGGAGAGGTCGTTGAAAATTCCAAAGACCTGCAGAGCCTTCTAACTATCAACCCAACGCTCCTTCAAAGGAAAATCTTGATCAGGCTTTCATGCGAGTACAGAGCCTCCACGCGTCCAGTCTCTGAAAGGGAACAGAGTCAGGTTGAATAGTCAATGCATGGTGGCAGGCCGGCGGAGAGTGCCAAGTGTCCAAACGGTGCTAACTCAAGGGTTGAATAAAGAGAGGGTTTCCAGATGAGAACCAGACCATCGTGTGTCCTTGGTTAAGAAATATGACCCCGCTGAGCAAAGGACTTAGCCAAAAACATAGAAATTGGGTAGGCTAGTAGAGGAAGCGCCACATGGCAAGCCTAAACCAACAGTGCTAAGGCAAGCCATCTGGGGAAAAGTTGGGATTTTTTTTCCTTTTTTATTCTAAAGATGTAAAAGTTGCAAAATGGGCCACAACTCCGTCCAAAGGGAAAAAGTCAGCATTTAAGCCTGAGTAAGGGTCAAAGCGAGGAAGCAAGGAATTGGAGGAAAAAGTGAAAAATTTCCTTTTCTCAAAAAGGCACAAAGATGAAAATTGAAGCGCATCTCCCCGGCCAACCAGAGGGTGCCACGTGTCCAAGCAGAGTGGCAAGGCCACGGGAGATTTCTAGATTTTGCAATTTTTGTAGAAAAGGGGGAAAAGATAAATTCTAGGCCCGCGAACCCGATTTGTGTCCTAATTTTCCCTCCACGTGTCCCATATTAAAAAGGGGGCCCATTTTTCAAATTGGTTTTCCCACCCTTTTATATAGACCCGATACAAACTTTAAAGGGGCATATATTTCGACTCAATGCTCTAAATATTGCAAATCTAACACCGTTAGAAAGATCTCGGCCTCGTCTACACCATGAAGATTTGAAACTTTAAGATCGAGGAGGTTAGGTGGGAGAAAAATGGAGAAACGTCTTAAGGGCCATTAATGCAGGATCTATTTTTGCCCCAACAACCAGATCAGATTTGATCTACTCCACCGTTTCCTCCTCCTTCAAGGCGTCGAACCAGTGGTTGATGCAGTCAAGATAGATTTGGGGCAGATTTTGTAGGATGCATTGATAGTAGTGGTTGAGCTTCGACCTGTTTTTCCTGCTTCTCTCTCTTTATCCTTTTTGTGTTGAATCTATAAAAGCCAGATTGAAACTCATTGTAAAGGGTTAGACATTATTTTGTTTTTTTAGGCTCCCCTTTCCTTCTGGCAAATGAGTTCATGCAGTTCAGACCTTCCATTTAAATTGCAATACATTTCCTACCTTCTGTTTGTTTGTAATGCATTGTATCAATATGCAGAGAAATAAAACATGTTTGTGATCGATCTTAGATCCTTTCTTGTCTCCTTTGATCTCATCTGGTCTTTCATTATAAATCTAGTTATTTGTGCTTGATTATTGTATGTATTTTATTGGTTTGTGTCTATCAGCAAAACTAATGTTCATCATTCCTTCAGTGCATCACCTTGTAGCTCAGTTTTTATTTCTTATATTCCTTTCATCCTTGTATCCTTGGTAAAACTTAGATTAGGTTTAGAAATAGGTCCTCTGCAAGTTTCCACATATGCACCTAAACAGAGGAATAGGAACCAGCCTTTAATCTGGAGATTTTTCCCATTTACAAAGTCCCACACTTTGGGGAAAACTTGATGTTATGTGAATCACACCAAATGAATCTGCCTTAGAAAAGCAGATGTGACGAATCATTTGAGGGTGCTGTGTTTTTTCACTAACATCACCTTTGTAAGAAAAAATGCTCAAATCGAACCTAAGCCTTCAAGATCATAAATTTGGGATTAGTAAGATGTTTTAATTCATACATAACCTTAAAGGATTTTGACACTGTGAGAGCATACTGAAATGTAGCTATGTACTTGTGGATTGGTCTTCCTTTGAGGTTCCTTGTCAAAGAGAAAAGTGAACTGTCCTTGATGGGTGTTGGATGTTTCCATGTTTGTCTATGTGGTCATCAGTTGTGTCAGGTGTTTCGAAGAGTTAGTTGTAACCTTTGTGACCACCTGTTGTGTCATTCTATACTTCGAACAAGTCAAAAAAAATTATCCTGTATTTTGTTATGTTGTCTTATGTGTCTGAAATAGTGGGTGTTACACTTGGTATCAGAGCATAGGTTCATGCTCTCAAACCTCTGGACAGACTGGAGTTGTGATGGTGTTACATGATGGTGTTGCATGATGGTGATGGTGTTGTATGATGGTGGTTGATATTGGAAGAGTAATGTGATTTAAGCGTGATGTGAACTATGTCGTAATTGTTATATTGTTAGCACACATGTTGTGTATGTCACTTAGTGTGTAACTGATGGCATGTTGATGTGTTAGAGATGAGAGTATTCTCTCTCTCCCTTTCTAGAATTCTATGTGAAATTGAGTGTGAAGCACTGTTTTGTTGTGTGTGTGGGAAGAAGTGTGATTGTGATTTTGGAGTGTTGGATCCTTTTGGCATTTGTGATATGTGGGTGTGTTGATATGTTGTGTGACCAGGTTGGTTGTAGTGATTTGGATTTTCTTAATGATGTCATTATCATCTGTGTAGAAATGTGTGTATTTCCCATGTTATATGGTAGTTGACTGTATGTTGTAATTGTGCTCATCATAATTGTAATTCATGTGATATGTAATGATTAATGTCATAATTTAGGGACATATGGTGGGTATATGATCCCTATCATACAGTGATTGCACTTTGGGTGTAACATGTGGTGATGTGGTGTGTTGTAAACCGTGAATGTAATGTATGTGATATACCTTGTATTGGTACCATGTGTAAGATGCTATGTTAATGTGCATGAACCAACATTGTGTTAGTGATGTAGTTTCATGTTATGTTGTGAACCTTACGCTAACTGACCCTGAGGGAAATCGGTAAAAGTGTTTGTTTGGAGTGAGGGGATGTGTACCATGGGCCAGTGGTACTAACATGCAGATTTTTTTTAACACTAACTATGGCTATTTGGCTATTTGTTTTTTCTTAATTTTGAATCTTATTTTAAATTTTAAGATTTTACCACCTTTCCCAAGGCTTGTACTTTGCCACTTGGCATTTGGATCGGATTTGCTATTTTGGTTCTATTGTCAGAATGTGTGGAATAAGGTCATGGGATGCACCATGGAATGGTTTGACCTATGGAATCACTTTGTTGTATGAGGGTACACCCCAAGGAGTTACAGATAATTAGCGGGTTGTTGAACCATGAGTTATTGTGTCACTTGGGTTAGGGGTGTCTGGAATCTATATGCCTAGGGCCATAGGGAAACCGAACTCCTTAAGGGAGACATAAGAGATTTGAGGGAGGCATAAGAGACTTGAGGGAGACATAAGAGACTTGAGGGAGACATAAGAGATTTGTGGGAGACATAAGAGACTTGAGGGAGATAGATGATATTTGAGGGAGACATAAGAGAATTGAGGGAGGCATAAAATATTGAGGGAGGCATAAGATATTTGTGTGTGTGTGTGTGTGTGTGTGTGTGTGTGTGTGTGTGTGTGTGTGTGTGTGTGTGTGTTTGTGTGTGTGATTGATGCTTTAGGAGGTATACAAAGTTGTTATGATGTTTTGGTTGTGGTGTTATAATGTATGTGTTACTCACGTTAGTTGGATTTGTTTTGTGATTTTGTGGGTATGGCATTGATACCCTTGTCAACCCTATGTACATGTAGTTATTTTTTTAGTTATGTGAACTATTCATCTGTGGAATTGAGGAAATGTCTTGTTGTAGTACACTTTTGTTCGAGTATTCTATACATTCAGTCATAGATGTGTGACAAGTACTATGTTATGTGGACCATGCATGTTCCCTTCCATAATTTGAATAATCTCTTGTGGTATGGTACAGTCATGAAAGTATGTACTAGTAATGCTTGTGAATCTGTAGTGTTTTGTATGACCCTGGAAGGGTGTTGTGATTGCAATTCATGTTGGGCACCCACAAGAATGAACAAACAAAACAAATTCTACAAAAATGAAGATTTTAAAAGAACCTGAGCTAAGAATAATGTAAATGGAAAGAGTCTAATTAAATAATGAAGTAAGATAAAACTACCAATCTTCACATAAACTTGAAAGTTAAAATTCTGCCAAAATGTTCTAAGGCTACCCCATGGTTGTGCTTTAACAACTAAAATTTTAACCATAAGGTGAACTTTCACCTTTATGTGTTCCTTGATTCTTAACGCCTTTCATTCCTTCAATGTTGTGTCACATCGAGGATGATGCTTTCTTAAGGGGAGGATAATGTAATGCCCCATGTGATGTTTACTCCAATAGTCTTGCTTCATTGACCCTGTTACTAAGCATTGAACATTTGTTTGAGTTCCCTTTTGATCCTTAAGGAATTGTGACCTTGTTTTGAAGTTAGTTTAGAGTCCTTTCCTTCTATGTACCTCTTAGTGGCATCATTTTTCTTTCTCGTTGTCGAGGGTTCCCTGTAACATTTTTTTTTTTGAGCATCCTCATTCTAGGACTAAATTCTTGATTTGATTAAAGTCAAGGGTTTTTTCGGTGGTGCTATTATTTGGGAGTTTGATTTTTCTTGGTAAATGTTTGAATTAATTTCTTCAAACGCCAATTTCTCCCCCTTGTCAGCAAGTTGGTCTCCACATATGCCCAAATTTTAAACAAGTTAGTGGTGGATTTAATTATTCCCCAACCACCAACCATTATGTTCTTGTTGGGCACACTTGATGCTTTTTCCCTCCAGCTTTGGATTTAATTCCTTGTTGAGCCATTGTTGATTTTGTTGTTTTTGGTAAAGTGGGTGCGTGGGTTTTAAATTATGGCTTTGACATCCACTGGCCACCAAGCTTCCTTTATTATTTCATTAATGCTTGTTTTTTCCCATGTGTTGTGGCTAGGAAATGCCTCTTCCCTTTTTAAATTGTTTTATCAAAATCTTGCCCTGCCTTTTTTTAGTAGCTGAAAATGCCAAATGGTCTATAATGACTAGCCACACGACCCCTTACCCTTGGTGGGGGGATTACAGACAGGGTTATGTGGACCAAATAAAAATTCCTGGTATAAACATTGAAACTTCTAGTAAAATGCTTTTCATCAGGTTTTAACCTCCTTGCCTTGCCGCAAAACTCTGCATGTGCCAAATGTGGTGCTAGGTGAGTATGGTCATTCAACAAGCCAAAACAAGGGATGTTGTCTGGTGGTTGGCCCTGGGTTCAGGTCGACATGGTTGTAGGTTGGAGGTTTATAAATCAGACATGGTAATCCTAACCAATTGTGGTTGTAGAGGTGCAATATTTTAATAATTTTAACAAACCCATGAAATGAATTGTTCTCTTCCTGAAATGGCATTTAGAAATGTGATCTTGTGGTTTTTTTATATTGCCTTAAGTGTACTAGTTGTCCCTCTTTATCTCCTTCTGAATCACTAGTTTTACATGACTGGTTCTCTCTCTCTCTCTCTCTCTCTCTCTCTCTCTCCTAATAGCTTCTCCTATTTGATAATTGTAAAAATATTCTCTGCTAACATTTTCTTTGTTATGAACTAGGTGCTTCTGTTTTGGGTATTGCTTATTTAGCAAAGATGCATTAGTGTTGGAATTTGCACTTCTTGGGTTATGGAAAATATTTCTTTTATCTTTAAATTTGCGTGATCTGAATGTGGATTTTGATAAATGCCTAAAATAAAATAAATTCTTCTTTTATATGAATATTTATTTTACCTGAAGCCTGAGTTAGGATCGATACTTATTAGGGAGTAACAATTATTTGTATGCGTTGTAGCTTTTAAAAGACAAATAGATTTATTCTTTAGCCTAAATTTTTAAACAAATTGTATTGGGTTTTAATGGGTATTAAAATATGAAAATGGTTAGGTTCGGTTTTGGGTATTCCATTGGGTTTTAGTGTTTATGGAAGTTTTCTAAAACTAGGAACATGATTCTGTTAAAAGAAGAAAATGGAAAAAAGAGAAAAAGGATCATCTTAGGGTTTTGAGTGGATTTCTTCTCACTTTTGTATTTTATGTTTTAGTATGATAGCTTTTAGGGCATAAGGTTTCATTATGACTGTGAATTGTAAATATCTTAATTACCTTAATATTCAGATAATGAACTTGTCAATATTTTATAGGTCCATGATCACCTTTTGTGATAAACTTCTAAAAATTATTGTAATGGCTCCAATCTGAGATGAACTTTTCCCTTGTATTTGGTCTATGATGAAAATAATCCCTTACCAATTGATGAAGTATTATTTTACTTAAATTACGATAATTACAGAAGATAATTACCGGTTTTACACTTTATTTTAATATAGGGTAAAGGATATTTACCTTAATCCTCTACATGTAGAGGTTATAGAATTGTTGATGCTTTTTTCCTTTCTCTTGAATTAGGGTGTCATTTTACTTGGGTTTTCTCTAACTTTGAGTGGTCTCCTCGGTTAGAGTAAAGTGATGTCTTTTGAAGGGAAGCTTCATAACCCTGACCCTGTTATGTTTACTCTTATCTTACCTTGGTCTTCGAAATTTTTCCTTGCTGAGAGGCTTATTTTTAATTTGTGAAGCATTAGTGAAAGTATTATTAAGGGTCATAAGTTTATGACCAAACCTCTGTGTTGGTTTTATATTTCAAATGTGTTTGGGATTATTGTAGTCATTATTGAAATAATACTCTTGTTAACTCATGAATTTTATGATAGGTCATGAGGATAGTCATGAGGGATTCGAATGGAATTTATTATATAACTACATTGTTGGCCTATGTCGGAAAACTGTTAAAAAAATTATTAATGACATTTGGGGTTACCTTTCCTTTATATTATTTAGATAAGTTGGTCGATTATGATGGGGTTTGTTGGTAAGAATAATGGATTTTTGTGACTCTTTTAAATGCATTTGAAGAGTGGTGATGATTATGTTACTAGTTTTACTTTTAAAAGATCAAGTAAGGAGGAGTTGGTAAACTTCCTTGTTTAGACTGTAAAAAATATGGATTGCTTCTATTGGAGGATTACAATCCCATAATGTTAAGAAACCCGGAAGGATGTTTAAATGGTAAGTCTCGTCTTAAATGGACTTGAAAATAGGAGGCCTTTTCCTGCCCCGTACTTTTTTTTCAAGTAACTTGGTTGTCGAGTAATGCCCATCTTGGGTTTTTTCAGCTATCCTTTTTTTGTTATCATTACCTTGTGGAGTCTCTTTTCGATGAGAGAAATTAGTTTTGGGTTGAACTTCAGTTTTCAACTCCTTTGATCACGTTATGAATCACCCTTCTTACACTCATTTGGTTGCTCTAGTTTTAGGCCAATGAAATTTTCCTCCTACAAGGACTGATTTACCTTTCTGTTTCGCATCTATGATTGTATCGATTATGTTTTGGGCTTCCCAAAGATTTTAGTGATGGATGGACTAAGTATTAGATTTCAATCATGTAATATATAGGATTACATGATTGAAATCCCAATACTCTTGACCTTTGTTCTTAACTAGAATACTTGAATTCCTTCTTGTTGGTTGGTTAAAAAAAATCTTATCTCGTGTGAAGAATTTGTGATTTATGGTTTGTGCCTTGAACCATTCTTGAAATAGAACATTCCTTTAATTTTATTGTAAAATGCTAGCTTACTGTTGTAATGTGTAGACTTACCATGCTTAGTTCTCCCGAACTGACTCAAGTTAATACTTGTGCAGATGGATTTTTGCGAGTAGATAAATGGAAAGATTGATAAAGGTTTCATCGGGTTGTTTATGAAGCCCCTTGTAAGAATGTCTATTGTGTTGTAAATCATGCTATGGTGCTTGTAATGGAGTTTGGAAGGCCTCTTGCCTTGGATTTTTGGTATTTGTGAAATAAAAGTGTCTTATACTTTTTGGTAGCAAAACTTGTAATTATCTTTGTGAGGAATAAAACTCGATCATCACCTTGTTATGGGTATTTTTTTGGTAATATTATTTATTAGTCATGAAAATGTTGTAGCATGGCTTGACCTATTTTGTTACATTCTTGTTCTTAGCCAAAGTTCAATTTGAATCTTTTGACACCTTTGGTTTGTGTGCCATGTTGATTAGAAATGTTATAACCGTGTTTAGTTCTCTTGATTAGCTAATGGTAGTTTCTTCTTTCGAGTAATAAAAATTTCATGTTTGATAACCCCCCATGGTATTGGCATCTAGTGCAATTCTATGTATATTTTAGTGGGTTGGCAATCCCTTTTTCTGAAGTCAATCAAAAATAAAATAAAATGAATACTTAGATGAGTAAATAAATAATATAATAATTAAGTTGTGTTTTGTAGATAAAATTAAGAGTTTTTAATTAGAAAGAAGTTTTATACCAGTGTAAAAGAATCCACCCTCACTAACCCTAAGCTATGAATTAAACCTTATCCTCTTTGTTGTGAAACATTAATTATTTCTAAAAGTAATTTCATTGTTAAATTTTGGGGATATAGTTAGATCTTGTTAGTAGGGGGAGTTTGATTTAGAACACGTTAAGTCTTGTGCTTCTAATTTGGGAACCCCATGTGTATCCTTTATCAAAATTAATCAAGAGTTGCTAAAATGAAGCTATTACCCTAATCCAATTAAACTCTCAAGTCTCATTTAAAAGACCGGTTAATAACTAAAGAGATCATGATGATGAAATAAATTGACCTTATCACTCTAACCTTCACCTTAGTACTTCATAATCTTCTCTTAAGCATGTGGTTATCATTTGATCATTTCTCAAGGAGGTTGTAGTTTAGAACCTTAATGACACTCCACTTCAGTTAGAGCTTATGCTCGTCGCCTTGTGCAATGGAGTTCTGGATCACATTTTTATAGCTCGGGCATGTTTATGCAACCTTGTGAGGGATGGAAGGTGTCCCTTTTGGTTAACGAATTTAGCTAGTTTTTTCAGTCTTTAGTTGAACCTCATTTAGAAAACTTGTGCTCAAGCTAATTAGTCAATATAAAAGTAATAAGTTCACCTTTGTTAGAAGATTTCTCGAATCAAACATGAATATTTTAGATTGTAAAGTCAGGTCTTGAAGATATTTTTTGGTAAATGCATAATCTTAAAGAATTGTACACCATGGAGTGTAATCAACTGTGACTGTGTATTGTGGTTGCACTGTTTTGTGGTGCCTTGTCAAAGAGAAAAGTGAACTGTCCTTGATGGGTGGGCTTGCACTCCAAATTCTTATATTATATAAGGGTGTTGAGACAACGAATAAGAGGCACACATGAACTAGCACAAACTGTATATATTTAAAGGGGCTACAACGAGCACTAGTGACATATATATATATATATATATATATATATATATATATATATATATATATATTATATATATATATATATATATAGGATAGTATTCCTTACAATAGGTCAATCTAGGGTTTCCAAGGCCTGTAGTCAAGATAGAGAAGAGTACCCTATTATGATATCGTTAAATGAATAGGGAGAGGTGTAGATCGATAATAGATAAGGTACGTATGCACAATATGATTGAAATGTAAATAATGGAAAGCTAAGGAGCTGATCAAATGAGATCACTTTGCTAACTAGCATCAATTTACATATAACACTTAGCTGACATAGAGTAACGAGGAAGGGAAATGAACTAATATATGCAAAATGAAAAATAAATTTAGAGAACTTACCTGTAGGGTTGTCACTAATGCATCTATCTCTCTATAGAAGCAACACACTGAGAGAGAATCACTATTAGGTGGAGAAGGGGAACATCATTCTATTGTATACTCACTATAGATGACCCAATAATCAAAAAAATCCAACCAATAAGAATAATGTCTAATCCAATCCAATGTAAGTGAAAGATGAACCAAGATGTGAGCGAGTAGATGTGAAGTTGGCACAAAATAGTAGATTAGATGATAGTTCCTAAGAATCAGGGTTCCTTCCTTCATGAATGTCAAAGTGTGGTGACCATATATACCCGACACAATCACCCGTGGGTGATGGTGTTGGCTAGGGAAAAAACTGACATGGACACCATCGCCCATGAGTGAGGGTATTGTCTTGGGACTTTAAATATCATGAAAAAATAAAAAGAGGTGTCAGATATAAACTAGATGGATGTATAATGTCCAAGTGGTTCAAAATACAAGCAATGTGTTAGTTATGCAATGTATATGAGACATAAAGGGACAAGGATAACTAATGTAAGGAAAAAATAGGATCAGAACACATAGTGATATTCTATGTGTAATCCCTCTAACCCATAATGATTACGAGAATAATCATACCACATTCCCAAAATATCCCTTAAGTAACCCAGTTAATAAATATATGCATCATTGACCCTTATCTTCATAATGAAAATTGTTAGTAATATGTATGAAAAATGAAAAGTAAAAAATTATGTGTATACACTAAACATTTAATTGAAATAATTACTTGTATGCATTATTTAACCATGTTCTGTGAATATGTTTTTAATCACCAAATCACAACACCCTCCGATTTGCACAAGCGTGTGTGCTTGAGCTCACGGTGTGACTGGGTAACATGGGTACTATCTCCAAGTTGTGGGACTTGCTACTCTAGATAGGCCTCAAGAGAATTTTGGTTCCTCTTCCTAGTCTAGTGCATGTTTTTATCACAAAATCACAACACCCTTCAATTCATACAAGCATGTGTGCTTGAGCTCACGGTGTGACTGGGTAACATGGGTACTATCTCCAAGTTTTGGGACTTTCTACTTGAGATAGACCTCCAGATAAGGTTGGTTCCTCTTCCTAATTGAGTTCAAACTAAATATAATGAAGGAAATAAATGACTATCTCTATCCTAAAATTTCCAAGGGACCATGGAGAGAGAGATAACATGAAAATGAAAGGAACTACACTAGAGTGGTGATGCACCAAAATAAGGGTATGAGAACAATTCCCCAATGTGTGAAAATGGAAGAAAAATGTAGATTAGAAAGGGTGATAATAGTTCTCCACAATATAATAACAACATTCACAATAAAATTTCCATGCATACATAATAATGATGAAACCATGAAAGATCATATGGTAGACATAATACACCTACAACAATATTGAAGAGGAAATAAGAATGCAAATAAACACAAGGGAAGATACATCCAAAAACTTGCATCTATTGCTTCATTGATATGCACGATTCAAAATTTTACAAAGTAAGGGCTTGGATCATCATGAAAGGAGTAGAATACAAATTCCAGTAACACATTGGCTTCAAAAAAATATATATGCATATTTTTTCTACTCAAATCATCCTCTTGTGAAAATGGGAGAAAACCCCAAGTTATAGAAAAGAATGAGAGGGAGAGTTTTCTTGCAATCTTGGGTTTTCCCCTTGCATAAAATATAAAGTACCCAAAGAGGGTGGAAATCATTATTTGCAACTTGTAAAAGCCTCCCCATACTACCCATAACTTGGAGCAATGGAAAAATGTCAATCCATGCTCAATAATTGCACTCCCAACCACCATCCAACTACCAAATTCAACTGGGTTTGTTTTCTACAAAATACACCCTTAAATCTTCATTGATCCCCAGATTTTTTTTACTATGCGTAGATCTTGGAACCATGATTCCAACGAGACTAATTTTGTGTAATGTCACTAAGAACACAAAATTTATGGCCTCCTGAGCAAGTGTAGATCTTTAAATTTTGTTGGGAATTTCTTCCTCTTCACAAGATTGTGCAATTAATCTGTTTGTTGAAATGCATCATTGAAAATATTTCCCCTTTCCTCAATGTATTACATATATTTTAGAATGATTTTGCATTAAATTTTTGTGGGTGCATCATATCTTCATTCGTTCTTATATGGAAAGGGATGGATATTGTTTTAAATTATTTCCTAGCTAGCTCGACCAACTCAGTCGAGTTGGCTCTCCTCTTACTGCCAGCTGAGTCCCACCTTGGACATTGAACCTTAGTTTGTACTAACAAGCCACTACTACACAACTCTCTCATCCTTTCAAGCTTCATTTGAATGTCAAGCCACGTTTCTTTGTCTATTCACTAACCCAATGTTAAACCTTGGCACCAATCTCACCTCATTTTCCCGTTCGGACCCATTGTGCCGCATCATTCCCACGCGGGCAACCTCGTTCACACCTCAGGATCTAGGTACCCGTGATTTGGTATTTACTTCTTATCACATTTATTTTCCATGCTTCCTTCTCCATGTAACCTCAACATCCCACTGATGCATCGACCTCTCCTTCAAATGCATGTTAAGTTCTCTTTAAACCATGTGGAGGCCTAGTTTAGTTGCATTGGCGTGTCATTCTATTAATTTCGGCAAGCCACTTGATGTGCTGGTGAGCCATTTATTCTCCTCAAATCCCTTTTATTTGCACCAACAAACCACTTTAACGTGTCGAATTCCCACCTTGGATTCTGAGTCATGTTTTTGAATTTTGGGCTCGTCATTTGATCTGCATCAGACCTTGAATTTGGTGCCATTATGTATTGGTTGAACGCCAACCCTTTAACTTGACATGTCGTTCAAAGAGATTCATCACAGTTTGATGCCTTTCATCTGTTTATATTTTGAGAATGTCTCTCCATATGCAATTACATTTTGATTCAAACACTCAATGATTCTTGATTGTCCAATCCTATCCAATTTGTGTTATTACCTTTAAATATGTTTTCATTTCAATTTATTTGGAAATCAAATCACACCCTTCAATTGGCTTGATGACTACCCCTATATTTTTAAAGGCACTTTTTAAATCATCCATGGGTTTATCATAGCATAAATTATAAATGAATGGAAGGTCACTAAGTCGTAGGCCAATTGACTCCCATCCAAAACTAAACAAGAAATATTTACTAGGCGATAGATAACCCATGTGTGTTCTTAGCCATTCCCCTATTGCTATGATTGTAATTTCCATGTCGCTTGAGGCCTTGGAATATTTTGGTGGTAATGGCCCTCCTATTTCACTCCCTCAACTTTTTCCTTTCTCTCTCCATCACACTTAGCTTCTCCATTCTTCCTCTACATCCACAAACATTGCTCTCAATAACTATATATCTTTACAACAGATGTATCAGAATATATGAAATAGATATGTTAATAAAAACATATCTTGTAAAAAGGAAAATGACCATGCAACATTACCAACAAAAAATTTCATACCGGTATTATGCAAGGATGAGGATTGTCTCTCAGGGTTCATATTCATATTCAATGTATCATCGTCGAAGAGGGAAACTCCCTTGTCAAATTCATTCTTAAGCCAATCTATTCATTGAACAAGAAATCCCAGAACGAGGTATTCTGGAAGAACCGGGAGCTTTGGCCTCCAAAACAACACCTCCCTAGCATTTACATCACCACCCCCGACATGTTAGCATAGTCAATTTTATGCCAAAAGCTTATGTTTGTAAAATATTTCATCAAAAAACCTTATACTTACTTAAATTGTAGTATTCTGCGCATTTGTAAAAAATAGGACATCGAGAGAACTGAATGAAGATGGAGAAAACATAGAGATGATTTCGTAGAGGGTCATAATGTGGAGGTGTAGGATCTAACGAGACGTCTCTATGTGCCACGGGGTCTGAGAAATTACTTGTTGAAGATATAACATTTTTTGGAGTCAAGGTTCTTAAGGGACTACGCCCGGATGAGGTAGCCTAGAAGCACTGGGAGATTTGGCCTCCCAAATGACACCTCCCCTAGTGTTTACCTGGCCACCCCAATGTGATGGCACAGTCGGTTCAATACCAAGAGCTTTCGTTTGCAAAATATTGTATCAGGCAACCTTACACTGACTCAAACTACATTATTTCATGTGTTTACAAACAATAGAACAATGAAATAACCAAATGGAGGTGGATAAAACAAAAACAATATTTCATATAGGGTCCTGACATGGAGGTGTAGGATCTAATGAGATGTATTTAGGTGCCACAGAGTCCGAGAAATCACCTATCGAAGATATAACATTTTTTGGTCTCATGGCTCTTAAAGGACTACGCCCGAATGAGGTAGCCAAAAAGCACCGAGAGCTTTGGCCTCTAAGACAACACCTCCCCTAGCATTTACCTAGCCACCCCAATGTGTTGGTGCATTTGGTTTGGTGCCACGAACTATTGTTTGCAAAGTATTACGTCTCACAACCTTACATTGACTTAAATTACATTATTTTGTGCGTTTGTAAAAAATAGAACAACAAGAGAACCAAATGGATATGGATAAAACTGAGATATTATTTCATATAGGGTCTTGACATAAAGGTATAGGATCTAACGAGACATCTCCAGGTGCCACGGAGTCGGAGAAATCACCTTTTCGAAGATATAGCATTTATTTGTCTCAGGGATCTTAAGGGACTCCACCTGGACGAGGTAGATCGGAAGCACCCGGGAGCTTTAGCCTCTGAAATGACACCTCTTATAGTATTTACCTAGCCACACCGACATTTTTTACGTGGCCAGTTTGGTGCCAAGAGCTTCCATTTGCAAAATATTGCATCAAACAACCTTACACTAACTCAAACTACCTTATTTCGTGTGTCTGCAAACAATAGGACAACGAGAAAACCAAATGGAGATGGAGAAAAATGAGATAGGATTTCATAGAGGGTTCTGATATGGAGTTCTATGGTCTAACAATATGTCTCTAGGTTCCAGAGAGTACAAGAAATCATTTGTCAAAGATATAACATTTTTTGGTCTCATGGCTCTTAAGAGACTACGCCAGATGAGGTATCCCAGAAGCACCAGGAAGTTTGGCCTCTAAAATGACACCTCCTCTAGAATTAAAATTCAAGGTGGTTAGGTAAAAAATGGTAGGTATCTTTCAAAGGCTATGCTTCCAGGCCACTGCGTTCGGGTGTAGTCCCATAAGATGTTATATCTTTGATACCTCTCTGTGGCATATAGATATGTCTCGTTAGATCCTACACCTCTAATTGGGACCCTCGAGGTTTTATCCATCTCTATTTGGTTCTCTTGTACTATGGTTTGCAAACACGCAAAATAATACAAAAGTCAGTGTAAGGCTATCAAACATAATACTTTGCAAACGGTATTTTATGGCCCTAAACTGACTACGTCAACATGTCCTGGTGTCCAAATAAATGCTAGGGGAGGTTTTGTTTCAGAGGCCAAATCTTCTCAGTGCTTCCGGGATACCTCGTTCAGACGTAGTCCCTTAAGAGCCCCAAGACCAAAAAAATGTTATATCTTCGACACGTGATTTCTCAGACTCCGTAGCACCTAAGGAGATCTCGTCATATCCTATACCTCCATGTCAGGACCCTATATGAAATAATATCTCAGTTTTCTCCATATCCATTTGGTTCTCTTGTTGTCCTATTGTTTGTAAACATGTGAAATATTGTAGTTTGGGTCAGTGTACAGATTGTCTGACACAATACTTTGCAAATGGTAGCTCGTGGCCCTAAACCGACTGTGCCAACATGTCAGGGTGGCTAGGAAAACACTAGGGAAGGTGTCGTTTCAGAGGCCAAAGCTCTTGGTGCTTTTAGGCTACCTCGTCTGGGCGTAGTCCCCTAAGATCCCTAAGACAAAAAACCCATTATATCTTCGACAGGTGATTTCTTAAACTCCATAGTACCTAAAGATGTCTCATCAAATCCTAAACCTCCACATTGAGACCCTCTACAAAATCCTCTCTTGGTTTTTTCCATCTCTATTTGGTTTTCTCGTTGTACTCTTGTTTTCAAATGCACAAAATATTGGAGTTTGAGTCAGTATAAGGTTGTCAGATGCAATACTTTACAAATGGTAGCTAGTGGCACAGAACCGACTTTACCAACATATCAGGGTGGATAGGTAAACACTAAGATAGGTGTCATTTTGGAGGCCAAATCTCCCAGTGCTTCCAGGATGCCTCGTCCAAACGTAGTCCCTTAAGAGCCCTAAGACCAAAAAATGCTAAATCCTACACTCCATGGTACCTAGAGATGTCTTGTCAGATCCTACACCTCTATGTCAGGAACCTCTTTGAAATATTGTCTCGATTTTATCCATCTCAATTCACTCATATCACTATCCTATTATATGCAAAAGCGTCAAATAGTCCAGTCTGAGTCAGTGTAAGGTTGTACATTACTAACTACGTGAATAATATAGGTGGTTCATACAATATATGTTGTGAATTGAGAATTTTAATAAGATATTTTTACAATATAGGTGGTGAAATGATCATTTTAATTAGATATTTTTACAATATATGTGGTGAAATGAGAATTTTTGTTTCTTGTTCCTTTCTAATCTTTAATTTCCCTTAGCTTCACTTGGCTTCGAGAATAATAAATTCTCTACTAACAGCTTGAACCACGTGAAGGTGGAATATTTTTTGGCACCACTAACCTAAATAAACATATTAGTAAGAAATAAAAGAGAATTTAAAATCCTATGTAATTTAAAGAAAAGTCATTAAAATAAATATTCATTTTAAAATTTCATGAAGAAAATACCTTTATAAATTCAATCCAATGAACCGCATGGATCAACAGTACTCTTAACAGTAGCAATAATTGTTTCATGATCTTATTCACAAACTTTCCATAAATTATTTTTTAATGGCCTACCTCGATATTTGATCAATTTAATATTTGTTGCAAGAACAAAATATGAATAGTGAAATATCTTTTAATGTACTTCATAGTTTTCAAATAACAAAGTGTTTGATTTTTTTATAGGATATCATCGAAGCCAAGTTCTAATGACTACCACTGACCCAATGGGATACTCAAGGCCTTCATTGCGAATGACTATGAAAATCAATTTTTTTCCCTCTACAGAACAAGACAAGAAGTAATATGTTCCCTCTTCGTTAGATTCTATCGCAATAACTGTAAAAGCGTGCCCTACATCACAAAGTAAAACTCAAGTCAAATTTGAAATACATTAAGATTTGACTGTTAAATAATTTATAAATCTAAAACATGACATACATATGTGCCTTGTTGCACTAAATCAGAGACTTGGTCAAAGTCAGGTGATGTTGTCATATGATCTGAAGACACTGTAAATTATATTGCTTGTGGAACTTCATATACAATGTCGAGTAGAATTAGAGGTATACAAATCCATTCATCTACCCACTTTTGTGACTCACATTCATTCCACGTAAAATCAATGCATGATATACAAAAACATGTCATGCACCTAGTATAAAGAGTCCAAGAACTTGCATCTAAACTACGGAACTCATGCATATCACTTGATCCTGCAACTATCATACATTCTTTATAGCTTGTCAAATTTTGTTCCTATATCAACAAGAAATATCTATAAACCGTTGAACTGGACACTTGATATCCCATGTTCATGACACACCAATCAATAATACTTCTTGCAACTGTAAATTTAGCACCACCCTTAAACTTTAACTCTTCTCTTGCAAGAGCTTTATTTTCACACATGCTCCTTGCACCGTCATACTCTCCTTTTCTATGTCATAGCCTTAGTGAAACTTCAAATATGTTGTACACATCCATTCTTTGACGTGCATTTTTCTCATCCAATAAAACATTCGTGCATTCTTAAACTAAGTCTTGTACAGTTATCCAAAAAATATATAATGTTAATTGAAGCAGATTGTTCCTCTCATTAGAAAAGTTTTTATAAAATAAATAGAAACACCCTTACACAAATTCTAGTAGAATGAGTATCGATCATCACTGATATAGAAATTGGTACTCTCTTAATATGTTTCAATCTTGATCAATTCTCTGTACTATCAGGAGAATGTATAAATGCTATATGCACAAAAATGCCAACTGTGCACTGAGTTTTAATATTGCGATATTGAACCTCCATTTGTGGTTGCAATGTGTAATTCTCTACGAAAAATGGACCACTGAAACAATAATACCAAGTAGGAAATGTTTCCTTTCATATCTTGAACTGGTCTTCGACCCATCGAGCTCTGTGTGTATGCCTAGCATACTCATAAACAATTTTCTCTTTAAATTTGACTCATAACATTGATTTTACAGGTAACTATGTTCTGTAACTAGCTCACACTATCTTAGAATCTTTTCCATCTTTTAATTGATATGCCACTGATTTATATTTATTAAATACTTGACCAATTATTTTCTATTGAATCTGTACTCTTATCATGGATATAACTTTTCAGATTTAGCAAGCCACTGCACATACAGTTGCAACATTCCATCTAAACATGCTTTGTTATAAAAAAAATTGTCTTAACTTGATTTTTCACAAAATATTATTGGAATAAATTCCTTGAAAGATTTTGGTGGGACATTTAATCCACACTCTGGCAACATGATGTCAAGTATGTAAAACATGACTGAATATTCAATAAAAAACATCATAATGCATTGAAAATTCAACATGATGCCTACAACAAGTGGTACGTGAGTGATTGATTTTTACATAAAATGGTTTCATTTCAAAGAATCTTTGACTAATGTTAATTTTTAGATTTTAATTCCTATTAAACTTACGAGAATAATTGTGTTTGAGTCATATCTAAGAAATGTTTTGGACACATGATTCATGATTACGAGAACCTATTCTTCAGTTTTATTGTATCTCTTCTATTAGGTGACACTCTTGTGTTCTCATTTCAAAATTTTAGAATTAATTCTTTTAGAATATCAGATGTATTCTTGTCTTTTCGTGGAAGTCTGCTAGAGAAAATGCCCAAGAGTCAGTGTTATTGAATGACTCAAGACGTTTACATCTTTCTATTGCTTTCATTAGTATTTTTCTATTAAGCTTTAAAACATTCGATTTGTTTTTCTAATCAAGCGTTTATTAATTTTTTTCACTTACTATACAATTAGTAAGTGCATGCCGCTGTAGCATTACTATCTTTGGTGCGTCTTTTAACACCTAAAATTTGGTATGCTTTATGTATGCTTTTCAACAATTGACATGCATTTTGATCAATAACATTAGATGTTCTTAACCCCAGGGTCTTAATTATAGGTCTCATCTTAATTAATTTCATCAATGTAACAAATAATTGACATCTTTGTGATGTCATTTAAATTTGTCAAAGTAATTATCCCAAATTCCACTAGTTTTTCTTCTTGCATTTTCCATTCAGACATTTTGTTAGGACATTGGTTTTATAATGTTTTCATCAATTTCAATTAAGTGAATTGGTTTTCTTTGCAAAATGGAAGGATGTGTTCTTGTCAAATTTTAGGTGAAGATTCAACCTAAAAGGTTACTTTCTTCATTTTCAGTGTGTTCCATACAAATTTCAAGATTAACATTTGTATTCTCAGGTAAGGGTTCAACATTACCTAGATTCCTCATTGCTTACAAGTATTAGGGGTTGAAGATTCCTCATTTTGAACTTCAAAGTTTTTGCATTCACTCCGAGGTCTCGAAATCGTTCAACATTATTCCTCTAATGTTTCAATATTTAGATTCTCAATGATTTCAATTCTTGGATTCTCATTAAAAATTCAACATTCTTGATTCTAAGGTAATGTTTCAATCGATTAGGATTCATACTCTAAACGTATGCAGTCATCCTTACCAACATTGAACGAATCTTCCAATACAAGATTCGAACGTACACAAAGTGACATAATTTTGCATATACATTAGATACAATAAGGTTGATACAATAAAAATACCTTACCCTGCATCGAAAGTTTTTACATTCTCTTCAATTTCTTAATTCTCGATCTCTTCTAATTAAAACCGGTGTCTTGTTTCTTGACTTTATCTTGCAAATCCTTAAGGCTCGGGATCTGTTTTGTCACCCAAAGATTGCAGAAAAATCATATTAGTGGGGTATGGGAAAAAATGAACTACTAAAAATTTGCAAAGAATATGTAGAGAAAATTACTGACCTAAAAATACAATGTTTGTAGAATTCCCGTGAAAGAATGTTGGAAAGGTAATGTTAGGGGGGCATAATAAATAAATAAAAACATGCGTTATAACGCATGTGAGTTATGTAACATGTTATTATAACACATGTAACGTGTTGTTTTGTATTTTATTTTTTTCCAAGGCATGCCTCAAGGCTTGGGATCTAGTTTGGATCCCCAAGCATGAGGCATGGACCTTGCACAACTACAAAAAACAACGTATTTTGTTGCAAGGAAATGTCAAAAATGCCACTATCTTCCGCCATGATAAATCAAAATAAAATGAGACTTTGATCCATTGGGTTTGAAAACAATTATACCACGACGTAGAGCAATAGAGTATCTTCTTTCTAAAAATATAATTTTTCAAATTTTCTGACCAATATAAGGTTTCCATATTATTTATTTTCTAACAATGTCTTTTTATAGCTATTTTTTGAAATGTTTAAACACTATCTTTCATGGTGTGGTCTTTTTTATGGATGATTGAAATTTTAACCTAGCATTAAATAGGCCATATTCTATACCCATGTGAACTAACTATGAGTCATAATAACCTTATACATATATCAAATGAAATGTTAATGGGATAATTTTCATGATATTTTTTAGGTAGTTAGGACGGGGACAACATGGTCAAGCGCCATGTATTTTTGTAAATTTAAAATTTTTGTACTAAGAAAAATATAAAAAAATAAATACTCACGAAAAAAATATTTAAAAAACATGTAGCCCAAACTAAATGATCCTAGATATATTTTTACTAAAGTGTTTTCAAAAAATTTCCTAAATGGTGCTAAAAAATGGTGGGGGCACACAAAAGTCACTCTGTTATGTTTTTTAATAAAAATAGGAGCACCTGTTGGTATTTTAGTTATTTGACCCACTTAAACTTATCTGTTTTCAATAAACTTTAGTAGCTTAGAAACTAAACTCAAAATGCTACGATTAATGTTTATACAACATCTTCCAATTTTGAGTGTAACTATTTCAAAAAACTCGTACAATTTGAAGTTTTTTATTTTTTAGAAAAATGCGTCCACTTAAGACCCCCTTTTGGCCCCCCAACTTGGTGAAATTAGCCATGAAACACTTGTCAAGGATCCAATTTTTGATAAATCCCTCCTAGGAGTTCTATTAATATTACCCATGACCAAATCCCTCCTGGATAAATTTTCCACAATCAAAGTTGAATGAGTCTTCAATTTTCCTATCATATAACATTATTCTAGGATGACCTTACACTCATTAAATGTGTGCCATTTCATCTTTCACATATCAATGTGTGAAGTTCATCTCACCAAGGAGCATATTTATAATGACCTTCAAGGGATGACGCCAATATTTCAAAGTATGATACGATCCAACATTGTTCAGGGACTATACAATCTCTCTTGCAATGGACAATTTGGTCTCTTGAGATAATCCCTTCTGAGAATATGAATGGTATAACTCTCCTATAGATTCTCTTCATGGAAATTCTAGTCATCCCAATATTGGTCAAACGTATGCCTCCCAATCTATTAAAGTCGGATGAAGATGATCATGATGAGGTTATACTTAGAATCAATACTTCTCTACTTCATTTAAAAGCTTATCGTATCCCAATTATCTCCTTCTACAGGGTTCATTTTAAGACACCCCTATAAAATTGAAGGTGGAAAATACCTGGCGAATATCCCCGTAACCATATTTCAGTGAAAGGTGAATTTGACAGTATTCAAAAACAAAATTTTCACCTGGTTTTTCAAGGCTCCATCAGTGACGTGTGACAACACTAGTTCATTTTAATGACATGCGTCACTATACGCGACAATAGTTCGTAATGACGTGTGACACTGGACGCGACACTAGATCGTAATGACGCGCGACAGTTGCTCGTAATGACGCGCGAAACTGGCTTGACAGTATTGACACGCGACATTGTCTACTAATTTCACGCTGCGTTTTTACAGTGTCTGATTGACGCGCGACAACAAGATCCTCAATACTGACGCGCGACAGTTGCTCCCATCTATGGACGTGCATCACATTGTCCTCCATTGACGCGCGTCAGCTAGGATCTAGTTGACGCGCGATCAGCTGGACCTATTGACGCGCGACACTGGATCCTCTATTGACACGCGTCACTAGCTACCCTAATGACGCGCGATCACTGGAATCCTATTGACGCGCGTCACTAAGACTATTGACGCGCGTCACTGTGACAAATTGACGCGTGACACTACAGATCCTGTGACGCGCGTCACAGGCTCCTATTGACGCGCGTCACTGGAATCCAATGACGCGCGTCACTAAATCTTATGACGCGCGACAAAACCTCCTATTGACGCGCGTCAATAGCTAAGTCCTATTGATCGCGCGTCAGTAGGGGACAAATGACGCGCGTCAATAGGGGCCAGTGACGCCCATATTTAGCTTATAAATACCCTTCATGTCTAGCTCATTTTCTCGTTTTCACCTTTTCCCGTTCTTGAATTTTTGCAGGTCTAAATCATTGTCAAAGACGCAATTACAGCTATAATGTCGACTTCACATGCTTCCCAATTGCAAGTTCAGCAAGAAAATCAAGAGAATCCAACTCAATCGATTTCCAAGATCAACTACAGGAATCCCTTATGCCCTCACATCCATACGGCTTTAAAGATGTCTTCAGAATATCAAGCTTTGATGGAAGAGTGTGAATTTACAGGGCTCGTTAATATGCCCCATTTCGAAACAGATCCGGATATTTTGAATTACCTTCTGTCATGCTACAATTCAGAGGACGGTATTTTTATGTGACTCTGAACGATGGCCAAATGTTCCAATTCACTATTGAAGCAAATGACATCCATCGGTTTACGGGCCTTCCTTCAGAAATTTACCAATTGTTACAACCAAGGCAACACTCCTGGAAGAAGACAAGAAATTTCTCGAATCAACGTACGGTTTCCATGTTGATTGTAAGTATAATTCGTTTTAATTCATATTTTTTATTCTATTTTTAATTCTGATACAATTTGCTGTTATAAATTTATAGTAATTTTCACTGTTTCGCATTTGCAGCCCATGTCAATAAATCCAGGCGTGGTGTAGATACACAATCAATTGCACACCACTTTCTTGCTGCACTTATTTCATTTTTTCAAGCCAGAATTGTTTTGCAGGGTCGCCAAACAGATATACCAAATTGGGCCATTGCATACATTTGTGCCACTATCTCAAAACAAAAATTCGATTGGTGCACATATCTATCCAAAAAAATAAGAACTGACATAATAAATTCAAAACTCTCAGAAAAACCTTTCATTTATTCAACAAACTATCTCCTCGGCCTTCTACTATGAGGCACTTTTAAATTTAAAAGATAAACAAATTCCTACTTGCTCTGATGAGGCTTTGAAGAAATTCTCAATTCCATTTGAAGAACAACAGGTATAAACTATTTAGTTTGTAATTGTATTTCAATTTTCGACATTACAGTGCATAGTTATTAAAACTTAAATTTTAATGTTTTGCAGAGAAGATATCTTGAAGCCCTTCCCTCGAAAAAAGAAGTTATCGAGAGGAAGAGGCCAACAACACGCGGAGGCTTCGGGGGACTCCCAATCTGAAATGGAAGCTCACTCCTCTCCAAACCCTCAACAGTTTGAACTCGTTAAACGCCAGAGAAGTAATACATTCTCATATATTATTTACAAATTCCAAAGTTGCATATTTATTTTTCAATTTAAATTTTAACCAAATGAATTGACAACATTTAATATTGATGAATTGCAGGGACTTTGGACTACACCTGGAACCTTCTTCCCCAACTCACTCCATACAGTCGCATGCATTCATATCTTCTAGAACAGCCACTGAGTACAACTCCTACAAGGCCACCCGTAGCACCGAGAAAAACAACCCCTCGACAACAAGGTACAACTTTTCCGATAGACTCAACGTTTAATTTCGTAGTTTTGACTTTATGAATTGTTTTAATATTTTTCATTTTTTTCTTGTACTTTTCAGCACATGTCAGTCCTAATCAAACCGCGGCACCGACACCCACTCAACCATTAATTTTTAAAATGCCAACCAGAGGAACAGTGAAAAAGAACATTGGTAAACGCATGCCTTTTGCTCCGGCCCCTAGTGGGACACTAAACCTTGCCTCCTCGTTTCGAATTCCAACTCTCTCACTTGGTGGCTTGCCCAGTGCAACGGGCATATCTGTTTTGAACAATATAAATTTAGATGAAGATTATTTGGGCATTGATAGCAATGACCCAACTGGTTTTTTCGATACCCGCGAGATGATTCAAGGCCAGCAGGTATACTTCAAATTTCAATTTTAATATGCTTTACAATTTTTAATTACATTCTGAATTACATTTCTGATTTAAATTTATTTATCTAAATCTTGATTAATTTTTTCAACAAACAGGATCAGCCCACCCAAAGGCAGAAACAAGGAGCAGTTGATCTTGGTCATGAAAGCCCCCATACTTCTCCAGCAAGATCGTCTGCATCAGATTCAGATAGTGAACAGTTGCCACCTTTTCCTTTGGAGAACTTAATTGGTAATGATTGTCAATCCCATGTCAGTGAGTTTATTATTCCTCATATCCAACAGCTTATAGAATGGGAGAAAAGGGCTAAAGTTCTTATCAATGAGATTATTAGTCGTTATGAAAATTATTGGCAACGGGATAGTTTATACGCTGCAGTCCAGAATCAACCTGCGAAGATGGATTCCTTACTTACCCAAGTAAGAATGTGGGACTGTCACGTTTAACAACAACTATAAAGACGACATTTTAGATAAGGCACTAAACAAATTGGAAAATATTAGTGCCGAGGCCCAGGCATATTTTAACAAATGGTCCAAGGACAAGGATTTGGTATCAATCGCAAATGCCGAAAGAGATAGAGCGGTTGTAAGTACTATTACATTCAAACAATCATTCTTGTTAATTTGAAATTTTGAATTTACATTAATATTTTGAATTGACATTACTCTTTTTGTGCAGTTGAAATATGAAAATTTGAAGAGTCAGGCGAAGGTTTTGCAAGTTCACTTGGAAACAGCAAAGAACAGCTTATCCGCAGCAAAAAAATTTGAAGCAAAATATTGTTTTGGTTAACAAACAAAACAATACACTAAAGCGGATAATTAAAGAGCATGGTCTCGACCCTGACATATTATTCAAAGCCAAAGCAGCTAGCTGATCCAAATTTGCTGTCGCATGGAGATGCAACAAATCAAGAAGAAAGAATTATAAAAAATCTGGACAGTGCTGCAGAAGATCTTATAAGTTCAGGGGTTATTTCTGTGTGTTGGGGAAAGAGGTTACAACCACAGTGGAAGAAGCCGTTGGGGAAGAGAGCAGAGGAGTAGAATTGGATAAAGAAAAAGAGGGTTGAAAACTAGAAACTTTTATTATTGGGGAAACTATAAATATTGAGTTTGAAAACTTCTAATATTGAGTATGGTATTTGAATTTAATTATATACAATCTTTAATTTTGATTGCATTAGATGGTTGTGAAAATTAGAAACTTTTATTATTGACTAAACTTTTAATATTGAATTTGAAAACTTCAACTATTGAGTTTGTACTATGCTATTTGAATTTAATTATATGATGATTAGATGGTGATTATCATGATTTATATGTATGTTTCTTGTTTACTTGCATTGTCATGAATAGTATGTGGACGTAGATGATGAATGATGACAATTGATAATCAATGATAGATGATGATGAAAGACGATGATCGATTTAATGTGTATAATGTAAAATTTATTGCCTGAATATCTTGTGGGACTTTAATTATCTTGAAAATTATGTCGTGGGACTTTAATTGTATCTGTGGGGTTATACTGTCTATGAAAGTAGAATTAAGGTTGATAGGTTAAGAATCTGTGTTTGTACTATCATTTTTCAACGTGTTGAGGACTTCAAAGTGTGTTTGGATTTTATGAATGACCTTTATCAGTCTAAAATAAAGATATCCAAGTCAATGATGCTAAGGTCTAGCAATCTGTCCTGTTATCTAGTTGGTAAAGCTCATCCTTGTTAAGGAATTCATGAATTGAATATTGGAGTGTCAAGTGCAAGTTACTCTGTCAGTGCTTCAAGCTGACTCAGTCCTAGTTGGTGATGAAAATTACTCTGTCAAGGTGTTGATTCATCAATGTCTTGTAGTTCTAAAAGGTGACATATTAAGAGGACCTTGTTTTATGCCTTAAGAAATGTTTTCACATCTTTGAGAAAAGCTCAAGGTCTGTCAAGACCCAAATGTCATGCTATATGTCATTATGTGGTCTATCATGGTGCTGAGACAAGAATGTATTGCTACTATAAGAAGATGTATTGTGTAATAGAGGTTATACTTCTGATTCATGCTCAAAGTTAGGAAAAATGAGTATCTACAAATGTTATAAAGTTGAGAAATCTCATATTGATGTTACCTTGTCATAAGATTTCTGCATAGTAAGGAAGAGTATAACACATTGTTTCTATATGTCATTATGTGGTCTATCATGGTGTTGAGACAAGAATGTATTGCTACTACAAGAAGATGTATTGTGTAATAGGAGTTATACTTCTGATTCCATGCTCAAAGTAGGGAAAAATGAGTATCTACAAATGTTATAAAGTTGAGAAATCTCATATTGATGTTACCTTGTCATAAGATTTGTGCATAGTAAGGAAGAGTGTAACACATTGTTTCTTAAAGGATTCTTAGAGGTCAATGCAAGGTTTGACAGTGGCTCCAGGAATGCGTTGATTCAAATGCTCATCTATCTTTGCATCACAAGGTTATTGCCTATAAAGGTTGTGAGTTAATGAAAGTGTGAAAGATGATGTGATATGTGTAAGGTAATTGGAAACAGTCTCTTCCAGTACAAGAAGATTCATGGTGTATGGTCAGGTTATCTAAGATGAGATTTGTAACTTTGTTTGACCTGAGGAGTGCAGTGGAAAAGTTTAAACAAAAAAAAGATCTTAAGAAAACTGATGGAACCAAGAAGGGGAAATTAATTGATGTTCCCAAACTCGATGCAAATCAAGAAGGAGGGAAGAATTCTGGTCAATGTACTTTAATATTAACGGAGGGTGACTCACCCAAGGCTCTTGTGGTTTGAATCAGGGAAATGTGAATATTGAATTTGGTAGTATTGTGACATGTTTCGACATCACTTTCCAATTTAATTTTTTGTTATTTTAGTTATCTTTATCCTATCAGGTGGTAGGAATATCTATTTTTTGGGAAGCTACCACTCACCAACAAATGGAGAATAAAGAGATAGTAAATAGAAAAAAAATCCTTGGTCTACAGGAAGATAAAATATATTAAAAAATAAATTAATATAATTCTAAGAAATCAAGAAAGAATCATCACTGGTAAGAAATTAAAATCATAATTGCAAATATGCTAGGGTTTAGCTTACCTCTTGCATATTAGATTGCTGTGAAAATATCAAGGGTAACGTGCTAGATCTTTGTTTCACATGACATTGTAGATGGAGGGGTGAGTTGCTTGACATTGTCAGTCCTGAGAAGTGCCAGCAACATCTTTAAATATATAGACCAACAATATCTTTAAAGGTCAAGTAAATATAAATATTATGTTGAAGAAGATACCTATTTAAAATTGAAATCATCACCGGTAATGTGCTAGATCTTTTTCTTAAAAAATTCAACACAAAAAATTGATTAGTAGATAGACTGGGTGAGTTGCCTGACGTTGTCAGTCCCGAGAAGTAAAAGCTTCCTCGGACGGATGTCAACCCACGTTTTCAAAAAATAAAAATTTTTGTATTTAACTAAATGTAAATACATACACCTGTAACATCTTTAATTATAACCAGAGCTGAAAAAATGAATAGTAACAAACAATAAGATTAAGGGGAAAAAGATACCTGCTTAAAGTTGAAATCATCACTGCCATTGCTAATGAGCTAGATCTGTGTTTTAAAAAAATCCAACACGAGAAATGGATTAGTAGATAGATGGGTGAATCGCCTGATATTTTTAGTATATAGACCTGTAACATCTTTAATGATAAAAGATAAAAGATAGATAAAGAAGATACCTACTTAAAGTTGAAACAATCCATTATCAATAGCTTCATCAAAGTCGATGATGTCTTCTGTAGAATGTGACGAAGAGCCAATTACACTCTCAAGGTTGGGAATATTTGTACTTGTAGCTGTATTATTTACATCTCTTTTTTCGCAAAGGGAATTCCAGTGAGCAATTGCTCTGTCGAAAAATGAATAGTAACAAACAATAAGATTAAGGGGAAAAAGATACCTGCTTAAAGTTGGAATCATCACTGCCACTGGTAATGAGCTAGATCTATGTTTTAAAAAAATCCAACACGAGAAATGGATTAGTAGATAGATGGGTGAATTGCCTGACATTTTTAGTATATAGACCTGTAACATCTTTAATGATAAAGATAAAAGATAGATAAAGAAGATACCTACTTAAAGTTGAAACAATCCATTATCAGTAGCTTCATCAAAGTCGATGTTGTCTTCTGTAGAATGTGACGAAGAGCCAATTACACTCTCAAGGTTGGGAATATTTGTACTTGTAGCTGTATTATTTACATCTCTTTTTTCGCAAAGGGAATTCCAGTGAGCAATTGCTCTGTCGAAAAATGAATAGTAACAAACAATAAGATTAAGGGGAAAAAGATACCTGCTTAAAGTTGAAATCATCACTGCCACTGGTAATGAGCTAGATCTGTGTTTTAAAAAAATCCAACACGAGAAATGGATTAGTAGATAGATGGGTGAATTGCCTGATATTTTTAGTATATAGACCTGTAACATCTTTAATGATAAAGATAAAAGATAGATAAAGAAGATACCTACTTAAAGTTGAAACAATCCATTATCAGTAGCTTCATCAAAGTCGATGTTGTCTTCTGTAGAATGTGACGAAGAGCCAATTACACTCTCAAGGTTGGGAATATTTGTAGTTGTAGCTGTATTATTTACATCTCTTTTTTTGCAAAGGGAATTCCAGTGAGCAATTGCTCTGTCAAAAAATGAATAGTAACAAACAATAAGATTTAAGGGGAAAAAGATACCTGCTTAAAGTTGAAATCATCACTGCCATTGGTAATGAGCTAGATCTGTGTTTTAAAAAAAATCCAACACGAGAAATGGATTAGTAGATAGATGGGTGAATCGCCTGATATTTTTAGTATATAGACCTATAACATCTTTAATGATAAAGATAAAAGATAGATAAAGAAGATACCTACTTAAAGTTGAAACAATCCATTATCAATAGCTTCATTAAAGTCGATGTTGTCTTCTGTAGAATGTGACGAAGAGCCAATTACACTCTCAAGGTTGGGAATATTTGTACTTGTAGTTGTATTATTTACACCTCTTCTTTCGCAAAGGGAATTACAGTGCGCAATTGCTCTGTCAAACGGAAAGGTTTCGAGGGAGTATCGTGAAACGTAACACCTCATGCAACTTTCCAGATTTTTATCCAACCTGTTTCTCAGTTTTGATTTTATAAATGACAATTGCACTGAAAACTCTTTCATCCTCCACAGACCCCAAAATCATTGTTTGGCATAACTCATATAGTCTGAAATACTCACTGATATCTTCTTGTAAGATATAACTTTGATAGATTCCTTGCCACAGCCTTGTAATAGCACCACTTTCAGAAGGTTGATCTAAATTGTTATATTGGTTCCTCATTGTTGTTGCAAAATTGGTTGACTGAAACTTTAATAAATCGGCATTCAGTATACCTTTGATTTCCGTACCCTTGAGCTCTGACGTCTTAGTAAATTGTTCCATTATTGTACCCATTGATTTATGGAAATGCTTACTGACAAAGTCTGCACGGCCACCTTTTGTATTCCAAAAATTCGGATTCATCACACCCATGGCTTCCAGAATTTTATCTTTACAGAAACGTTCCCTAATTTCTGATGATAAGGTTTCTGAAATTTTTTTAAGCTTTATTCTGGTTTCAACTATCACAGACTCAAACAAATTACGTGTCACAGGAACATCTTCTCATTCCGATCCTGTAATATCTTGACGTCTTTGCAAAATGTGCATAGGTATTTCCTTCCCATTAACAGAGATGCATAGGTGATCGTGGATATTAAATCTCAAATAGGTGTTAGGATTTTTTAAGATCTAATAAATCTCTCCAATTTTCAAAAACAGGTGCATCAAAACTATCCTGGGAACAATACAATATATCAAGACTTTGACATACCATTTTCCTCATCCGTATAAAATCCACAATATAGATCAATCTGCCCTGTGCATGCTTCATCAGTGTATTGATCTCCTTTAACATTGGAAGAATACCAACCAATGTAAGAAAAGTCTCCAAATCAGTTAAGCGGAACAATAGGTCCCTTGCCCTATCAACTTCATAATGGTATTTGTGCATGAAACCAACCAATGAAGGATACTCCTCACGAACTCTGCATGCTGGTTCATACAAAGAGATCCATCTAGTATCCACATCCTTCAGAAGTTTTTTGCCGTCTGTAATTCCAATTGCAAATTTTTGGAACTCCAGAAAACACTTTGGGCTACTTGACATATAGGCATGGAGTTTCTCTTATTAGGTCTTCTAATTTAGCAACATTTTCATGGTTGCTTACCATTTTATACGCTAAATTCATTCTGTGAGCCATGCAGTGAATTGGTAGCATATATGGGGCCATTGTTGTTTGTAATCTAACACAGAGCCCTGTTCGGTGACCCTGCATGACAGATGCACCATCTGCTCCAACGCATACCAACTTCGTAGCAATTTCATAATCAGTCATACCAGCAACATCTTTCAAATGAGAAACAACTATTTTGTATAGGTTTTCAGCATTGCAGTTTTCAACCATTTTCATAAACACCCAACAGATGAGGTGTCCTTATATGATTTTCTAATGTATAGATGTGGATACATACCCATGCGGTGTTGTCGACTGCTGTCACTTCATCAATTGAAACAGAGATAAATTTTGCTTTTTTTTACATTCTCTTTCAAATCTTCCTTCTCTATCATCGAGAGGCATTTTGCCATTTCCCATCCACTACTCTCAGACCAATGAGACTGAGGTACATTCAGCATTCCGTTAAATTGATACAAAAACTTTGAAATCAAGGAAATCTGACATCGCCCTTCCTTTTTTAAGTATTTGAAAAAGAGTAGAGAATTGTATGAATTTTGCATGTAGATTTGTTTCTTTCATCTTACCAATATGCGATGTGATTGTTCCTCCCTTTTCCAACAGATGTCTGTGTTTTTTCTGCTCTGCCTCATATTCCGCTGCGTATCTGACATGCATGCACTCCTTTTCAGTTTTCCACCTATGTGTTTTGATTTTCTGGTCATCCGCCCCTGTTACAGTTAAATATTGTTTTCCACAATGTTTTTCTATTGTGTCCAGCTTCAGTTGCATTTTTTGTTGCTTTCCCCAATTTCCACGTACATATTGTACATGTACATTCACATGGGATTTCTTCAGAATTTGATGATTGTACAGGTTCAATAAATGGAAATTTAGCTGCCCAATCAAACTTGTATGTCCTGCCAATGGTCCACATATTCTTGTTTGTTTTCAATGCTTTACTTTTTTGAGTAGAATTTTGAGCAATATCGCAATCACCTGGTTTCCTCTTTCTTGGACCAGAGTTTGATATTGATTTCTGTCTTCCATTTTGCTGAGTGTTTGTATCTGTGATATCTAGCTGCACTTCTGGTTGCACCCCAACAGGAACAATATCTTCAAGATCTGGCATATTATCATAGGTTTCATTTGTTTGACTGTGATACTGTGCAGAATGCATGTCCACCTCAATAATGCCTTCCACACAGTCAGTATTCTGATTCTTTTTGGTGGCATCTATATGATTGGTATTTACATTATCTGTATCCGCAGAGTTTCCAAAATACTTGAAGAGTGATTTCTGAGATTTCTTACTTACTTTTAGGTTATTCGTATTCTTTGAGCTGGCACCTTCCATTATTCTGAAAAGAGTCCTGCGTCAGCAAAAGAACCAAGAAGCGACTTTGTACAGTCTCTGAGGTCTTGTCGCGTGTGAACTGTCAGATGTCGCGCGTCAACACTGCCCAGGTCGTGCATCAACACTTCATCTGTCACGCGTCAAGCCTTCCTCTGTCGCGTGTCAAGCCTTCCTCTGTCGCGCGTCACTTCTTAGCCCAAGTCGCGCGTCAGTATATCTCTTATCACGCGTCAATACAACTCTTGTCGCACGTCAGTACAGCTCTTGTCGCGCGTCAGTATATCTCTTGTCGTGCGTCAATACTGCATTTGTCGCGCGTCAACAATCACATGATAACAATAATAAGAATCTCTGGTGCAAAGGGTATGCGAGTTCAAATTTCACAGTATTGGTAATTTGGTAAGCTACTTGAGGTATACTACCTGGCGAATCACATAGGTTTTTATAGGAGATGTTTTCAAATGAAGGCGAAGCCGACCCCCCAAAAAAAATATACCCAAAAAAAATATACTTTATATTTTAGGTGAACAGGACACCGACCCACTCCGAATAATTCGCCTTTTCAAATTTTCCTAAAATGAAATTTTCGCCATATTACGAATATTCGCCGCTAAAATTATCCCTGCTCCTTCTTTGCGGCCTCATTCTTGCAAGAATTAGCCCCTCAGTTCTCACAGTCATCTCACGTACACCATAGCCCCCACTAAATCATATGGTCTGACTAGATACCATAGTTTATTCTTGCATGGTGGATGCCTTTACTTCAGATTATGGTGATGGTTATGCTTTAAACAAGCCTCATCTAGCTAGCTACGTCATGATTTGTGATAGGGAAGTCTTGCATTACCAAGAGACCCTTCACACCAAATTCCCTCATGATGTGAATGTCATCCCAATACAAGAGGAATCTTTGGGTATATTTGCTAATTCTTCCCAACCAGTTCATGTTCCTCATATTTCTCTACCAACTACACCTCCACATACAATCATCGACCTAACCAATCCAATTTTCCTTATAGAAGTGGATTACCAAGTCATCGGTTTTAAATATAAAGCTGATGATCTCATTGGTGATGAACATATCTATTATGTCATGATGACTGAGTGGCAGGTTGCTCCATTGGCACCATATTTACCCATTACACTGCCCCCCTCTTCAAATACTATCATTATCCCTCTACATCCTAGGATACTTCTCTCCCCATCTCTTTCCCTTATGGATTTTCATTCCTTCACGACTGATCCATATTTCATGTGGAATGAGACACTAGAGCATGATGTTTCTAACTATAGATCATATTGACAACACATGAAGAAACATGAAGTTGAGGTCAGACACAACCAAATAAAAAAGGCTACATGGCCTTATTCTTTGGCTCCCTTATTTTTCTCTCATTATGGGTATTACGTGCACATTGATACAAATTGTTGGGGTTTTAAGTACCAATTGTATCATTCCCAAAACTTATTCACTTAATCAAAAGTGTGGGTCTAATCCCTCTCAAAAATAACCACCTTCCCCTTTGTTAGCTATACCACAAGCCTACTTATGAACCACCACCTCGCCCCAATCCTCATGCCTCCATAAATGACATTCGACTTGACATTCTCACCTAGCTGGAGGATCGGATGGATGATACCTTATTTTCCATGAGATCTAAAGTTCATCATTAATTTTTTATTAAATAACATGCCATTGAGGACCTCATGACTCATGTCAGAATTTATATCTTGAATCAAGTTGACAACATCATCACTGATGCATTGTTATATTTTGACCCTTATGGCTAGTTATCCATAGTACCTTGATTACATATTATTTTTCTCCTTTGACCTAAACACTAACTTTAGCTTGGGCACTCAGCCCCCACTTGTATTTTTAAGACACTTACTTATATCATGCTAGATCCTTACTTGGGTTGTTTTTTTTCTCTCAAATATATCATCATGTACGCCCTGGTTACTCCTACCATTGGAGTGCATCGGTCTCGATTATTCTTATTTTGGCTTTAATTCACCCTGATCTTTCCTACTAGATTGTCAGGGTATTTTATACATCCTCCCTTACGGTTACAACCTTTCTTGAATTTATTTACCCAGTCACACCCTAAGATCCTACCGTTAGATGTCTTGTTCTTGTTTTGCCTCTTTGCTTCTTCATATCACATGGGTTGTTGTATCATATCGATCCCCTTCTAACTGTACTTAGTTATCTAACAAAATTATCATTATTCCTAGGTACCATGGGTATCATCACATACATACATGTAGAAAGAAGGAAAATTATAAGTAAAGAAACATACACTTTAGAAACATCTAATACACAATATCCCCAAAATCATCATCTATATATATCTCGAATGAGTTTTTAATACATCGACAAAATGATATATATATATATATATATATATATATATATATATGGCTCTTGCCCATCTACAAAAATAAGTCAAGCACCTTCATGCCCTATGGGGTTGTCTTTAGATACTTTGGGCCAATGGGGCCATGCTGGTAGCTCGGGATGTGGAGGATAGGGAATTTTTCATAGATCGGGCATTGGAGGCCTCTCCATATGCTCTTTCCAGGTGTGCCTCCAATAAAGTGATCCTCTTTGTTACTCTCCATGCATCTAATTGGCAGGATGCTTGTTATTGAACTAGGTTTTTATATTCCTAGAGTAAGACTTGTAGCATCACATATATGTTATCAGTAGCCGTAAACACCTGTGGATCCCTATATCTCTGTAGTTTCCTGGATACCTCTCTAATAAGATAAAATATTTACACTAAATCTCTCGACAATGGTGCTACTAGATCCACCATCACTGTAGTTTCCTACACATCCATTATATGGATATAGGTTCTCATAGTGGGAACTTTATATCATGGAACATCACTCCTGCACCATTCACTCTGTCAACCAAAAAATGACATACATTACTTACAATATCAATATAACATAAACCCATTTCTTAAGACACATATAAAATAACATAACATCATGACACAAATACTTGACTGCTTAGGCCTCTCCACGACAGTCTCATTACCTCCGCAACAACCCAATACCTCCTCCTCATCATCACGATGAGGTCTCACAGCTACGTAATGCACCCACCTGTCTTAGGGAACTAATATCATGTCCCCTTTATGCTTTGGTGTCAGCCTCTAGCTTAAATACACAACCTTACGGACCATGATCAGTGTCAAGTAGCATCCTCTTGGTTTTTGCATCTTATTCTCTCTCATCCATAGTGTCGAATACCCCGTTAGTCCTTATTTAGTGATAGGATCGACTCCACTTGTGCCCCTAACTTATGAACCTCTATGAGTGGATCCTCCATCAGATCCCTTCTCTGAACCATTTACGACTAGGATCTTTGGTGTTACCTAAGCATCCCATCCATACATGCACTTCCTCCAACCATGTGCACTTGTTACTTATATCATACGGGGTCGTAATGCTGGGACCCTCACCTCTACTCATGTAGCCTTTCTAGCATGATGACATTAGTAGGGTGGTTTCACCAGAGGTGTTGGTCACCCAAATTTCCATAAGACCCTCATCATCATGTGGCTCTCGACCCAATAGACGTAATGCCCTGCCACCTTGGTGATGGCCTCTAGGTATTTTTTCCTAGGCCAACTGGGCTAGTGATGCACATTCCTTATATAGGGATTCCATGTAACATCAGCCGAACCTACCTATGCTAATGGATGGAATGTTATAATTTCTCTCACTTTCGGTCGTAGTGCCCACTGAATCACTCTTCGAGCATATGCCGCTACTACAATTGGTGTCCCTATTGACGTATACATTATTAACCTCTCATATATCCAAGCAGTAAATAATATGACGGATCCCATGAACCTCTGAACTCTCTGTTTGACCCTTTACAAATCATGCACCAACTATACCCATATGGTGGTGACCCAGCTTAATAATACCACATGATCTTCAACATATCTACATACTGTGATAAAAATAATGGGATGGATCCATCTTCTTTGTGGTACACTATCCATGTAACAACCATTCCCATAATTTTTTTCCAAATAACTGAAATCTTTGTGACCTACTTTGTGCTAAGTAAGACACATATAATACTCTCATTATACATCCCACTCTTGGTAGCCCATATGGATAATGCTCTCTTCACTACAGCATCTGTACTCAAATTGCTATACATACAGGTCCCTCTAATGAACATCCTCAAAGGTCAATTCCATCTCCATGGTCTCATGTACTATCCACCACCAAAAGTTGTTACATCTAATATCCCATGCGGCTAAAAATATTTGTAATTGATATGAATACAACTATATCCTAGGCATGTGCACAATGCCCTCAAATCCACAACCTTGTAATTGGGTCACCTTTTCCTAGGTCAGTCCAGAAATCAAACCACTAAGCCAAGATGCATACACACTCCTCCATAAGAAGATCCTACGCTTTTCCTGCAAGCACAAAATGACAAAAAATAATCATTAGAAGTCTGCAACCACCACATCGAGCTCCAGTACTTCCCAACCAATGCACAGATAACTGATATATTCACCAAATCCCATAGAAAGGTGAAATTGGAACTATTTAGGGAGTAAATTTGTAAAAATAATGTAATAAAGGGGGAATGTTTACATGTTATAACTCTCTGTTAGCATGTTTAGCAAGTGGATTGCATCAGTATTCATGGTAGAACATGTAGTTTTTTATAGGAGATTATTCCATTATTGTTCACAACTTCCTTTGTTAACTCCCCGACCATGTTGTATATATTGTTTTACAATTGATGAATAAATCAAATTTTCTTTATTCACATATCAAGATGTTGTTGTGTATATTCCCTTGTACAATCCAACCCAGCCTTTAAAAATTGAGTAAGATACCCCAATACTATTGATATCTCTAACTCCTTAACATCTCTAAGCAAGTTGCTATTGAATTTTTCTATGATTTTATTTAGAAAATCCATGCTAACCTATATTTGAAGATTGATTTCCCCAAAAATAATGTGACCTATTGGTCTCCTCCTTGTCAAAAAATATAAGAGTAGAATTCCATAGCTATATATATCTCTTGTTTTTGAAATAATTCTACCCAATCCATACTCTAAAATATAGTACACAATGATTAGTAATTGTTAAGCCAGTTTAGAGATTGATCCAAACTATAAAATTAGGCTAATGACAATACATATCAAAATAATTCAAAATATATACTTGGTTTAATTTAGCCCATTGATCCTTTGAGTACATTTGTTGAAGCCAATGCATCCATTGAGTTTCCAAAATATAGTTTGGAAATGCCAAAATATGTTATATGTGCATTCATATCATCCCCTAATATAAAATTATTGGGTTTAAGGTAATAATAAATCACTTACTCAAAGCAATAATGATGTAGGTATTCCATTCCATGTGTTACCTCAATTTATAATCTTAATATGTCACTCAAACTTAGTCTACATTCATATTCTCCTCGATGTTACAACCATCTATCCAAACTTCCATTTTACATGAATGGGAGAACTATTGACTTGAAATTAATGTTGGAACATGCTAAAATGATTTTGATCACATTGTGGTTTCTAACCCTTTTTAGCACATTGCATTCTCTACTAAAAATTTGGTTACAATTTTTATCTTGCAAATTGAAAACTTTTATTAGCAATATTTATACCATTCATAATCCCTCTATAAATATATGCAAAACTACCAACTGCTAACAAACTGGTATCACTAAAACCATGATTTATATCTATAATTTTATCATAGGAAATAATTCTTAGTCCTAGGTTGAGGAAAAGGTCAGAAATGGTCTCACTAGTAAGTATCCTTCTATAGGAATTTACTAACAATAAAAAGGACATGGTGAAAATTGTGATGTCAATCAAAATAGATACCATAACCTTTTTGGAGATTGATAGTTTTTGTGTTTTGAATAGGAGCATGTCTGCAATTTTATCCATGTGACACTAAGACTGGGAATCCCCATAACTCCATACTCATCAAGTGTAATAAAAACTCCTCCCTTCGAAAACTATCATGTTAACTTATTTGAAGAGAGATTGATATGTTGAAGCATTTTCATGTCTTTGAAAGCTATAAGAATTGTAACTAATAAATTATTTTTAGAACGATTAATGTCCTGAATATTTTCCAAACTTGTTAGTGATGTTGGTATTGATCCTTCAAATGTATTTGAAGAAATATTCAAATATTGTAAAAAATTTCATCTTGTTCATGTATTCAGAATCTCACCTAAGAAGTGATTGACATGTTGAAAGAAAAATAGACTGAGAGGGGGGTTGAATTAGTCATTCAAAACATTTAATTCATTTAACTTAACATTCATATATCACATTAATCATCCATTCAACATTCTTGAACCATGTGTGCTTATTGATATTTGCAACATCAATCACAAGATCATGAAACAAAGTACACAACACAAGTACACCATATGTAAGTGGGAAACTCTAAAGGGGAAGAAACCACTAAATCTATACTTATATTACACAAAGCAAATATATTTAGTGAAGCACCAACTTCACAAGGAGCACCTACCCCTATTTTAGAAGAGCACCAAACCTACAAGGAGAAACAATCCCTAATTTAGTGAAACACCCACTCCAAAAAGAGGCTAAATCTTCCCAAGATGACTAGACACCAACTAATCCACCTAATGATGATGATCTATGATTTTTTTTCTACCACAGCTCATGGATATCTCTAATTCAACTCACACATTCACCTAGCTCGCTCTTTCTTCCTCTCTCACACCTTGTCTTGGCTTGAAACTCTTGTAAACATTCCCTCAACTAGTAATAAACATGCAAAAAACATCCTCATTTTTTAAATAATGCATTAGAAGGTCCTTCACACTCTTATTCATGTCACACTTTTCCCTCTCAGAGCATTTTTTACTCGTGCAAGACTAGCCCACAAATAGACTCAAAACTTCACTTGTATAAGCTTTTCATACCATAAACCCAAATTAGGTCAGTACTTAATGAATAATTAAACCAATACATAATAATAAAATTCAAATACATTCATTACAACATTCACATATGACCCATATAGGTCGGCCATGCCCAAAACCACTCATCTTGCACTAAAAAGGCTCAAAACCCCATCACTGGTATTAGAAAAATTGACTCGTACCAAAACCATACTTATTCAAGATCCCTAATTTATCAAACACGAGTAATATATCAAAACATCATCATACATGGTCACACATTTTCTTGGATAAATCCACTATTTCATTAAATGGGCCCACTGGCTCATATCCTTCTCAAAACAGTTGTTTCCAACACCCAATGTCTTTACCTTTGGGCCTCAATAACCCATGAGATAAACTAAAATATAGCATGTGCACACCCTCTGGAATTCCCAGGATATCTAAATAACATTATATTAAATTTATAACTCATGAAACATCCACATGCTCAAACCACAACAATGTTACCCTTTATGAAACAAGCTTGCCCAAAAACCAGTTCTTGCAAACGTCAACTAGTTTGCACCCTTTCTAAACTTTCAAAACCTCCAAATTCCTTAAATAGGAAAAAAATTCAATCCCATATTCACTCTCCAAGTGATATCAAGCATCAACTCAATCAATTTCATGTCTCAACAACACTCAATCTTTCATCCTGAGAAAACATGTCCTTAAATCCAACATACCTTCATTTCTTCACAAATTGACCTGAAAGACCAATCAAAAATAACTCATAAAGAAAAACCTACCTCAATATAAATATATCTGAATCCTTTTCCATGAAACATATCATAACTCCTTCCAAATCCAAGTGGAAGGTCATTCAAATAAGCCAATCTCTGCAAAAGGATTACTTCTTAATCCCTTCTAAGACTCAAGAACTGACTATGAGCTCAACATGCTCCATCACCTCAAAACTCACTTCCACACTCAAAAAATCATGGAATACACTTATACATGATATCTAATCACTCATCAACCTTCATCAAGAATTAAAAAACAAAATCATCACCTTACCTCTATGTATCCACTTAACATCCATACTAGAACAAACATCCTTCAAACTTAAACCTAAAATAACATTCATAAATTTTTCATACCACATAAAAAATAAAAGTATTATATAGCAATGGAAATATCCATTAACCAGTTTCACAACACAACTTGAATCAGCTCCTAACTCATCATGTAGCTCTTACAATGTCAAATTTTACTACAAGCTGCTCCAAACTGTCCCAAACAATAGGTCTTCGCAAATAGGGTATACTTTGCACTTTTTCACCATAACCATGACCTGAAACTTCATGAACGTATGATAAAAAATCTAGGGATAAAAACAATGTCAATTTAATTCTTTACATTCTTTGGAGAATCTTAACCTTAAACTGCAACTCTTCAGAAACAATCGAATTCATGTGGGGCCCACATATGAATCAAAAGTTATAATTCACCTTTTTGAAAATATGGAAGAGTCCTATACAACATCCAATCATCACTTTTATGAAACTAAATCAAAACTGGGAAGGTATACTCAATTTTCTGTAAGCTACTCATAGCTAGGGTTTTATTAGGGTTTCAAACCACTTTACCTTCTTAATGATCCTTCATAAAAACGTGACGATAAAACCACTTCATTATTTTTTTAAAACATTAATGAATAATCTAATAATATATTCCAAATATATCAGGTCCCCATGTAAAGCATCCATTTCACAACAAGCATTAGAAGGTCCACTTTTGCTTTAAAAACACAATGTAACTTACCCAGTTTTGTCAAAACTTGCATATATTTCCATTACCATGTTAGAATGACCTAAAATGTATCATGAATCATGATGAAAACATCCTATACAACTTTCCATAATCACAATCTAGCTAAAATATTCTCTAGAAATCTCTAGCCACAATGATTTACCTATGCTAACATGTTTGTTTCTCACCTATTTTCTTCCATAAGGACCGTTGAAACACCACCAAACCTTATGATTTTTGACCTAAAACTCACCGTACAACTCAGGTAAACAAATACCACCATGCTCCATAATGAATTATTAGGTCTGAATCTCACACATATACCTCATTCTGCATGCTCCAGGGCTAGAAAAAAGTATGGAATGACCTGACATCAATGCTAACAACCTCATGAACTGACCATGCTATGACCTCATGCAGACACATACTAAACACTTGTATCATAGCTCTATGGACCATGAATAACCTCATGAAAACCTCTAACCAACTCAAGAGATCTGAAACAATGACACAACTCACTTAGAAAACCAAGCACCAAGAGCTCCTAAAACATCACCAAACTTGACACTACCAATCAACCTTCATATTTGACACCTAAATAACACCTCATGGAGACACATATGACCTTATGACACCCTTTTCCATCAATAGAGTTGACATCAATGAAAACACTAACACATAATGGCTAAACAATCCCCCCCTTTGTCATTGATGGTAACCAAAACATTCATGGCAACCAACAACCTACATGACCTCTTTTCCATGTTTTTGATGCTTCTCTCCCCCTTTTCCATCTATGATAAATGGCTACAATGACTACTAAACATGGAAAATGAACAACACACAATGGAAAAATGCAAGAAACAGCTTACTTGACTCATAAAGCTCCCCTCGGAACTGAATTCTCTCTCTCTTTGACTCTTCCAACAACATATAATGATCCTATGGACTTGTAAAGAGCCTCAAACCAGCTCCCCCTAAAAATGTACTCTCCATATTTTCCTTCTTTGTCATCCATCACTCTTCTAGGTCCACATCAAGCCCAAAAGAAAAATTTAGCCTCCAAATCTAACATGCCTAATTTTAGGACTGCACTTGTCCCTAAACACATTCTTTAGTACAGTTTAGACAACCTTTTCCAAGCCCTAGAAGCTCATACTTATTCTCATGACATTCAACTCCTTATGACTCCCCCTGGGTTTGTACTTCCTTATCTCTAGTGGAAAACACAAAAAATTGGGCATTACCTTGATTTCATGCTATGTAGATGACATACCCTCTTCATTGTTGTCCGTGAATCAAAATTTCACTTTTCATGTTCACATCCTTACTAGGTTTCAAAAATCTTCATATAATATTCTATGAGATATAAGGGATCTACTTAACCTTTCTATCATCAATTCTTCACATTTACTCAGTAGTTGAGACACACTATAATTGTTACACCCTTCTTGATCAACTCTTCTATATCATCTTATTTTCCTATATGCCAACTTAATATCATTACTATAGATCTAACTACTCATATATAAATCTTTGTGACAGTCACATGACATCCCTAAAATCATTCTTGTATGGGATCATCTTCCTAGGGATAAATCATGGACATTATCCTAGCATATAATAACAGATTGATAACCTTAACAATTCCCCTGCTGGCCTATAACTTCTCATAACATTGAATACATGAATTTTTTTTTCAAAGCTCCTTTAGAAGCACACAATCTTGAAAAACACAAGTTATTTCATAACCATAGATGAGAGAAATTTTAGGTCATATACCTCAGATTGATTAAGATCAACAGAGTCCCAAGCTAAATCTGTATACTTACTCACTTATATATACCCCGACTCACACTATATTATGCCTTCACCAGATGTGCATAACGTTACTCATTCATGCATTCTTTGTGATTACAACCTTTAGGGATTTTGAAAATCATTATAATACTCATGATAGATCAAAATTGACTTGTATGCCTGTAGATGAGATCATAGCATACTATTTTTCCACTTTTAATAACTTTTAAGTAACCTTGGTAAACTTATGGAAAAACACATGCTTATCCCTGATTGTAAATGACACTAACTAATCATCGAGATACTCCACCTCTGCACCTAGGAGAGTTAGAAATTCACCCTGCACATGTAGCTTTCAAAGCTCATCATATAACCAAAGACCCCAAAATAACTCCAATTTCTTTCAACTGAAGTCCTAATAACGACCTGTCTACATCGAATATTTTCAAACAATATCAGACTTGTAATAATCCTTCAGTTGACCTTAATACACTCATGGTCAAGGAGTACTCCACTGTTAGGTTGTGGAGCCTGTGTTTCCATGTGAGGAAGTGTTGAAGACTGTACACTAAGAGTATTGTACACTTTCCACAGTTGTCTCACTGGGGTTCGGGGCTAGGCCAGGCCCCGAGCAGGGGTCCGGGGGCTCAGCCCCCAATTTTTTTTGGCCTTAAAACGTGCCCGATATACCGGGAAACTTGGGATGTTTTTCTCATACATGTGGGATTTTTGACCCATAGGTTTATGGGACATCCCTTTGGCAACCATGGTTTTGATACCCACGATGTTGTAAAACTACTTAAGTAATTTTTTATTTATACGGTTTTGTGACATATGGTAGGTTATTATGTAACATTGCATATGTGTTTTGAATTCGGGTGTGAATTCTGTAGAGTTTGTTAAGCATAGCTCCAAACAGATCTAGGTATTGTATTGAGAGAGTGGTGGCTTGTAATAAAATTCATGAGCATAGTGATTCTTGGTGGATGTAGCCTCAAATTGGGTAGAACCACATTAAATATTGTCTCTATTGTGTTATGATACCCTTTATTCTGCACTTTTATTTGAGATATGTAATAATTTTTGCATATTAGTTTCTACTGTTGTGATTCTGTGAGGGATTGTTCCACAGATTTTAGTCCCTAACACTCCTAATATCCACCTGCCTCATAACACTCATGTAACCTTCTAGCTGTGACATACTCAATTGAAAACTCTTGAACAATCCTTGTACCTCTTGAGATTCCAATTATTACAGTTATCCATTACAAAAAGATAAAACTATCAATACTTCAAGATATCATTGACATGTTCTTACCTTCATTTTGAATCACTATAGTAGCTTCAAACATTAGACTCCATAAACTATTTTGACTTCTTTTTTATCAATCTTATAGAGTCCTTCTTTTCAACCTCTGATTGACTTTGGCTTGACATCTTTCAAACATCATCAGAAGCCCTAAGAGGTTATACAACCCTATATGAGTGCATGGGACCTTAAAAATTTGAAACCATTTTCTCTTACTTGTAGATATCATTTATTTAATCCCAATTAAAAAATGGACTCACCTGGATCATCAACTTAGAGAAACATGGAGACAACATTCGATTTTTAATACTGATTTAATGAGAGTGATAGACCACCTATCAAGATGAATACAAACTACTAATGCATCAATGAAAACTTGAGATACAAGACTTCACTTTTGACATTTTCCAAACCCATAGTCTCGAACTAATGTTTAAGCACAAGTATTAACTAATCTTGAGTTCAGGCTTTTAATCCTTGAAGTTCCAAAAACCCTAAAATGTTCACAAGAACTAGATGAATGTACATCATTGATACAATATTATCAACTCCTCAAAATTCAACACCTATAGACCTTTTGAGGTCTTGATTTCCATTGCACTTTGAGACCATATATATGCTTTCCATACTTGAGATCCTCAATCTGCTTTTACCTTAATATTGCTTTCATTGTAATGTAGATGACATTTATTAGGTCCTATATTTCCATCTCTCCAGTACCAACATTTTGAGAGAACATCCCCTGTAGTAGCACCTTGATGAGACACCATAAGATACATCTTTCCATTTTTCAGACATTTACCTTGTATCCTAATTTTCACATTAAGAAGTAAATATCACTTACTGCCATAGTCATAGAAACCACTTTGGTCTTTACATCAAATATAATCATGTAGATCTTTTGCTTCCTTTTCACCAATCACTTAGATTGAAACAAGTCTTTCATGACCTAGTAACATCTTTTACTTCACCTTTTGTCTTTTACTTGTTTTCGCTCACTAGAGTTCTACACTTCATTACTAATCTTGGAGATACCATGAAACTTCTTTATCTAGTACTCCATTGAATCCAAAACCTTTAATGCCAAACTCATTAGTGACCTTAGAACTCTAGAACATACTAATAATGGGGTTGTTCAACATTAAATCTTTTAAGATCCTATAGGACCATCTCATATGACTAAATTCCTCTTTTTTCAGACATAGACTTCATACTTTTGACAAGAATAGATCTCAAGATTTGTTTAAAATCACTTGACATAGCTTGTGATGAGTCATGACATCCAATTGTGATGAATTCGGACCTTGAATAGATCCAATATACATATTGTCTTAGAGTCAACTTCAGGCACTAAACCATATCATAAATTTATGACCTTATTTCAAGACATAAAAGACCTTAAGGATTATGAGGCACTGGACTACCTTAACATGAAATGAGCACTAAAATTTTACAGAATCTCATACACATCCTCTCATTCAATCCTTTGAGACATACCCTTTCACAATCAAGAATAGCATGAGAAACTTTATGAAATCTAGACACCTTGAAAACTTGAATCACAAACTTGGAATCACCTTTTCAATACCTTATATCATCATAGACCCATCATTTAGACTTAAGATCAAGTACTAGATAATAGACATATTGTTTGAGATGAAAATCTTAGACTTCTTAGCTTTCACAAACTTTTGACAGAGGCCATCACTTTTTAAACCATAATCTTACACACAATACCATATTTTTGACTCAGAGCCTTACCAACTATTGAACTAAGGCAACACAGATTTAACTGATTCATAATCTCATACTTAGACCTTAGAAACCCACCCAAACAAGACAATCATATACATTGAATACAAATATGCATGACATACTCATTCATTCTCACATAATACCTAACATGACTATATTGGCATTAAGACACTTCTCAATAACAAATGATACATACCTTAAACAAAAAACTCATACACCTAAAAATAAGGACTCATGAACATACCTTTTTATGCTTCAAACATTGGCTGATGGCTCCCTGAAGCCTAATGCAGACACAAAAAGCATCGACATCCTCCTAGTAGGGAAGAACATTCATTCCTTCAAGGGAAATGATACAAAGATCCACCATAAATTATCCTAGCTTCTGTACTTCCTCTTTTCTATCATCTATATAATAGTCTTCTTTAGTAAAAAACAACACTTCTCGAGGTTCAATAGCTGTAAAAAGGTTTCTTTGAATAATAGATCCACCATGACAGGAACAAACAACTTTGGAATCTTCTTTTTCCTTCTGGACTGAAGTATAAATAGGTTCTTACTTTAATTTTCCAATATTATCAGTCTTAACTTCATCCTTCATCTTGTATGTGTTTACTTTCACACTATAATGCCTTGTAATGTGTCTAACTAGCTTACACTTGAAACAAACATAATAAATCTTACCTCTAACATCTTCATCCTTTTGGTTAGATCTCTTTTAATGAAAATATCTAGCTACATGCCCAATCTGGTTGTAATTATAGCACACAACTCCATGCTTCTTATCATTCTTCCAAATCTGATTAGGAGACTCATGATGAAAAAAATCTGCTTGTGACAACTATATCATGTAATATCTCTTGAATGATATGAATGACCATGCCAACCATTACTCCATGAAAATTCATTTGTAAAAAACCTTCGATAGTCTCTAGCTCTATGACCAAAATTGTTGCAATATTAACACACACAATTTAACTTACTTGTATATTTTATAGAATTAGGATTCCTGGTAACCTTTTTGAGATCTTTAGCATCCTTTAAAGATTTGGTAGCATCACTGGGTTCAAATCTTTGTTCACTACATGCTTCTCTGAAGGTTCTTATTTGTAGACAAGACCAAAATTTTAATCTTGTAGCTCTTTGGCTCTCCTACATGTCATTTATGGCATATTGAAATTTTCTCTAACCTCTCATAGGTCATTAAACTTACTATGTGTCATGCTTCTAAATCTTATTTTAAGGATCTCAACTCATCTTCATACCTACTACAATCTTCTTCTTTGACCTTTAGAGTTTTAGACAACTTCTCCATTTGTGACTCCAAAACTTAAATGGCTTGACTATGCTCATATTAAATGTACTTTATCTGATCTTCCAACCCATTAATCATTTACTGAGCTACTTTGTTCCTTTTTTTTGATGGATCTGCTTCAACATCTGATGGTTTACCCATGGATTTTTTCTTCAAGAGAATATCTTTGAAGTGATTAAAATTGCTTCTTAAGGACCTTCTCTGAATACTAATTATTGGAAACATAATGGACTGAGAGAGGGGTGGTGAATAATTCCTATCACATTACTTATTTCATTTACCATTTATTGCAACATACATCAACATTTACCATTTATTGCAACATACATCAACATTTATCCATTCACACACATTCATCACAAAAATTTTAGGTGTGCACAATAAGATTTTCAACATCAATCTATAACAGCATGAAAGAGAGTACAACATAGAACACAATATTTGAGAGTTAGAATCCCTCAAGGGGAAGAAAAACCACTAAAACATAAAATTTTATTTATCCATTATTTAAATTTAATTAGAGAAGCACTAACCCCATAAGGAGCACTAACCCTTAGTTTAGTAGAGCACCAACCACACGAAGGAGCATTGACCCCTAATTTAGTGAAGAAATTACTCCACAAGGGGGCTACAACCCCCCAAAATGACCAAGAACCAACACAAACACCTAATGATGAAGATATTTATATTAATTGTTTCTGCTAGAACTGATGGAGATCACTAATTCAACTCAAAAACCATTCACCTTCAAACCCTCATGTCTTTAACTTTCTCTATCTTCTTCTTCTTTGACATTTTGTCTTGGCTCTAAAAACTTGCATGCACATGCTCTATAACCTTATTCAACCTATAAACACATTTGATCATCCTAAGGTCTGAAATCATGCCTTATAAGATCCTTGCAAAACACTCACACTAGGTAGGTCGCACTTTTCCCTCTCAAAGCACTTGTCACCCATGCAATACTAGCTAACAAATAAACCCAAAACCTTCACTTTTATATGTCTTCTCTTCTCTTAAAACCATGAGAGAGGTCATTCCTTCATTAACCTAATTGCAAGAAAAATATAATCAGTAATAACATCCCACTTACATTCATTACAACATTGTCACATATGACCCATATAGGTCATACCATGGCCAAAACCATCTCATCTTGCACAAAAAATGCCTAAAAACCCCATCACGAGGATGAGAAAAATCCACTAACATACCAAAACCATAATTATTCAATCTCCCTAAAAATCACCACACATGTCTAATATGAAATTTAAACATCATCCATGATCTCACATTTTCTTGGACCAATCAAATATTTCATTAATATGGGCCCATATGGCTCATATCTTTCACCAATACAATTATTTCCAGCACCTTGTCTTTACCTTTGGGACCTCAAGACCCCTCAATATGAACTAAAATATGGCATTTGAACACACTATGGAATAATTCACATGACCTTTAAATAACATTATATGCTAAGTTATATACTCATGAAACATCCACATTCTCAAACCATGACATAATGTTACCCTTTACCAAAACAAACTACCCAAAAACTAGTTTTTGCAAACGCACCTAGTTTGCACCCTTGATGTCAAATTTCGAGACCTCCAGAAATTCCTTTAATAGGAATTTTTTTTTTATCTCATCTTCACTCTCCAGGTGATATACAATCATCAAATCAATCTAGTTTCATGCCTTAACCAACTCAATCTTTTCATCTTGAGAAAACATTGTGATGAAGTCCAGCATACCTTCTTCTTCACAAATTTACCTAAAATGACCAACCATTAAATAAACTCATCATGAAACAAGAAATAGATTACATCACTGGAAATATATCTGAATTATATTTCTATAAAATATTATAAATCCTTCCAACTCTAAGTTTAAGGCCTTCAACCAAGCCAATCTCTAAAAACTACTTTTTATCCCTTCTTGGACTCAAGAACTGGACTAGGATCTCTAACATGCTACATCACCTCAAAAACACATTTACAAGCTAAACCAAAACATGGAAAATCACTTATACATGATTCCTAAGCACTCATAAACCTTCACCAAGAAATGAACAACTCAAAATCATCAAACTTTACCTCTATGTAGGCACATTAACACCCTGCTAGAACAAACATCCTCCAAAATCGACCCTCAAAAGAACAAATAATAAATTTTTCATAACACATAAAAAACAAAATTTTGATATACCAATGGAAATATATATAAACAATGATTCACGGCACAACTTGAATCATGGAGTCCTAACTCATCATGTGGCATCTCCTGCGATGTCAAATTTTATCTACAAGCTGCTCAAAACTGCCCCAAAAACCAGTCTTCACAAATAGGGTATGCTTTGCACTTTTTCACCACAAACATTACCTTAAACCTTTATGAAAATAAATAAAAAATATAAGGGATAACAATAATGTCAATTTAATGTCATACCTTCTTTGGACAATCTTTACCTTAAACTGCAATTTCTTTAGAAATAAGCCAATTCAGGTGGGGCCCACATATCACCACAAGATCTAATATCACCTTTCTATGGAAATTTGGAAGATTATTATACAACATACAATCATTAATTTTGACAAAATTAATCAAAATATACTGGGGAGGTATACTCACTTTTATCCAAGATTCTCCCAGCTAGGGTTTCAAACCAACTTTACCTTCTTAAAGATCATTCATAGAAATATGACAATCAAACCACCTCATTATCTTTTGTGAAACCTTAATAGCTGATCTCATAAGCTATTCCAAATATCTTAGGTCCCCATGCAAAGCATAAAATTCATCAATGAGCATCTAGAAGGTCCACTTTTTCTTTAAAAACACACTGTGAAACTTACCTCGAGTTTTGCCAAAACCTACATATATTTAAATTACCTTTATCAGAAGTGGCCTAAAACGTGTCATGAGGCATCATGAAAACATCCTACACACTATCCATAATCACCATTTGTCTCAGATATTCCTATAACTCTCTAGCCATTAATGACTTACCTATGCTAACATGTATATTTCTCACCTGTTTACTTCCTAACGACCATGAAACATGCACCAAACCTCTGATTTCTGACCTAAAACTCACCATACACCTTAGGTACGCTAGCCACCATGATTGTTACCATCCTCCACTATGACTGATTAGGTCTAAATCTCATACCTCTACCTCATTTTGTTTGTTCTAAGGATAGAAAAAAGTGTGGAATGACCTGACTCAACCATGAAACCTCATGGCATGACTATACTAACCTCATTCAGACCCATAGAAATGTGTATCAAGTCTCTATAATCTTGCATGATATCATGACAACATCCAACCAACTCAAGATATCTCAATCAATGAATTATCTCACTAGACCATGCACCAGGACCTCCTAGAATGCACAAAACATGGACACTACCAGTCAACTATCATGTTTGACACATGAATAAAACCTCATGGAGAATCATATGTCCTCATGACACCATTTTACATCAATGGATTTGGCATCAATGATAACACTAACAAACAATGGCCAACGTGAGAGACACATCTATTGCTTGGATCATTTTCATTTTTCTCAGATCTACAAGATAACATTGCAATGAATTAGTGGAAATGTTGAAATAAAACTGGATATTTTGAAGGCCTATGAATTCGAGAGGTGTATTTCCTCTTAGCTTGTTGTAATACAAGTCCATCTTCTCTAAATTTATGCATCTCCATAAACTTGTAGGTATGTCCTCTGAGAGTTGATTTTGATCAAAAAGAAGTTGTCTGGGTTATGGAAGATCACCAAGATTGTCAGGAATGTTCCTTGAAAGCATGTTTTCAGTGAGAAATAAAAACCCAAGTGTTTTAACCTAACCCAAACTTAGTGGAATTGTTCCATCTAAATTATTTTTGTGGAGGTCTAATCATTTAAGATTTGGGAGTTATCTGAGTGTATATGAGATGGATCCATTGAAACCATTGTCATATAAGCCTAATAATGTCAACTTCGTGAAGTTGTCAATGTCGCTTGGTAAGTTGCCTTGAAAGTTATTAGATATCAATGAAAAAAACAAAATTTGCTTGACATGAAGCTAACTGATGAGGGAAATACGTCAGTGAGATCATTAATAGACAAATCTATATGTTATAAATAAGAGAAATTAGTCAAGGTTGTTAGAATAGAAAAGTTGTTACTTTTTCTCACAAGCTGATTTTTCCATAGATGGATCTTGTGAAGGTAACACAATTTAGCAAACTCCAAGTGCATTGTGCAACTCTTATCATTAATCTCTAAGAGAAGAAGTTCTAGGAGTGTGCAATTAAAGAGGGAGTTTGGGATTTCTCCAATGAGTTGGTTTCCCCATAAAAAAAGATGTTGCAACTCTGAAACTTTGCCAAGGTGGGACGGAATGGTGCTCACTCACATTTTTATTAGAATGTGTGAGAACATGAAAAGATTGAAATCCTCCTAAAATGGAGATAATGAGTCCTTCCAATTTATTAAAATATAGTTTGATCTTTCCCAATCGAAAAGTCATTCCTAATTGAGGTAGAATTTGACCATAGAAGTTGTTATTTATAAGAAAAAGTAGTTTAAGGAAAGAGAAATTCCCCAAGAAAGGGGAGATCTGGCCAACTAAATCCATATGGGTGACACTGAGGGAAACCACACGTTTTCTACAAGAAGAGAAGATAACTCCTGTCCAATTCTAGGTGTTGTGAATGGGAGATAAATCCTACAGAGAATTAAATGGGTAAACACATTCTTCCGCAATAAGATGGTAACTACCTTACTATACATTTTGGTCAACCTAGAAAAGCATATTCTCTATCAAGAAACATCATAAAATTAAAAGGTCTGGTAAATTTTAAGGGCCCTATAAAAAACCATTGAAAATAGTAGGAAAATTTTGAAAAACCACTTTCAAAAGTAAGGTGAATCTTAGGAAAAATTATATTTCATGGGGATGGTCAATTTTTTAGAAATTTGAGTGACAGGTTGATGATACAAAAGCAACAAAAGGATTCATGATATTGGCCGACAACATCAAGAATGTTATCAGTGGATGGTAGAATTAACTATGCTAACGACCAGTAGCATTCAATACACTATCGTTTGGTATATCTATAATGTTGTCAACCAGTAGCATGAATGACAGTACCGACCGATTGCATGTAGGATTTTATTGGTTGGTAGCATCTTGTATAATACCGGTTGGAAACATTCAACGTGTTGTTAGCCGATAGCATAAAAAAGTGTTACCAGCCGCAAACATCCTAGATGATATCAACTAGTAACATGTTTTATGCTTTCAGTCGGTAGGATTTACAATGCTACCATCCGGTAGTGTTTTGACCTCTATCAGATGGTAGCATTCAAAAATTTACCAACCAATTGCAATTTTAATGTTATCAGTTGGTTACAATCTCTTCATTTATCTATATAGTCATTGAACCTATTCATTTTTCACTTTACAGCATACAAGAAAACAATAAATTCATCTCCAAGATTCCGAAAACATCGTCTGCAAACTATAAATTTCATTTCTAGTGTCTAAAAAATAGGAATTTACATATCTCCAAATAGGAAAGTTATCTCCAGAGTCCAAAAAGGAACACCTAACGGTATAATCCATTTTTTACAAAAATACCAGGAAGGAAGAGCATTTCCAAAGTACAGGAGCCACCTCAAATCTGTATTTTTTCTTATAAGAGCCTTACATTTCCTCAAATATAAAAACTCCTATAAGATCCCATTTCATACTCACAATGGATTAATGCCTCAAGTTTCAAAGGGCTAGTTTATATGCCTTAATTTCTAACCGATACTAAAACACTCAACAACCTTCTATCAACCTATGACAGTTCCTCTCGTACTTTTTCCATTTAACTCCCATCACACACACTATCCTCTGGAACTTCACTCAATGAAATTCATTGTTTGACAAGATTACCACACAAATATGTGGATCCTGTTTCAACGAAGTCCTTTTTATCTGATGAATATATTAAGTATTTGGAGTCTCATTACCAATTATCCATTGATGCAGCTACTTGTAAGTAAATAAGTTTCAAGTAATCATATTATTTTTTATATCATTTTCTAATATTAAGATTTTTTATTTTATCTTATTTAATATTGATAAAATGTATCCTACATTTACAGGTGCCCAAAATCCCTCGAAAAGGGGAATTTACCTCAAGAATTTCAATAAAAAAAATTTGCAAGGTATGGTGTAACTTTTTTAGGCCATAATCATATTGCAAGGCAGATATACAGATATTCCCTTTTGGGCCCTTACATATATCATGCACACCCTCAGTGAATAATAATATGATTAGTGTAGTTTCTTATCCTCACAGATAATAACTCACCTAAGCAACATTAATGTGAATGATATTGTTACCATTTTTTCTATAAAAAATATTCTTGGTTTGTATTATGAATCTCTATTAAATTTACACTGCAATCCTATTCCTATCTATCTTTTCACTAAGCTTGCAGTTATGTCTTTAAAAATTGAACGACAAGAAGTCAATCTCATCTCCCAAATTTATGATTATTTTCTTCTTAATCATTATCTTTAAAGTTCCTAATATTTTATAAACTATGTTTGAAATTAATGTCCATTTCACTATTGAATGATAATAGAGAATAGCTGCAGCAGCTATAAGTAGAAGAGAGGATGCCATAAGAGGGAATTTGCCACCAAATTTAGGAGATTCAATTAGTATGTCTGAATATCAAAAGACTGAAGACAACACTCGGTCCACTCCGTAAATAAGGTCTTATCATGTGAAACGGGTGAGGAGTTCAATAACTCCTCATCCAATTGACACTTCCATCGTGTTGGTAATTCCAATCTTGATATACTTCTATATTCCATTATGTTAATTTTTTTATATAATTTCTTCTAAATTTAAATAACTTTTTTACATTGGTTTGGTGTAGCAACCTCCAGTAGCCCAGGTTTATATCATCGTGCTTATGCTAGCCCAATAAAAATTACATATAAATATGATGAAACATAGGATGAATATATCTTTGATACAACATATGTATCTCATTTATGTTTTAATTTTAATTAACTTTTAGCTTGTTATACACTATTTTATTTAAAATTAAGAAATTGATAAATTAAAATTATTAATTATTAATTACATGTAGATCAACAATTCCAGTACCAATCCCATTCCCAGTCACCACAATAAATACAATAGGCGCCATCTATATCCCAGATGCATTCCCCGTAAATATGTAATGTTTTTAAATCATATATGATATGTAATTTTCTATTATTCCCTTCTTATTTATGTTTGTCATTTCAATTTTTGATGTTTTCTACAATCGATTGTTGCAGTGCCTCCTCCTCGAATTCAAAATACATATGATTATTTGATGAAAAAGATGTCAACACTACCATCACCACAAAAAAATCTCAGGACAAGGGGCAGTGGGAAACATATCTCATTTAATTCTCCAACTTCAAGCAGGGGAACCTTTAATTTTGGACCTAAGTTTCTAACATTTTCTTTGGGAAATGTTACTAGTGCGCGTGGATTTTGTATTTTGAATGACATTGATTTGGATGAGGAATATCTTGGCATTGAAATTTACATCGGGGATCAACCCCATGAAACTTTAAATACACAAGATATGATTCATGGGACAAGGCAGGATTCTCTAGTGAGAGAATGACGTTCAAACACACCTTCTCTTGGAGAAACTACATTGAATGATGATGAAAAAACTAGTTTTTCAATTAAGAGTCTTTTGGCCAATAATTGTCTAGCCACAGTGAATAATATTTTATCTAAGGATATATAAATTTTTAAGAGTGTGGGAGTTTAGGGGAAAATGTTATTAAATAAATTAATGCCCAATTTAACAACCACTCCCAAAGACATTTATTATATTCTTAAGTTCAAAATGAACCAGCTAAGCTTGATATTTTTTTGCATCAAGTTGTTTTTTGGAAGTGTGTCTTATATTAATAACTTATAATGATGTTGTATTAGATATTATATTGAATAGAATAGAGAAGTTGCATGAAGAAGAACAAACATATCATAATATGTGGTTAACAGACAAGGGCCTTATTATTGTAAATACAGAAAGGGATAGGGCATTGGTAAGTTTTAAATAATTTTCCAATATGATTTACAATTTTTTTTAAAATTTATTGATTATTTTTTATTTTAAAATGCAGTTGAAGTACCAAAAACTGAAGAATGAGGCTACAATGGTCGATGTCCATTTGAAAAGTGTAAGAAAATTTTTTAGTTGAAACAATTGAATAGAAGCAAAAAAATTGTTACTTAAACAAGAAAAATAATACTTTAAGAGGGATAATAAAGGAAAATGGAATGGATCCTTAAATATTGTTGAAAAATAAAACTGAGGAGGATTCAATGTTACTATCAGTTGGTGAAGTAGCAAATTCAAACATCAAATACTTTCAAATATCAATGGAGTTATGAAGGATATGGTTGAGTTGGGTTGTTTTAAGAAAAGGTTCTAGTATAGAGGACTCAGAAACACAAATGAAAGAACCTACTTCTTAAGAATGTAGCTACAAAATGAAATTGTGAAAAATTCTATTTGAAACACTTATTGTAATTTGTAAAACAATTTAATATTCAGAATTTAAATATATACTTTTCTTGTAATTTTTATCTTCTTCATTATATGAAATATTGAGGAGTTTTAAATTTATATGGTGTTGTAATCGTATTATATTCATGCATATGCTCTACAAATAATGCTATGATATTATGTTGATTTGATATGAAATTTTATTTCCGGAAATACTATGTTGATACATGCATCTTTAATCTATATTAGGTAGCTCAAACAATTCTTGTCTATTTTTAATAATTAATTATGGTTATTTTTAATTTTTTTTGAATTACTATTTTTTATTTTCTAAATACAAGTCCAATGATCAAGAGTCAAAACAATCATATAGTAAGTTGTAACTATCAAAACTTAATTATGAAAGATAATGGAAAAAATTAAATTATTTATAGATTTGTAAATTAAAAATAGTAAACAATGATACTAAAACTCCCTTTCAATAAAGAACACTATATGTCAACTACATAACAATGTTAAATGAAATTAACTCTAGAAATATAATGTTCTTAAATCAAAACTGAAAATCAGGGGAGTTCAAACATTCCTAGACCTTCACTAACTTGTTCTTCATAACTCCCACTCATATGTAATGTACCAAAGCCATCAGTTTGAATGTCCATTATATTTTATTTTGGCTGCTATACTAAAGGCCCCCTCTCCTCTCTGTAAGAGTACTCCAATTTATATTGCTCTTTCATACGGGAAAGTGGTCCACAAAATATCGCAAAACATACAATTTCAAACAAGTCTCTAAATTCTTATCAAATTTGTTTTTGAATTATTGACTTAACAAATGTTAACACACTAAAAAACCCTTTTATCTTCCACTGAGCCCAATATCGTTGTTCGACACAATTCATAAAAATTATAAATATTCACTTATAATTTCCTACAGGATACTACTAGGATGGAACTTTTTCCATAACCATGTAATAGTTCATTTTTCTGTTGGTTTAGTTACACAATTATATTGACAAATCATTGTGATCCCAAAATTATTTGACTGAGACTTTAGTAAGTCCTTTTGCAAAAGACCTTTAATATCAAGTCCTTGGAAACTCTACATATTTCTTGAAATGCTTTATGAGAGTTTTTCATAAATTTCTAAAATAAATTTCTTATTGCCTTTTGACCTTTACCAGGATTCCAAAAATTTATGACACGCCAATGTCATGGCCTCAAGTAGGCCATCCCTCCTTAAAAAATTCTCTAATCTCATGGGATAAGCTTTCTGAATTTTTTCTTAATTTTACTCTTGTGTCATATATAACCGTTTTCTATAAATTATGTGTTACATGTACTGCTTTAAGATTTGGTAATGTAATATCTCTACCTTTTTAAGAAAGTTTGTATTGGAATATCCATCCCATTAACAATGATACAATATGGTCATTGATATTGAATTTTGGAGTAGCTTTTCGGATCCTTTATATCTATTAAAGTTTTTCACTATTAAAATATGGTCATTTAAAACTTTCTTCAGAGTTGTATAACATATCAAGAGATAGGACATACATAATTTTTTCAACCTTATGAAATCATAAATATATTTGGATCTTTGTTGAGCATGTATAATTAATTAATTTATTTCCTTCAACATAGGGAGGATGCCACATAGTGTCAATAATGTTGCCACGTCCTTTTAAACAGTACAAAAAATCTTTTGCTTTGTCAACTTCCCTACAATATTTAAACATGAAACCTGTTAAAGATGGATATTTTTCAAAAATCCTACATGCATGCTCATACATGGAAATCCATCTTGTATCAACATATTTAAGGATATTTTTACCATCATTAACATCCAATTGTAAATTTATGGAACAATAAAAATATTTTTGAACTGCTTTCCATGTAAACGTGCAAGTGAAGGATGAACTCTTCCACTTTAGTGACATTTTCAAATGTGTTAACAATTTTGTATGAAAGGTTCATTCTATGATTCATGTGATGAATTGGAATCAGATTTGTGGAAAATTTTGTTTAGAGGTGAACACAAAGTACACTTCTATGAACCTGCATTACCGATGCACCATCATTACTAACACAGCACAAACTTTATAGGCAATATACATAGTCATCCATCCCAGCTACATTCCTCAAATTATAAATAACCAATTCACAAAAATTTTAAGCATTACATTTTTCAACCATGTTATTAATAGCTAACAGATGATTTTTCCTTGAATTATTTGTAAAAGTGTAGACGTGCATGAAAACCTATGATATGTTGTCAATTAATGTGACCTCGTCAGTGGACAATGAGATAAACATTGTATGTTTACTGCTTCTTTCAAATCTTCCATTTCAATTATTGCTAAACACTTTTCTATTTCCCAAGAACTTCTCTCCGACCAATGTGATTGTGGAATGTTAACAAACCCATTATATTGAAATAAAACCTTATAATATGAAAAATCTAAAATTGATCTTCCTTTTTTAAGAATGTGAAATATAGTACAAAACTAAATATTTTGGCTTGTAGATTGGTATTCATTACTTTTCAAAATTATGTTAGAAATATTGTCATTGATGTCAAAAGAGGTGTTGAACTGGTAAACGGAAATCTGTTAGAAAGTAACGGAATTATTGACGGAAATGGTAGAAAGTAACGGAAATAACCAGTAGTATAGAAGGGTAGAAAACGAAAATATAAATACATGAAAAGAAGCATTTTTACATGAGGATTGTCATGGTATAAGTGAGATATACACAGCTATACATAAGAGAGAGATAATTGCATTTTAAGGTGTTCATATTGCAATGTTTTATGGTGAAAAAGAAGATTTAATGATGGCTGGCAGCAATTTAATGATAACAGTGATTTGTCTAAGGAGGGGAAGCACTCCTATCAAGTGGTTAATTGCATTGATTAATGTGCATTTAATAATTATGGGCTGCATTAATTATTTTTTGGTTTTAGTTGACTAATGCACTTAATTAAGTTGTGCTAATGGAAAGGTTGTGTCGGTTGGAATGAATGTGTCTTTTCGAAAAGGTATGAAAGGCTATATAATAAGATTCATATGAGACTTATTAAGCATGGATTCAAGTTGAATATCTTAAGGAAAAAGAAGAAGAAGAGGAAGCGTAAGGGCAGAATTTTAGAATAGAAAATCTGAAAGTAAGAAGAAGAATTTTCCATTAATTCGTTGAGGAAGCAGAAAGTTCAAAAGTGGAAAGAAAATTTTGTAAGGAAGGTTGGTGCCTTCATATTCGAAGATATCGGTGTCGCTTGCTGAGTTGGTTCTTAGAAAAAGGGGTGGGTGGCTCCTGTAGGTTCGTTGCCTACAAAAACTGTAATTTGGGGATTGGTGTCTCCAATAGGTTGGTGCCTAAAATTTTTTGAGAAAATATATATAAAGAAAGAATTTTCTCCATGGTTTTCTCCCGAAAGGGTTTCCACGTATATATGTGTCTACTTGCATTAAGGCTTTGTGTTCTTTGATTGATTTTATATATTCACATTACTTGTGATTATAGATCTAAGTTCAAGTATTAAAGTTTTGAAATAATTTCATAATACTGATTCACCCCCCCCTCTCAGTATTATCTTGTGCTCAACAATTGGTATCAGAGCAGGTTCCTTCAGGAACAATCTAACAGCTAGAAGGTAGATCTCAGGAGCACATATGGCTAGTCAAGTACAAGAAGGTTTTACCTCGATAAGGCTTCGTTGTTTGATGGAACAAACTATGCATTTTGGGAGCGTAAGAATGAGAACCTATATGATGGCACTAGGGTTTGATATTTGGCAATCAGTATCGGTTAGATATATCAATTCCATCAACTCCACCAACAGACCAAGCCGGTAAGAAGGCTTTTGAAAACAATGCCAAGGCAATGAATGCAATCTTGTGTGGTCTGTCAGAGTCTGAATTTGTCAAAGTAACTGCAATGTGACACGGAAAAGGAATTATGGGATAAACTTCGAACAATATATGAAGGTGATGATAAGGTCAAAAAATCTAAGCTTCAAACCCATAGGAGAAAATTTGAGATCCTAAAAATGAAGGATGAGGAAGATGTTACAGCTTATCTTCTGCGGGTGTGATGAATTTGTCAACACCATAAGAGGGCTTGGAGAAAAGATTAAGGACCCTGTGATCGTCCAGAAGGTCTTAAGATATTTACCATTAAGATTTGATGCTAAGGTGTCTTCCATCGAAGAAAATGAAGGATCTTGACAAGCTAAGCATGGACGAACTACATGGAATACTGACAACTTATGAAATGAGGACTGAGTCCTAATAAACTAGCAAAGAAGGAAGCCGCATTCAAAGTCTCGAAGAAAAAGGCAATCAACGAATTTGAAGCGAATGTTGAATCAAATAGCGAAGAAGATGAAAAGGAAGATTTATTCATTCAAAATATAAAGAAAGGATCCGGGAGATACAAAGGTAAGTTACCATTTAAATGTTTTAACTGTGGTAAAATTGGTCATTTTGCAGCTAAATGCCTAGAGAAGGAAGATAGCGAAGATGAAGAAAGAAATCCCAAGTTCAAAAGAGAATTCAAGCAAAGCAGAGGCAAGAAAAGATTTGAAAAGCAAAAGAAGAGTCTATATTCAAAAATAGGTAACAACTCATCCGAAGAAAGCGGAATAAGTGATTCAGACAGTGATGATGAAGAAACATTGTTTATGGCTATAGAAGAAGGTTCATCAACTAGAAAAGTTGATTTGGAAGGAATCGAGAACATAGAAGAAGAAGGTGAGGGAAACCTTGAAGAAGAAATCATTTGTGCGTTGGGTGAAATAAAAGCACTCAAAAAGAGGAAACAGAAGCAAAGACTTCAGCTCTAGAAATATGAAGAACAAAATCAATCTTTCGAAGATAAGTTAGTACAGAGTCTTGAAGAATCAAAGAATCTAATCATTGACTTGAAGACCCAGATTGAAGAAGCAAAGAGAATTGAGGAAGGGTTGAGAAGTCAGCTCAAGGTGAAACAAGAAGAATGTGAAAAGTGTGAGTCAGAGATTGTTGTGATGAGAAAAGACTTAGAAAAGGTAAATACCAAACTAATGAACAACTTGAAATTTGAAAAGAGTACTAAGGTTCTAGATGAGATTCTAGAAAATCAAAGATCACCATCCAACAAATCAAGACTCGGATATGAAGAAAAACTAGAGAAAGCTTCAAATTCCATTGAGATTCTGGAGAAGAAAGGTTTAGAAAAGGCAAAAATTTATGTAGAAATTCGAAATGCACCTACGAAGAATAAAAGCAGAAAGGAAGAGGAAACTATGAAGACCAGTTCCATCCACAAGGAAGGTGTTAAACAGAATGACATCAAAAGACCATTTACTCCATGACATGGGAATATGAACAAGTTTGAAAGTTCCTTTCATGGTTATTGTTTTTATTGTAATATATATGGGCATAAAAAGATAGAGTGTAGAAAGCAAATGAGAGATAATGAAGCTTGGAACAAACCAAAATCTGCTCATAAAGTGTTGAATATGAACTATAATTCGTTTGCTCCACTATCCTATCATAACGAGGAAGCCATTATCTGCTACAAGTGCAATAATTATGGACATATAGCACACTTTTGTAGAAGTGTGTTTGACTCGAGACAAGATCAAAAGACAAAGCCTTTAGATACAAAGAAAAGGGAGGCTATGAAATCCTAGAAAAGGAAGCAGGAGAAAGATGGGCTAGACAAAGAAAAATCCATGCTCGTTTAAACAGCTTTTCATGCTTGAGATGAAGGAAAGCAGTGGTACATTGATAGCAGATGTTTAAGACATATGATTGGTGATAAAAGTAAGTTTCTCTCCTTAAAGAAATTAAATGAAGGTACAGTAAAATTTGGTGATAATGCTACAACAAAGATCGTTGGCAAAGGTACGCTGAGTCTGGATAATGGAAAAACAAAAACAGAGAATGTTTTGTATGTTGAAGGATTAAAACATAACCTCTTGAGTGTGAGTCAAATGTGTGATCAGGGACACACTCTTAAGTTCTATGCCGAAGGATGTGAAATACGGAAAGCAGATACAGGAGAACTAATTGTAGATTGCCACCGAATTGCAAATAATGTATATATGCTCAGAGAAATAAAAGAAGAAAAATGTTGCCTAAGTAAAGTTGAGGAGAGTTGGCTATGGCATAGAAGGATGGGACATATAAATTTTGATAATCTTGTGAAGATAAGCAATAAGCAGGCTGTACGGGCCATGCCTAAAATAACAAAGCCTTCGAGTACTCTATGCATGCAGTGTCAGCTTGGGAAGCAGACCAGAACAAGATTCAAAACAAAGGAGTATTCATCCACCAAACCATTGGAGCTAATTCACACGGATTTGTGTGGACCTACCAGAACGAAAAGTATTCAAGGTGAGAGTTATTTTATGTTACTCATTGATGACTACACTAGAATGACATGGGTAGCATTTTTGAAAGAAAAATATAAAGCATTTGGAAAGTTCAAAGCTTTTAAGGCATTAGTAGAAAATGAAACAGGGCTGAAGATAAAATGTCTAAGGTCAGATCGTGGAGGTGAATTCATGTCAAATGAATTTATTGAATATTGTGAAGACCATGGAATTAAAAGACAATACTCAGCTACAAGAACTCCACAACAAAATGGAGTAGTAGAAAGGAAGAACAGAACCATTCAAGAGATGGCCCGAACAATGTTGAATGAATCTAAGCTATCAGATAGATTCTAGAAAGAAGCGGTAAGTACTGCCGTTTATATTTTGGATAGAGTGCAAATCAGAGTTAACCATGACAAAACTCCATATGAATTATGGAAAGGAAGACCAACCTCGGTCAAATATTTTAAGGTATTTGGGAGTAGATGTTTCATTAAAAGAACCAAAGAGGACTCAGGAAAATTTGATTCAAGATCCGTAGAAGGGATTTTTCTTGGGTACTCCACTAAAAGTAAATCCTTCAGATGTTATAACAAGAGGTTGTGGACTATCATAGAAAGTGCAAGTTTCAGAGTGGATGAGGATCTGGATCTAAAGACAAAAGAAAATTCAGAAGAGTCTTTAGAAATACCAAGTCTTGTGAAATAAAAACAAGAGGAAGAAGAAGATATTGAAGAGTGGAGTAAATCAGAAAGGTGGGATACCAAGACGCCATCTCGCTTCATTCAGAAAAATCATGATGAAAGTTATATTATTGGAGAACTTGATACCGGGGTTCAAACCGGAAGAATAATTACAAATGCTTTTGAGCAAGGTATTTTTCTCTGCTATCTAAGGTAGAACCTAAGAACTTTTTAGAAGCAAGACATGATAAACATTGGTTGAAGGCAATGGAAGAAGAATTAGATCAAATTGAGAAAAATGAAACTTGGGAACTGGTTCCCAAACCAAAGAGTCAGAATGTGATTGGCACTAAGTGGTTATTTCGGAAAAAACTAAATGAATATAGTCAAGTCACTCGAAATAAGGCAAGATTGGTATGCAAAGGGTATGCTCAAGTGGAAGGTGTTTATTTTGAAGAGACTTTTGCTCCGATTGCCAGACTAGAAGAAATCAGAATGTTCCTTGCTTTCGCAGTGCTTAAAAATTTCAAAGTCTACCAAATGGATGTCAAATCAGCCTTTTTAAATGGGAATTTAGAAGAGGAGGTTTACATAGACCAACCTGAATGGTTTCCTATTATCAGAAAATGAAGATTATCTGTGTAGGTTGAAAAAGGCATTGTATGGATTAAAACAAGCCCCCAGAGAATGGTACTCAAGGCTTGATCAACATCTACAGGACCAAGGATTCAAGAGAGGACATGCTGATAGTAATCTTTACATCAAAAATGAATATGAACACCAGTTAATTGTGGTTCTATATGTGGATGACATAATCTTTGGAGGAGACAATGAAGAAATGTCTAGAAAATTTGCAGAAGACATGCAAAAGGAATTTGAAATGTCTATGTTGGGTGAGTTATCCTTTTTCCTTGGATTGCAAATTTCTCAATCTAATAAAGGAAATTCTATATCCCAAACCATGTATGTGAAGGAAATGTTGAAAAAGTTTGGTATGGAGGAGTGTGCACCTATCAACACACCAATGATCACTGGAACCAAGTTAAGCAAAGATGACGAATCTCTAGATGTTGATAAATCTCTCTATAGATCAATGATTGGGAGTTTATTATATGTGACAGCATCCAAACCAAATATCATGCAAGTAGTGGGTATGGTGGCACGTTTTCAAGCAGGGCCGAAAGAAACACATGTGCAAGTTGTAAAATGCATATTTAGATATATAAAGGGAACTATGGAATATGCGTTGTGGTATCCAAAAGGAAAAGATTTCACATTGACAGCTTATACGGATTCAGATTGGGCAGGATGTGTAGATGATAGAAAAAGTACAAGCAGAGGAGCATTTTTTCTTGGAAACAGCCTGGTATCTTGGCTAAGTAAGAAGCAAAATTTTGTATCCCTATCCACAGCAGAAGCAGAGTATATAGCAGCAGTACTATGTTGCACGCAAATTTTATGGATGAAGCAGACCTTGAAGGATATCAAAGTAGAGTATGATCATCCCATCTCCATATTATGTGTTAATACCAGTGCAATAAGTATTTCAAAGAATCCGGTTATGCATTCCAGAACAAAGCACATTCCCATAAGACATCACTTTTTAAGAGAGCAGGTGGCGAAGAAACAGGTAAAGTTGGAGTATGTCGCTACATCCGAACAGATAGAAGATATTTGAATATCTAAGGCACTAAGCCACTTCCAAAGCAGACATTTGAATATCTACAACATAAGCTGGGAATAATTTCTTTTATATCTTTACATTGAAGAGTCAAGGGTAGCATTGGTTAAGGGGGAGCTAAAAATTTGCAAATTTTTTAGCTCCAAGGATGACCCTTTGCCATTGATGTCAAAGAGGGAGAATAATAGTAAGGGGGAGCTACGGCAAGAGGAAGTTGTAGAAGAGATTATTTTTTGGGGTTACCATCAATGACAAAGGGGGAGATTGTTGGAAATATTATCATTGATGTCAAAAGAGGTGCTGAACTGGTAAACGGAAATCTGTCAGAAAGTAACGGAATTATTGACGGAAATGGTAGAAAGCAATGGAAATAACCAGCATTATAGAAGGGTAGAAAACAAAATTTTAAATACATGAAAAGAAGTGTTTTTACATGAGGATTATCATGGTATAAGTGAGATATACACAGCTATACATAAGAGAGAGATATCCGCATTTTAAGGTGTTCATATGCAATGTTTTATGGTGAAAAAGAAGATTTAATGATGGTTGGTAGCGATTTAATGATAACAGTGATTTGTGTAAGGAGAGGCAATGCTCCTATCAAGTGGTTAATTGCATTGATTAATGTGCATTTAATAATTATGGGCTGCATTAATTATTTTTTGGTTTTAGCCAACTAATGCACTTAATTAAGTTGTGTTGATGGAAAGGTTGTGTCAGTTGGAACGATATGTCTTTTCGAAAAGGTATGAAAGGCTATATAAGAAGATTCATATGAGACTTATTAAGCATAGATTCAAGTTGAATATCTTAAGGAAAAAGAAGAAGAAGAGGAAGCGTAAGGGCAGAATTTTAGAACAGTAAATCTGGAAGTAAGAAGAAGAATTTTCCATTATTCGTTGAGGAAGCAACAAGTTCAAAAGTGGAAAGCAAATTTTGTAAGGAAGGTTGGTGCCTTCATATTCAAAGAGATTGGTGTCACTTTTTGATTTGGTGCTTAGCAAAAGGGGTGGGTGCTCATGTAGGTTGGTGCCTACAAAACTGTAATTTGGGGATTGGTGTCTCCAGTAGGTTTGGTGCCTACAAATTTTTGAGAAATATATATAAAGAAAGACGTTTCTCTGTGGTTTTCTCCCGAAATGGTTTCCACGTATATCTGTGTCTACTTGCATTAAGCTTTGTGTTCTTTTATTGATTTAATATATTCACATTGCTCGTGATTATAGATCTAAGTTCAAGTATTAAAGTTTGAAATAATTTCATAATACTGATTCACCCCTCCCCTCTCAGTATTATCTTGTGCTCAACAAATTATGAATTAATTATTCCCCCTCTCTCAAGAAGTTGGTGTTGATGTTTCTCTTCATTTTCATACTCGGATGCATATCTTACGTACAAGCAATCTTTTGCACTTTTCCATTTATGTGTCTTTACTTTTTCCATATTTTTTTTGTGAATGTCACATATAATGTTTCACAATGTTTCTAAATTGTGTCCAACTTCAAGTTGTAATCTGTGGTAGTTTTTTAAATTCTAGCTACATGTTATACATCTACATTCTGTTGGAGTATCAAAACCATTCTCTATCTTTATAGCTTCAATGAATGGATATTTTGATGCCCAGGATACCTTAAATGACCTTCTAATTGTCCAACTAGTTTTCTTCCTTTTCAAAAATTTATGTTTAGAATTTTGACTCTCTCCTTCATGAGATTGATAATTAGAAATACCTTATACGTGGTGAATCTCATTATTAGGAATTTCTTCCATTGAAGGAATCTTATAATGAGAATTATTTTCCATCTCTGGAATTTCCTCATCAATAATATCTCCATGTGTTGATATGTTATTATGATTAATTATTCCCCGTGGCGAGTGTGGTGACATGTTTTTCTCATTAATTGTTTTATCTGGGATATAATTATTAGGGGGGGTTTATTTATTTTGTAACGCTCAAATTTTACACACACAAATAAAACACACATAATAAAAGGATAATATTGTTTTGCTTACATGGCTTGATAATGTATAGGATCATCACATAACATCACATAGGATCACTTGGGATAATGTATAGCACATGAGACATTTGTGTAACCATGGACCCACATATATAACTTGAAACACATGGTGCACATCAAAGCCACATTTCCAAAAGTGACAAAGTACAACCATGACCCATGACAAGATGCACTTACTCACAGGCATTTCCCACAACACATCATTATTCATGCTGAAATATTTATTACAATACTATTTTTATTAGTTGACTATAATTGTCAGAAGAACCCATAACATGGGACCCTTTGTTCCTTTACAACTAGGATGCATGTTTTTGTTTAACATTTCACCTATAGTGGCTCCTTTAGAATTCACTTGTTTCTCTTGTTGAGATAATTGTATATAACATGATTGTGATTAGGAGCGTATATACACACATGCATATACTAATATTTGACTTAAGGATTTTTTTGAGAGAGCCGTGTTTACTTGGTTTGGAAAAATACTCTTGTTACAAGGAGGAAAATTCACATTAAGAAAAAGGAAGGTTACTAGATCAATACAAAACATATCCCGAGTTCATTTCCTAGCATTGTTTTAATACTAAAAATACACTCTTTTAATCTTCAAATTATTGCAACCAACTATATAGGTTAACTAATTAATTTTTATCATTCTTGATTCACAATCTCTTGATCCAATTAGGATTTCATATCTTCACAATCATATTACACATGGAAGGGTACACTACACCTATGTTCCCATTATAGATATTTTTCTCAAATTTAAGTGAAGAGTTTCACATTTCAAAATACTTATGTTTCATCATCTTAAGGATTTACTCCTAATAGCAACGGGTTAATTACATGTTTGGACCATAAATTCTACTTCTTGAGTGATCCTAGGTTTTAATATATTCCTATTTATGCCAAGGTTTCTACTAACTTTTACAAGTCCAACTAAAGTGTAATTTCCTTAACTCGCAAGACCTTGGCTACAGCTGAAGTTATCCCATTCTCAAGGCTGCATTTTATTATTTCATTATAATCATTGTTTAATCCACATTTATACAAACCAAACTTGTGATCATGCATCATATTTGGGTGTTCGGTTTATTAGGTTGTTGTATTAGTCATGGAGATCTACTTTATTACAATGATCTACTTTATTACATTTAGTTAGTTGGTTTTTGACATCGTTCAATGGCATAACATTTTTTGAAGCGGTCATTCCTTAGTTTAATATTATTTAACCTTTAACTAACTATGTTTATGCGGTTACTTTGGTCTTGTATTATCATCATTTTGGAAAAAAATCAAATTTCTATAATACTCACTTAACACTAGGGATTAGGACTACAAGGATATGTACCTTATCTAGGGATTATTATCAATCATATTGTGCATACGTACCTTATCTATTATTGATCTACACCTCTCCCTATCCATTTATTGATATCATAGTAGGGTATTATTCTCTATCTTGACCGCAAGCCTTAGAAACCCTAGATTGACCTATTGTAAGGATTATTACCCTCTAGATATGTGACCCTAGTGCTCGTTATAGCCCCTTTAAATCTATACACTTTTTGTTGGTTCATGTGTGCCTCTTATTCATTTTTTTAACACCCTTATAGAGCATAAGAATTCAGAATGCAAGCCAATTGAAGCACATTCTTGGCTCGCCATACATCTCTTGTGAACCCAACATGAATCCTAAAAACCTCTTCATCAAGCACAACTCGTTAAAAGAATCCATATTCAATCTTGATCTCATCTTAAATATCCAAAAAATAGTTTACACAGACACCACCATCCAACAAAAATATTTTCTATTTTAGTACACTTTTTTTCAAGTGCCATTATCCCCTATACAAAACTACTTACACAATCAATCCCTTATATTTTCTAAGTTTTTTGTAAGACATCATCGGCCCATGTGTAAACTTTTATGGGTGGTGGATTATTTCTGTAACCTCAATCTCAGGACTTGTTCCCAACCATTTCATCACTCCATCATGTAGTATCTGGTCCTGGGGTCTTCTTATTTTGTTGTGCAGATAATTTCCTAATACCTTTCATCCTAGAGCTGAATTCCCCTTTTTCATGGATGGTTTCATCTTATGATCACCTAGAAATAAACCTTCTACCTACTGGAATGGCCCACCTCAGGATGAACAAAAAGAAGAAAAAAATGATGGAACCTTTGATCATCCTTTTGAGATTCAAAAGTTTCTCTCTCAGTTTAACCAATATAAAAATAAATCAGAATAAATTCTTAGCAATCATCTTCTTGAATTTGTTTCCGAACAATTTGACAATTGGGAAAAAAGGGGGAAAGGTCTTGAAGTAGTTTCATATGAGAATTCCTCTAATTATTACCCTACCAACCTCCTTCTCCAACTTATTGATAAGATGGGCCAAAAAAATATAGTACTACGGCTCCATTCCTTCAAATGCAAGATAGCATGGCTCAATTAGTCAATTTCTCTATATTGATCTCTTAGCGAGCCACGTCCCCTCCTTTGCAAAATCTTCCTAATGGGGTGCCCATCACACAACCCTCTATCCAAAAAACATATTGAGAGCAATCCAAGAAGAGCCACTAACACCTTATATTGCTATCATGGATATTAGTGGAATTTCTCCTTCTATCTCCTATGATGGGTCTACTAATCCCACCCTTCACATAAAGGCCTTTGGTAACCTTTACAAGGATTATATTAGAACTAATTAATACGTTTTCACAAAAACTCATAGCTAAGAATCTCACTAGATATGCTTTGGATTGGTATCACACTCTACCTTTTAATTCCATAGTTGAGTTAGAGTTTTTGGTGATAGCCTTGGTAAAATAATTTCAATATCATGATCCTCCTGAGAACAATATCTATGCTTTCATTAATTTCCAACAATCTTAAAATGAATCTTCAAAAACTTTCATCAAGCATTGGAATACCCTATCCACATGAGTAGAGCATAACATGCCTAATGATATCCTCTTCTAATTGTTCTTATAATCTCTTGAACGTCACCTTCAATACAAGGTGAGGTCCTTTTCTCTAAATTCCCTAGAACAAGCCTTTGAACCAGCCAAAAGGAAATATTATCTTGTGTGGAAATTTTAGAATTAGTATTAAATGTATTCAACACGATGCAGTTGTGATCAAAACCAATTCTAGGAAGGGAGGAAAGGTGAAAGTCTTGGGGTAAGATCCAATCAACTGAAATAATGGTATGGTTAAGCTTGACTTGGATGTGATCCTCTCCAACTCTTTTTTTGGACCATGTGAAGGGATTACCATGAAGTTACAGGTATAAAAGGTTAGAAGAGGAAATAAAGTCAGCTAGATCATCCATCCCAACAGAATAGTCATAAGAGCCACATTTTTTTCAACTAGAGTTAAAGGTGTGTTAAAGTCTCTAATAATCATCCAGCGAAGATGTTCACAGTTAGAGCCAAAACTTTTGAGCTAATTCCAGAGTTACCTGCTTCCATGTAGAGTGTTAGGAGCATAATATTTGAAAGAATCTAGTGCAAAGAAATATCAACAGTTTGAAAAGCCACAATAAGGTGATTGAAGGAGGAGAAAGTAACTTTACTCGAAATGACTGCAGGGTCCCAAAGAATAACAATGCCTCATGATGCACCTTTGGAGTCAACAGATGCCAACTCATCTTTTTTCCATATATTCTTACTACAAATGCTCAAGACTTCAATGTTCATTTTAGTTTCTTGGATAGCCATAATGGAGGGTCTGGAAGTTTTCCTTAATTATGTGAGAGTTCATTGCTTTCCACTCCCATTAAGACCTCAGATGTTCCATGAAACTACTTTCATCGAAGAATATTTCGAGAAATTTTTTTCATATGGTCCAAAGTACTTTGGGTTCCATCTGCAATAGCTTTATCAGTTTCCTTTTTCCTTTGATCATTGTTTTTCGGCCTCCCTTTAGTTGTATTAGCTCTAGTGTTAGCTTGCCTCTTGGAAGATCTAGTAATTTTGGAACAGGAAGCTTCCCAATTACCTGGAGACTTTTTTTTGTCGAAGAATAAGGCATCTAGGATACCTTCAAAGCCTTTATTCATGTGAATCTTGGCTTTTACTTGTGTGAATACAAGAGACTGAGTGTTGGTGCTTTCAGTCAATACTATGCTTTTTGTAAGAGTAGATTCTCATTCTCTTTCCTCAGAAAAAGGTGTCTCATGAATCTCCCTACAAGTATTTTCTGGCACAGGCAGGAAATTTGCATTGTCCTCATCGTTAAAGTGTTGTTTGGATGTTACAATGTCGTTGCTAGAGCCCACTGGGTCTTCTTTCTCTCCTGATGGAGGAGTATTCATATTTTCCTTAGTAACATCTTCAGAGATAATGCCAGAGGGAGAGTTTTGTGTTGTTTCTTCAGTTGAAAGAGCTGCATACCTCCCAAATAATGTTTGAATACTTAAAATATCCATTGGATTTTCTTGCACACTTTTCGAAGAGATTTTCGTTATGATCTGATCAGGTACTTCAAGGATATCTCCTAAGGAATATTTATGAGTAGTATCAACCCCCAGCAGGGGTTCAATGGTGGTCTCCATATCTTTCATGTGTTCTTTAGTGTTGGCCTTCGATTGAGACAGAAAAACCTTAACCGTTTCATTTTCTTCATCTGCCTGGAATCTTAGATCCACCATTTTGTCTGTTTTAGGCTAATCTTTGTTAATAGAGACAATATTTACCCCTAGCTTGATCTGAGGGGTCTTAGGTCTCCACAATGTCTTGCAAACCGCATACTTTTAGCTGGAGTTCTGAGGTTATCCCCTTGTGCTTTCTTTTGAGATGGAGTCTTAATACTAGACCTGATTCCTCTGCTTGTGTTTTTTACAACCATCTGAGGATCCTTGATATTAGATCTCTTGTCTTTTGTATTATCCAAGGCCATGACAAATTTCCCTTTCTTAACATTAGGAGCTATAGTGTTAGGACACTTTCTTGTGAAGTGGCCCAGCTAAAATCATTTTGAGCATCTCATCTGGAAAGCTTCATAAATAGTTGGTTGCTTCCAAGCCCCTATTTTTTGTTTGGAGCTTAACATGATCTGGTAGCTCCTGATCCATATTCGTTGAGACACATAACCTAGCAAAGGCTAACCTAGATCTGTTTTTAGTGGAACTGTCAGGGCACATGTGTTCCAACATGATTTTGTTCTGAAAAATAAATAGGAACTTCCAATAAATAATATAGACTCAATGTAATTGTAGCATAAATGGCCATCCAAGTTTTTGGTATCTATTTTAACTTGGCCCCTATAATATGGCAAGAGAATTTCCTCCACTCATAAAACATGTTGAAAATTCCCTAGTTGTCTGGTTGGAAAATAACATCGAACACCATTTGGAGAGAGTAATTTATGATCCCCTAGCAAGGTAGATTTGGTGCACACCAATATTTATAAATAGATGAGACCTAGTCATGTTAGGTTTTAATACTTCATACTCTTTTTTTATGACTGCTCAATTAAACTGTGGGTCTACTACCTTTAGTACAAAAAACAAGTTTTTGAGACCTTCAAGCATTTCAAATTGTTTTCTCAAAAAAAAAAATGGTCATAAAAGCATAAATCTCTACTCATATCGAGGGGAGAATACACTGATAATGTATTCTTTGCATTTTTTTTTTCAAAATGGTACTCATCATCAACTAAATCCACTTTGCATGCCACAATAGAATAGTATTTTAGAAATCAAAAACCACACTATCATGGAAATGGTGTGTTCCATCATTTATGATTTGGGTTTGGAGAAACCATACTCAACAAAAGCATTCAAAACAATAGTTTATCTTTTGAAAAAAGTTCCCACTATAACTCTTGATGGGGTAAATCCAAAAGAAACATGGTCATGACACAAAACATATATAACTCATCTTTGAGTTTTTAAATGCAAGGAAAATGTGTATGTTCCCAAAAATAAGAGAACAAAATCCTACATGAGTAAATATAAATGTCTTTTAAGGATATAATTAACAAATGTTGGGTTACAGATTCATGGATCCAAAAATAAGAAAAATATATATCATCAGGGATGTGGAGATTTATGAGAAGAGTGAACCAAATTCAACTTCTAAATGAACACTTGAAAAAAAAAATCAATCCTGTTGTGAAAGTAGAAGGTGACCTAATATTGGATGTGGAAATTGATGATGGGAATACTAGTGATGATCCAAGAAGTCCACCACCCATAGGTACAACTCTTGACGTATGTCAAAATGGTATACAAATGTAATACGAGATGCCAAGTTGGATGGAGTCCTAAACACATCCACCATCGGACCAAGGTGTTTGCACCTACCATCCTAACTCAGCTTTGAAACTCCCCGCATCTATATCCATTGGTCATTATGATCAAGAAGCATATAATTCTTCCTTTTACTTCTCAAGAATGTAAAACTAATTCTATGAAATAATAAACTTTGGGATTTCACCTCTCTTTTGATGTTTTGGTTATTAAAATTGATGTAGTTATACTTACTTGAAATGGGTCATCTTCTTATTGATGTGTAATCTGGCCTTATACCTCTCCTTCACTTGTGATCAATGATCCTCTGTTTCTTCAATTTGGTCTTTCTCTCAAAGTTGTTGACTTTAGGATATGGACTCACTCCTCATGTATAAATAGGAGATCCAAAGGGACAACACTACCATATTTCTACCACTTAAACCTTTATTTCATATCTTTCTTATATGGTCATATGAGGTCATGACCAAAAGGTGTATGTTTGTTTGACATATAGCCACCTCTAAATTTTGTTTAAGCTTATAACCTTGATTCTCTAAGATTGGGGAATAACTTTCTTGTGTCCATCAGGGTGTTCCACAACATGTTCAAAGTACAAATGAATTATTTTGAAATAAATGTAACTTCTTACATGTTAAGGATTGTTTAGACCTAGTTAGGTCTCTTGGAAGACTATGTGAACACTACGGATGTTTCAAAGAATGAATTCATTCCTCAAACATTTACATAGGATTTATATAGACTCTGTTAGGTGTCCTCAATCAATATCAACCCTTATTCATATCCAAAACATCACTAAATTACTATTGTGGCAGTGATCCTGAAGATCACAGGCTTGAAATATAAAGTTTCATGAAATACATACTTGCCAATAAAGTCAAACTCTGCACTCTTGGGAAATAGAAGACACCCAGTGGTAACATTAATATTTAAAAAAATTAAGATTTTTGACCGTACCATTTTTGAAATCGTGGAAGCCCTAGTTTGAGGGCAGTGAGCACAAAATTGAATACATAGAACGCATTTTGAAGCTTCAAGAGCTCAAATAAATTTCCTTTGCCTTGTATTAAAGTTCTCTATCTCCTCAAATCATCAAAATCACATTCTTATCTCATTTACTATGATTGTCACAAATCCTCCTCTTGGTTTGTGTAGGACTCGTATTACTCCTTCAACAACAAATAATTTAAACTTGTAAAACATGCTTTATTTTTATTGTAAAACTTCAACAATACATTCTTCTTGCTTAGGCAGGTATCTCCTCTTCCTGTAAGTCGAGATACTTGTTTATATTGGATACAAAAGACTATTTTAAGCTTCTAACCATTATTCCTAATTCCTCTCAACTAAGCCTAAAGAGGCTCAACCATTATCTAAACCTAGAAAAATGATAAATATCACTCTAATATGCGTAAAAACACATACTAAGAATTCTTCTTAGGATGACATGGCTTAGGAAGCCTTATTTAGCTTATATTCTCTCCTACCAAGCTTTTACAATTACTTTATAACTTTCTCAAATACACATTTTCACCTTTTACAAACATGGCAAGGTTAACTTACAATATTTAAGCATATACATGGTTTCCTAAGACCTTTAAAGTCACTCTAAACTCTTGACTTCTCTTGTGATGAGGTTCTAGGCCTTCGAAGGTCTTTACACCATTTAAATTTTCAAATGTTACATTTTTTGAGGGAAAAATGGAAAACCCCATAAAGCTCCTGAATTTGAATTCTTGGTCTTCAAGACAACTTAATCATGCTAATGTCTTCTTTTCCACCTTTTGAGACTTCTTTCTTAGTCTTGCACTCATCCTCCTGCATCACAAGGACTCATAGAATGGATCAAAATGAGGTCAATTTGGCCTTAATGAGTATAGTTGAATTTTTTGAGCCCTCTACAATTCAAGAAGCCCTATAATCAAAACCTCAGAAAGATGTCATGAATGTAGAATATCAATCTTTGATGAAAAATAACATATGGCAACATGTAGATCTTCCTACAATGAAGAATTCAATCAGGTGTACATGTATTTTCAAAACACAATACAAAGCAAATGGCATTGTTGACAAACACAACATAAGACTCATAGTAAAGAGATACACTAAAAAATAATGCATTGATTACGAGGAAACTTCTTCACCCGCAACTAAGATCAAGACCATCAAAATGGATATTTTATTTAGTTTCTCAATTTGGCTGGAAACTCCACCATATGGATGTGAAATGTTCCTTCCTAAATGGAGATATGTGGTAAGAAGTCTACATGACTCAACTAAAAAAAAATCATACTTGGTAAAAAAGAAAAGGTATTTAGACTCGTCAAGTCACTTTATAGTCTTAACAAGATCCTTGGGGGTGGTATATCAATATTGATGAGCATCTCGTTCGTCATGGGTTCTAGAGGAATCCATATGATCCCAATATCTACTTCAAAAAATAAGCAGGAGATTGTTATTGTTGCTGTCTATTTCGATGATCTAGGCATAATTGATAATATAGTTAAGAAGATTGATGCAACAAAGAAATATCTTGATCAATTTTTTGACATGGTTGACCTCAAGATACTGCATTATTATCTTAGACCGGAGGTATGGATAAAGGAGCACCAAATTTTTGTGTCTAAAAACAAAATTTGCCAAGAAAATGCTTGAGAGGTTTAGGACGGAAAGTAAAGCATTTTCCATATAAGTATGGAGGAAAATATTTAGTTTTCTCGCAATGATCCATCACCACAAGTAGATGTCACTCTTCATTGGCAGTTGATTGAGAGTCTCATTTACTTGACTTATGCAAGGCCAGACATCAACTATGCTATCAGTTGTCTCTCACGGATCATGTAAGAGCTGAATATCAATCACTTGAAAGCAAAAAAGTATATTTTAAGGCATATTCTACGAAAAATGGATTTTGGCCTAGAGTTTAAGACTAATGATCAATTTTTCTTAAGAGGCTATTTGGATTCAAATCATGTTGGTAATATCAATGATAAAAAAATCCACTTCTAGATATGTGTTCTTTTTTGAATTTGATCCAATATCTTCAAGGAGTAAGACATAAAATTTGTTTCTCAGTATTTTAGTGAGGTGTCATATCACACCACAAGATGAGTTATATGTGATTGTGATTTGGCTTGGTTGCATGCTTGAAGGACTTGAAGTACCACAAAAGCAACAAACCATCTTATATGTTAAAAATGAAGGTGTTATCAGGCTTGTTTGAAACGTAGTGTTTTATTAACAAATGAAGAACATTGAACTACAAGTTCATTTCATACGTGAGCATGTTCAACAAAATAATTAGTTATTGCCCAACAAACTTGAGCAACATGCAAATGTTTATAAAAATTCACTTACATGGGACAAATTTGAGGCTTTAGGAGAATATCTCTCCTATTATCTTGAGAGTATGATGAACTTGTTGGAAGAAAAATCACTAAGAGGGGGATGAATCAATGTATTTAAAACTTTTTACTTCAATTACCTTTACTTGTGTGAACCATCAAAACATTAACCATCATATGAGAAATGTTAACTAAATTAGCAAACCATCAAAGCAACATAACATCCATCCACATGGGCAAGAAATAAGAGAGAACACATGACACATCATATATGTGGGAAAACCTCAAGGTGAAGAAAACCCATCGATAATTGTATTAATAACAATCAAAATTTATCAAGCACCAACTTGCAAGGAGGCACCAAGCCCCTAGTTTAGTGAAGCAGCAACTCCACAAGGAGCACCAACCCCCTAGGGTTTTAGTAAAGCACCAACTTCACAAGAAAGACCAAACACCATATCAGCCACCTAAGAAAGTTTTCCACCTTTTCTTGTTGTTATCTCAATAAATGATGGACTTATTTGCACTTCTCTCTTCTTTTTTGTTCTTCTTGGTCTACTCTCTGTCTTTGATACATCAGCATGCTCTCATGTCTCTAGAACTCCCTATGATCCTCAAATATCAACAAATATTCATACACAAACTCATCTTCCCTTGAAGACACTCAAAACTTCCTCATTTTCTCACTCGCTCTTCTTCTTCACCTTCACTAGGTAATGGATGAACTCATCACTTCAAGCACACACCCTTTAGATATTCAACCTGCATACATTATTCATGGTATTTAGGACCCTATACACCTCATTCAAACCCTCATAAGTTTCCCATACTCTCTTCAACTTAACTTAGACAAAAATATCTTTACATGCTTCTATATATGTCTCAAGACATGAACCAACATAGGTTGGTTTTACATGAACTAGGTTAGCCATGTCAAGACCCAAAAACATCAGGAAAACATAGAATAACTTCATTACAACCTTCTTTAGGACTTACATGACTTAATTCAAATTTTTACATCATTTTTCATCTCAAGAACCTTGTAAAAACTAGGTATTCAAACATGACTTTACAACTTGACTTCTTTTGACCAATTAAGTACTTCAAATCTTATCTTATCTCACCACCTTCTGAGACTAAGGCTCTTCATATTTTTATCAAGAACTAAGGCTTCAGTGAACAGAAAAGATTGAGTGTTCATAGGAATGAATTTTCCACAGGGTGCACTCCTAATGGGTGATTCCCCTATCAACTCCTCTTTCTACATATGGTGTAACAATACACAATACTCATGTATATAAGTTACTAACCCTCCAATAAATAGCACTCTATAGTGCTAACTTTAAGGAGGCTCTAACCAACATCCCAATTTTCCTACAAATTGCTAGTAGTTTCAAGTTCAATCCTTGATTAAGAGACGGGGCATAGTATCATAGGTAGTTTTATGGGCATAACCCAACTAGGTTTAAATTCCCCCCTCATCAATCACCCTAACCTTTTTGGAGTATGCCCAGATCTATATAGGGTTGGGTTGAGTCAACTAACCCTATCTACTGATGTGAATCAGAAATCCTCCCTCGACCAACTAGGCATTTTGTGCAGTCTTATCCCTGTGGTTTATCTCTAATACAAGATTTAAGAATCGTCCCTTTCCTGAAGAATAATGTGTGTGGATCGAAGGGGATATGATTAAATCTCACCTTCAAGAATGCAAAGGCCTCAACTTGTCTACTAGGGTGGGCTACACAAACTCAGATCCAGACCTTATATATGATATATGAGGGGAGGGTATATATATATATATATATATTCAATAGTATCAATCAGAGGGAACCATTCAAAATTGACAAGATAATTATAAAAGCTTTAGTCTCTAATAATCCTTAACTTGGACCATAATGCATGCAATGTAACTTTAATTATCATTAATTCCAGGAAAAAAGTACATGTTTCAACAATATTCCAAAAATTTTATTTCAATGGACACTATCTATACTACAGTCGATTGTAGAATACAAATATCACTTTCCCAGATAACCTACTATCACTATATAGATCTATATCTATCTAGCCACTCACATGAATAATCCACTTACCAGCCTCAAATAATTCTAATATCAATTTCTCTAGAAAGAGATTAAATAACCATATCAAATACCATATATAATTTGAAAACAAGCATAAACTATTTGCAACCTGTTTTTCTTCACAAACCCTTCGTGGAACTTCTCTTCAAATTGATTATCATTCAAATGGAATGAGGTAGATTAGTTACAATCTATCTTTTATACTCCTCCAATCACCCTCTAATCGAATATAATCTCATAGACCTGTGGTAGTATGTAGAAGATCGCCAAATAGGTATATAGAGGCTCAACATCTGTAGACAATCCCTGATCTCTATAGCTCGATAAGATATATCAACTAGCTTGGTATGTCTCGTCTGACCGTATCTATATAGATAGAGGGGGCTTAAAACCACCCCTACATCGTTGTCGCTCATTTCATCCTTACAAAGGTTTAGGGTAAGCTCCAAGAATACTTTGAAATGACTACCCTCAAGTTATAATGGCCCAAATATTCAAAGTGATTAAAATTTGGAGGGAAAATGCTCGCATTTGAAATTTGATCAGGCCGAAAACATTATGACTAACTACATAGTACTGGACTTCATAATGACTCGATAGGCTTCTCATGATACATGGACATAATCAAACCAAAATCTATATGTTTCCATCATTATACACATGATAGAGTCTGATGCTCCTATATCATCTAAGTAGGTCCTATCCATAGTAGAGTAAAACCTCATCATAGGAACATAGATCTAGTAAATTCATCTAGTAATATCTAACTTCATAGGGTCTGACCAATATATCTATTTGAACCTCTATACTCAACTTTAGGACTCAAGAAAAATTCATTCAAATGAGGTCTTCCGAATACATGTCAAAAAATAAACATGTACTGACACTTAACTTAGAACTTCTTAATCAAGGCTTGAGACTCTTAAAGATACATTTTACATAACCTCCTACACAATTCTTCAACGATGATTGGTATAGCTATGCAACATTCATTTTCATGCTATGAAATCATCTCAAAAACCTAGATTGTCATATTAGAGACTAGCATACCCAGAAAAACTGCCTTCAATAGATGAATCTTATAAAATCTTCAATACACTCAACCATGCCAAAAACAAAACATGTAAAGGAAACACCTGACCTATACAACCATCACCATATGCATTATACTCATCAAATCAAAGCATAAGTGCCCAAGAATTTCACTTTTCTAATACTATTCAGAGTTGTCCTCGACACCCAAAAACCAGTCATGAAAGATTGACTTGGTTGTGCCACTAAATGACTGAAACGTGTTTGGAAATAATCATGGGAATGTATAATAGGTCAATGGAATCATGAAACATCCATTTTTTCATATTTCCCTTGGCAAAACTCGAGAAATACCACAAAATATTCAAAAACAAATCATTTTTCAGTGTGGTCCACCATCTTATATGAACACACAAAATCACTTATAGATAGATGAGAGATTTATCTATATGATACAATCATTAAACTAGAAAAAAAATTCATTTTTGGGCCTATATGAGAAATATATTTCATATCGACTTGAAACTAGGGGTTTAGAAGGGTTTTTGAGCAGTTTCGGTATTAACGATTATTCATAAAGATGTAGACCTTAAACCCAAACCAATGCCACAAATTCTTACCTAGGACACATGTATCAACTTGAACTGAAGAGGATAGGTTACCATGCAGAAGATTAACATACCAAAAGGAATCTCAAAGTTGAATTACAGCTGGGAAACACCACTTTCAAGAACTCAATTTTACCAAACATTCAATATCTTGCAAAATACTCCAAACTAAGACCTGCAATTTTGTCGACATACCTATATCAACATGTAAAATAACTTCCCATACTCACATGTGTGTACTAACACTAAAAAATTATTAATCTACCTCATTAGGATAGGCAATTCTCAAGGATTCCTTTAGGTTCATACCACAAAATCTTTTTTCATGCTTTCTCCTTCAATCCCTGACCTCAAAAACTTCATAAACATTCCTAGGATAACATGTTACAAACTTTTAAAATGCTCACATACTCATAATTTCCTTGGAAACTAAGACACACACCTCATTATGACCTGATTTCTTCACTCTTCCTTCAAATTCTCTCTTTGTACTCAAACTGACATGACCAACAAAATAGACTCTTTGTATCACTCTCTGGCATAGTTGAGTATTTTTGTTGACTGAGTCCCCCTGGAGAGCTTTCCTAAGCAATGGGTTCACAACCACTATAAACCCCATGGCATCAAGCTGGAGGGAGTTTAAAACCTAACCAAAGGATTTTTTTATTCAGTTTAACAATGTTGAACACTACAAAGTTATTGTCAACCACAGTCCATGATTCATTCACAATATTTTCACACTGGACCAAAGAATTTCAAGTCTCTGAACACACCAAACTCCAAATCTCATTCTAGATAAAGTTCTCCAGCCTTCCTCTCCCCCTTTGGGGATTTTTTGAGCAATTCATCAAACCCCTAGGATGCTTCATTCATCTTCAACGGTCCAAGTTTTATGCAGCCCACCCTCTAAAGTGAATTTGTGTTGAAATTGATCTCGCCAAGGACCTTAAGGAAACTATTGATATATAGATTGGCCGTTCACATTTCTCGCAACATGTCTTATATATCAATCTCGCAAATAATTTTTTTTCATTGAAAATCCTCAAACCATATGATATAAAAATTTTGTTTCATAGCTACTTCTCGGAAGGCTCCACAAGATGAGATTTCGGCAGAAAATAAATCTCTCGCTGCTACCAGTGATGGTTGGACTACAGCTACCAACAAAAAAATGTTTCAACTTCTTGTCGTGCTTCTCACTTTCCAACTCCACTTACCTCCCCATAGGGGCTCCAAGATCCAATTTGTTACTAACATGCCCAAACAAGTGCCATCAATTGTGAAAGCTCCACTGCTGCTCTCCCACACCCCATAAGTTGCGACTTCCTTGAAGCCTTCCCAACCCATTGTTCCCAATATACCAATCTCACAACCCCTTTTTCAAGGTGACTTATATAGAGGACAATGTTGTCACAGTTGATCATAGAATCATGCTCCATTGTTCCTGAAGTCCACCCCACTCAAAATATTGGGAATATATTCAACACAAATGAGTGCCCTTTCAAAGAGTGATTTCTTGTGAGGTAACAAGAGGAATCTTGCCTTTTCTAATAAGTTTGTTTCCCTAGAAAATCTTGATGATGAGGGATCGATGTACCTAGATGTTTCCCAAAGATTTTTTTTAATCTTGGAATGTTTGTTGCCTTACTAAACTGACCCATCGATACATGGTTTGGGATAATTGTCTCACTTTTTTTGATGTGAAAGTGTTATGCTTGCAAGAAGTTAAGATTTATGGGTTTCTCCTCTAGTTTGTTGCTTGCACTATTTAGTTGGGTGATATTTACCAAATTTCCAATCAAGAGTTGGGTCATGGAGGGTCAATGCACTAATAACACAAAAGATTTTAGAGAATATCATTTCTTGGGGCTTCGACCCTACCCATTGGGTGGTGTACACCCCTCATAGATTTTGATGGGCGTATTCTCGGATTAGCCAACCTATATGCTTCCAATTGAATGGACCCTCTTGTGGCGTTGGCAAGTAGATTCTCTTCCTAATGCCATTTGGATTTTATTTGGTGATTTCACCATGGAGTCCAATGAAGATAAAGGTTACATTCCCATGTAGTAGTGTGCATGAGTGCGGGAAGCATTGTTCTATGTGTGGCACAAGATTGATCTCTATGATCCCAAAAATCATTGTGGAAATGTATCTATTAATGTGTGGTTTACTTAGGTCTAATTTCAAACTTGTCAAAACAAATTTGTTAAAAGGATGGATCATGCCTTGTTTGCCAAACAAAATCTTTTTTTATTTTCCTCGACATCCACTAGATCAATTGTTGTGGTTGTAGATGCCATTTTTTTAGACCATTAATCTATACACATTTGTATTGAATAAACTACCCATCGGCTAAAAAGCAAGAAGACATGGTTTTATCGCAACATTATTCATCTTAAGCATGACAGGACTCTGGGAAATATAAAAACAAATTTGGAATGTGGTTTCCAAGCCTAAAAAGGATATAGGTTGGATTTATTGGTGGTTTGATGCCATTTTGAGAATGACCACTTTCCTTAGAATCTATGGTAAATAAGTTGTTATCATCAAACAACGGGCTCATGAGGCTTCATACTATGAACTCCAACAGATTTCACAAGAGTGATAACTCTCTGCTTAATGTTTCCCTACAATATCAAGTTACTCATTGGATGCCCAAAATCAAACTTGAGGAAGCTTATAAAGCCAAAGGGATACAAATTAAAGCAATATTGCATTGATTACGAGTTGGTGATAGGGATTCTAAAGATTTTTTCTCTCCTCTGTTCCAATAAATTTATTGATAGGATAAAATCCATTAAAGTTTCTGATGACAAAATTACCAAATTGTGGGACATCTTGCAAGATTTTGTGCATTACTACCATGGAATTTTTCAGCTCATCCTTCTTCCCCTGAGAGAGAAGATGTACTCATGAAGTGCCTTCAGGTTGTCCTCGATAAACTGCCTCAAGCTAAGAGAGTTGTCTATGACAAACCCTTTGTTACTAATGATCTCAAAAAAGTGGTCATGCAAATGGCCTTTGAAAAAATCCCCTAGCATCGATGGATTTCTATGTGAGTTATACCAAGTCCCATGGGATATAGTGGGACCTAATCTCCACTAAGTCCAATTCATCCTCAAAGCTAGAGACATTGAAAATATTTCCAATTGGAGATCTATCACTCTTCTTAATGTCTCTTATAAAATCATTTCCAAAGCCCTTGTCTTTTGGTTAAGAAATCTTCTTCCCCTCATTGGTATAAGGTGAGAAAATTGGTTTCATTCAACATAGATACATACTTGATAATGTTATTGTTGTCTGAGAAGGAATGGAATTAGCGTAGGTTTCTAATCAAAAATACCTATTTGTGAAGATTGATTTTGAAAAGTCTTAGGACACGATTGAGTGGATTTTTATAATTGTTATGCTTTAAGCTCTAGGATTTGGACCTCACTTTTGCGCATATTGACAAAAATGTTAGAAATATAGGCACTGAGAGAGGGGGTGAATCTGTGTCTAATCCAAATTTGTGCAACTTACAATTTGTCAACCCATCCAATTTTTAACTTTACTTCAAGTGTAATAAGCATGCATATTCAACCGTGAGAGATAGAGATAAAATTAAACACATATCAACACATGAGGAGACAAGATTTAATGTGGGAAACCCATCTCAGAATAAAACCCACTGAAATCAAAGAACTAGATTAGACAAGTGTCCTATAGAGCTACAATTATTTCATGGTTGAGCTTCAACTTAACCTGGAGTTATAACTCCAAAATTTAACTGAGTTGTTATTCAATATTTGACAAGATTACACTTGTCTGGAAGCTTCAACTCCCAAATTTAATCAGCAAAAACTGATCTTTTGTAAGCTTCTACTTACAAGGAGGATTCCACCCCTAGATGCTAAGTTGCAACTTTGATTTTTTACATAGTTTTGGTCACGCTTATTCTGTTGTCTTACACAACTGATAATGACCTCTAAATCAACTCACTTCTCCTCTTCTCTATTCATTTTCTCTTTATGCAGCAACTTCGCTTACATGCAAGTATTTTCAACAATGGCTCTACTCTTTTACCACAAACACATCTCACTCTCTGCAACAACAAAAACTCTGCACTTATCAACAACATATGCAGATTAAAAACCTTCACTTATATCTACTATACCTTCGAAAATGACCCTTCACATTCACTTCCCATGTTCAATCAAGAAGGTTGTTTATCTTCTGGAATATCTCTTCAAATTCTGATTTTTCACATTCCATTGCAAAGAGGATGAGATAACCTTTCCAAAAAGTCCAAAAACTTCAAAATTGGACACCTAGAGTGAAGATGTTGCAATGTGGGTCTAGATGATACGTTTTGCACTAGGTCCCAAATTGACATACACAGTCCACAACAACCTTCATAGTTTCACTTTATAATCCTTTTGTAAATTATTTGTTAATCGGTTGACTCTAATTTTCAAGGAACTGGCAGTACAATGCAACTTGGGCCATCTCCTCTTGGTTCTTCCGCAACCCTTTCTTCCCACATTGTGCTTCATTTTATTGTGTTACGGATCTATTTACCTTGCGGGGAATAACTCTCCTCATGGAACTTGTTCCACATCCACTTGGTTCTCTCGACTCCTTATCTCTCCGCAATACACTAAGTTACACTTCGTGATGGCTTGCGGGGAAGTCGTGTCTCCTGAGCATTGTTCCATTCAATCCTTTGTTTTCTGCACCCTTGTTCCATCCACACTCCCCACTTATGCACTTCACTTGACTGTTTCACTCGCCAAACTCCTTTGTTGCAGCTTGAAGTGACTTGTGGGGAACTCCATCTCACACATCCCTATTCCTCCTGGGCCCTTTGTGCCCGTATTACCTTCCCGACCCACAATTCTCTATCTTCTTCACTTCGCCCATTCCTTTGTTTTTTCGGCCGAGAGGTGCTTGCGGGGAACTCCGTCCCACCCAGAACTGTGTCACTTGGGTTTATGCCCGATATAACCGCTCTATTCACAAACCACACAAACCTTTGTCCTACGGTTCCAAAACTTATGTGGGGAATAGGGAACCGGTTCCATCCGCACCCTGAAAGTCTGCACTACACTAAAAAGACAACTTACTCAATTTTCTCAAAAAAAAAAATTATAACTACTAGATTTTTTTTGCTTTTTCCAACAGACTTTTGTGAGCACTTAGAAAATGTCAATGTGATTTGTTGGCCTAGAAATCAACTAAGCCAAGTGTACCAACCATTTCAATCCCTTCAGTGGCCTCATATCTCACTGGCCAAGCTTGTAGTGATTTGAATTCATCATGAAATCCTTCTGAATGCTCATTGAAGTAGCCTAGAACCATTGCACACCACTGAAACACCTCATACACCTTATTTGTATCACACATTTTGCCATCAGTCCCATGTGACATCAATAAAACACCAATCAATGCAATAGGGTTCAACAAAAATGGTATATCACAATGATAGAGCCTATATTACAATCAATGGTGCTCAATCTACCAAGTTTGAGTTATTCAAGTCTATTAGGAAATGATGCCCTCTAAATCCTCCCTCTATGTGCTTACTACAACAAGATTTGGCTATCTTTTTGCTAAGAAATCTTCTCAAGGCTTGGTGAAAGGCATCTCTCTCCCCCAATCAAATCAACAACTCATTAATGACCATTTTGCAAATGGCTCTTTTCTCATTCTTTTGGAAGACAAAGACTCTGTCAAGAATGTCATGGAATGTTTAGACATGTTTTGTCTTGCCTTGATTTCCTTTATCCAATGGAAACACTCCATTTTATAAACAATCTCTTTCATCAGAAACTACAAGTGACTGTAAAAAACCACTAGATGCACAAGTAAATAGATCAACATCTGATGAAAGTATCAAGTGACTTTGGGTCAAATGAACAATCTTAAGATGGTGTTTTTGAAGTCAATTGATGCCTCTAACATAGTTAAAAATGCAGAGAATTTGAGTCTTATGTTGAAGAAGGTCGTATTAAAGGTGGGTATACCGAATGTTGTGCAATTTTTCACAGACAATGCAACACCGTATGTAGCGGATGGGTGACTACTACATGAGAGACATCCATCACTCTTTTGGACTCCTTGCATGGCTCATTGCCTTGACCTTCTTTTGGAGGACATAAGAAAAATTGATTATGTGAGGCCGGTTACAGAAGATGCAAGAAATATAACCAAGTACATATATAATCACCCTTAGGTTCTTAGCTTGATGAGAGAACACACAAAGGGGAAAGAGCTTGTGCAAACCAGTGTCACAAGGTTTGCAACAAACTTCTTGGTGTTACAAAGTATTTCTAGTTTTTTGTCATCATTAAAGAAAATGTTTGTGAGTCAAGCATGGCTAGACTCACAATATTCAAAGAAAGCTAATGGAGAGAGGACTGCAAAGATAGTTTTTGATATCTTTGCAAAGAGAGATATAGAGATCAAGGTAATTTAAAACTTCGATTCGGCAGCTACATGAGGGATGCCTCCCAGATAATGGAGGAAAGGAGCTTGTATTTGGCAGCAACATTTCCCATAGAAAAGAGTTGGGACTCGAGGGGAGAAGTTGTCGAAGATTGGAGGAAAAGGTATTATGACCCACATTGATGAAACATAAAGTGGTACAAGGGGGATCATAAAGGGGGGAGTAGTGACGGGAGGGGGGGAAATGTTAACACGAAGGGACATAGAGAGAAGGGCATGATTGCTAAGGGGAATGGAAGAAATGGAGAAGTGTCTGATCAGTGACAAGGGAATCTAGCTAAAAAGGACATAATCCACCACACTCGCACCACCACCATGCGATTGACACGTGAAGATATATGAATCAAGAAAGCAGGTAATCCCATTAATGATAATTAGCTCATGTGATTCTCCAAGCTCCAAGAGGTGTCGGCCATAAGCAGTAAGAGGCCATGAGTCATCCTCTGAAGTCTTGTGCAAGCCCATTGTCTTTGGATCAATTGTTTAAGTGCAGAACAAATCCTTCACGCGATCATGAATAGGAACTTGGAGTGCTCTGGTGCAAGCATTGAAATTACCTAGAAGGATGAATTCTCTGACCACTGAGTACTGGGAAATACTATCATACAACTTGATAAAGGGATCACCATCGGGACCATTATAAATGGCATAAGGGGGGATGTCAAAGGAAAGTAACACACTGTAATGTAGATATCCTTACAGTGGGGACCCACACCCTAAATCCAAACCCAAAAGAACCTGGAAAACTCATCTCTAGAAACCAACGATATCCTAATTTGGAGTGAATCTCTAAACAAGCAGACCACCCCTCCAGAACCTCTTACGCCACCCGAGTTCCTAGTCTCCTGCCTGTGAGTAGAGTACCAATGGCAGCTCCTGATATTAGGAAGAGGCCTCACCGGACTCTCATGAGTCTCTAAGATAAAAAGGATGTTTGCGGAACTAAGAGCATCAATATTAGGACCAGTTAAGGACCAAAAGGAACCATTACCGTTCCAACATCTAATAGTCATGCCCTTTCAGTTGCACCCCCTTCGAAGACGGTCATTTGGAAGACCCAGGATGAGACTCCCATCGAGGAGGGAAAGTGTCTCTAATTACCGCCCAAATGTTTCTGATAACTACCCACTTCCCTACTTTCCGAGTTGTTATAACGAGATCCCTAGAGTTTTTGAGTTCAGCTACTTGTGACCTGGTAAGATCCTCATCAAGGAAGATCTTATTAAAGATGGAAAATAACATCCTCTTGGACCTAAGAGCCTTGATTATATTTGTTGTTGACCTGAACCAAAGAAAAAGGGTAGACTCGTAACCTAGCCAAGCTCTATCTAGAGTAATAACATGTATGCCTAAACAATCTCTGAGAAAGAGTTTTCGACTGTCAAGGGGTCCAACAGACTAGAGGGGAGTCCTCTTACTTTAAGATTCAATTCATGTTCCCTTCTCGTGCGTTCCTCCAGACATTTAGCATGGACAACCTCCTCCATTGATACCATAGGCAGGGGCTATCCTTAGCACTAGCTACTTAAGCCCAAGATTTGAATTTTGTTTTTGTTTACCGTTGGATGGAAGCTTGGTGGATTCTAATTTTCTCATGCTTATTCTTGAGGTCGAGAATTTCGGCATGAATGATGTCACTATGATGGTTGGGTTTTTCTACGTTGTTGGAAACATGTTCTTTTAAAATAGTGTTCTCTGATTCCACGGTTGTGACCTGGTGGGAGAGAATGCACACTTATGTGTACAGGGCATGGTTTACAATCTCCATTCGTTGCACTTTATTGAGTAGCTCTTGAAGAATTTTGGCACTGTCCATAGGGTTCTATTGATCCAGCCTCTGGATTTTGGTACCCATTTTGAGTTTTTTGTTTGTGCCACTTTGTTGGGGATCCATCTCAATTTGGTATAACAGGCGTATTGGGAGGATAGATTGTACGGGTGAGGTAACAAAAGGGTTGTACATTCGTTAACCCAACAAACAACAATTGTTGTGTGTTGTCTAGATTTTCTACACATCTAAAAACCTAGGCAGTCATGAGATAAATATCTTTCATTTACCGGTGAGGCTCCCATATAAGATGTTTATCAATCTAGTACGTATGAATCCTAATAACTATTTATGGGGTTTTACTTTAATTACAAAGCTCATGAACCATAGCTTAGCAATTCTGTAGCAAGTAAGCAGTTGTTTATGAAGTATTTTTAGAAGGGGGAAATAATGGAATTTGGGAAAGAAAAAAAAGAAGAGATGTAATTCAACCAATAGTTTTACAGAGTTGGTTTCATACACATGGATTAAATAAACAAGTAGATCTCACAATATTTAAAAGTAAAGGAAAATAAAAACTTCTAATATAAATCTCATATAACACAAAGTTTATCTAAAGATCCACACAGAAGTAAAAATCAAATGCACCGTGGACACAAAGTTCTCTGAAAATCTGCTTTTAGTCAATTCCTCAACTTTCACAAAAATGACATCAAGGGTTGTAGCACAAAGTCTGGAACTCAAGAATGTTGATTAACAAATTGTGATCTTTTAACTCGTAGGCTCTTCCTCTATTTTTAGTGTATAGAGGGAAATTACAAATAGAAATTTTTTAATGAATTGCCACATGTGGAAGCTATGAAAAAGTGAAGCAGCTGGTAATTTTCCTCCTGGAATTCCTCTTTGCATGACATGCGAGATTTATAACTGAAAATAGAACTTTTTATTTTGCATGTTTGCCACCTATTTCCAAGCTATTGACTTCTTACAGTAACTTGAAGTAACGGCTTTTAAATCAATCACTTAAGTTTTACAATTTAATTGATTGCTCAATTACTTTATCGGAGAAAATATGAGAAAGAAGAAGAAAGAGGAAAAGAGATTAGAAGAAAGTTGCAACACTCTCAGTCTTATTCTTCTTTCATACTTTGCATGTTGATCCAACATGTATTGCACTTCTATTTCATCCACTTTAGCAATGAATGATCTGAATGATATCTCTTCCTTGATTTTGAGATGCTTTCTCTCTCATATGTTGTTGAATATCTTCCTTTGATTCTTACCAAACTAGATATGGAAGTAGCTGACTGTGATTTATTTGTGGGTGTTGCCTTTGACATGTCTTCCCACTTATCCTTAAAGCTTTTACATTTCTTCTTCTCTAGCACGTGCACTAATAAAATGTTTGCCGTAAATAATTCAGACAAAACTCATCACGTTTTATTTTTAATTACATATGAGCAATTTAAAATTCTAGAAAGGATTCCGGGTGAAGGAAAATACAAGTAGATTCAATGAAGGCTTCAATTGGAAGATTGGGAGCACATGCATAAGCTCCTGAAATGAATTTTCCATGCAATGACTTCCACCTGGCCTGCATTAGAAACAAGATGATGTATTTTTGTCAAAAGCCTTTGCAATTATGAGAGTTGGATCTATTTCTTCCTCTAATTCTGAAGATATATTCAATGTATCAGACATTGACTTCTACTTTTTTCACCAATATGGGCATAAAGAAATATTCCTACAAATAATTCAGACAAGTATACATTCCATAGCATGAATATCTAATTTTTTCACCGAGATCTGATTATAAAGCTTGTTGCCCTCTATTTTTAGACTTTGCTTACATGCCAAGAAAACTAAAAATATTATTTAATTCCCTCGTGCATTCACATCAACATGCAGATAGCTATAATAATAAAAAGAAAGCCTTTCGCACCCAAGGCGGCAAAATTGGATGCTTCTCGGCAATTAAAAATATTTATTAATGCCCACAACCTCTACCTTTGGAGCCAATATCCTCCAGGGCAGCAGCTCCACACAAAAGAATTAATTTCCCTCTCCTTATGGCGTCCATTGTTTATATATGTAACTGCATGCTAATTTTACCAACTGCCTCTTCTTATTTTTAACAATTCTTAATAATAAGATGTACTTTTTCTCCTTACTTGGGCACCCAAGTTTGTCAAAAATAATTAAAAGAAATCCTTCTTAAAGCATGTAGTTATGCCAAAGTGGGTCGCACTTTTTGGCTATAAGTCGTGGGAAAAAACATGAGGAGCAAGCAGTGGAGAAATTCACCCTTCCTAGAAGATTACAATTCTCCATCTTTCACTTAAGTTGTTTTTGTGGAAAAAACATATAGAGTAGGCAATGGAAAAATTCACCTTGCCTGGCAAGTTACAATTCTCGATCTTTCACTTAAGTTGCTTTCGTGGAAAAAACATAAGGAGTAGGCAGTCGAGAAATTCACCCTGCCTGGCAGGGAACAATTCTCCATCTTTCACTTAAGTTGTCATGTTAAATTCTTAACCTTCCTAGCAGCTCAAGAAAGTTCGACTAGCATGAAAAAACCATCATTCCCAAAAAGTATGACTTGTATTATGACTTATGCCTTGCGTGAAAATTCTTCACTTGAGGCAGCGTGGAAATTGGATGTGGAAGGTAGCTTTAAAAATTGTGACTGGTATGAAGACTGCATTTCTTTCCATTTTTGGATTTTTTAGTGAAAAAAACACAAGGGCAAAATAAAATTTTCCATTTTTGGAAAGGGTCCGGGAAGATGTAGCAGCAAACACTTGAAAAGTGCCATAACTTTGACTTCGTGGCTCCGTTTTAGGTGTCATTTTTTCTAAATGTGCATATTTTCTCGAGCTCTACACATTGGCTACAGTATTTATCTTATTTTCATAAAATCCATTATTGCACCTTTTTGGACCAAGCAACCTCTTGCAATCTTTTGAAGGAATCCTAGGCTCTTGCAATTAAAAACATTTGATAGCTTTTCAAAACGCTAGGCCCGGGAAAAGGTCTAGCAAGAAGAAGGAATAGGCTAGGGGATTGTCGGACATAAAACAGACAAAATCCAAAACACAAAAGAAATAAAAACGTAAAACCCTACCAGAAGTTGTAGACAATTGATTTGAAAATAACTTGCCAATTAGTTGGTCAATAAAAACTCTTCCTTGGTGAACACTCCATTGAGAGGCGAAAGCAATACTGACGTGAAAATCCTCAGTAGGGTTCAACTGCAGCACAATTTATTTTTAAACGGAACTTTATTTATTTAATAAATAAATAAATAAAATCCTCTCAAACAAAACCCGGCGAAGGGATAGAGTGAGTTTTAGCATGTGGGTATTTATCCAATTTAGCTTTTATGACTCTCTGGAGAGATTCTAAAACAATGAAGACAAATGCAGGGGAAACAAACACAAAACAGGCCCGTTACTTGAAAAGAATGAAATTTTTTTAAAAGGGGTAGCCCCAAATTTCAGGGTGAAATCTTGCGGACAACAGTGCCATGTTTATTCTCCGAGGGAGGGGCAGTCAGGAAGGGAACTCGTGCTCCAGAACTCACTCACAGTCACGAAGAAATTCGGGAGTATTAAACTTCCACAAAGAGAATCAACAGATTCATGAATAGATTTACGAGCCAATTCCCAGAACAAGCAACGCAAAATGCAATTAATACTAGAATTTATGATTGTGCCCTTGAAACTGGAATTCATGACTGAAAACATATAATCCTTTTCCCTCGCGACTATGGAAAATGACCTCTACCTTTGTTTTGGCCCTTTCAACTGTAGAAAAAGATCTTTTCCTTCATGTTTTCCCTATCAACTGTAGAAAAAGACAACGCTTTTTCCCTCGTGATTGTAAAATTAGTGAAGATCCACGATAGTACATAACATGCCCTAGATTCCTATTTCGTGATTGCGTTTGCTCGACCCAATGATTGGAGAACTTGCGAGACCTTGTTATAGCTTACGATTTTCCCTCGCGACTATAGACCCACAGCTGAATCTTGTCTCTCTTAGAGATATGCTCATTCAAAGCCACGACACTAGAGCAGGGGCACAACACCAATCTCTAGCTCGAAACCAATCCCGACACCAAAACTCAATTCAATGTCAATACCAACGTCACGACCTAGCTCGACACCAAAGCCAAGCTCGAATTCATGGTCGCAAGTGAATTCGTATGGTCTCAGGTGATTTCGTGGTCGCAGTTGCAGTTGTCGAGGTCGCAGGTAGAAGACCATTCTAATCTCAACACACAAGCCACGATGTTAAGCCATTCTAGCTCAACAAATAAAACTTGCAGTCTTGGAGAGCATGATTTGCACAGGGGATGGGGAAGATAGAGAAAATTCAAGCAGAGGATGAAGATCCTGAGAAGGATACAGACACAGAAAAGGATGAAGATGAAGAATTGGAATATGATTTGGATCTTCCCCTAATTTAAAGATCCTCGGTTTCCTCGCAAAATGGAATGAAGGTAGCTAATCACGGTCCTTCAGGTACGAAGGGATGAAAAATTGAAGCAGGAAGTGGCGAAACGAGAGGTTGCAATTGGCAAACAAAAGGTATTGAACTCCTCCGATTTTGAATCTGAGAAGGTGAAAGTCCTTCCCAAGCAGATATGAAAATATTATCTTGGAATGTTAGGGGCTCAAACGCCCCCTAACAAGCAACGCTTGGTCAAGCGTTGCATTTTTTCTTTAGAAGTAAATGTAGTTGTGTTACAAGAGACTAAGATGACAGCAATGGAATAAAGGAATTGTTTGTCTAAAAGTTGGCGAGGGTGGTCGGGTGTCTTTTCTGATGCTCAAGGGGCGGCAGGGGGTTTGGGAATAATGTGGAAAGAAAATAAGTCCTAGGTAGAGGTGGTGAACCAGAAACCAAATTGGCAATTGAGTCGTGTAACTCCTTATGGAAATCAAGATGAATTCTTTTGTTCTTAATGTATATGGTCCTACTAATATTTTGAGTAAAAAAAATCATTTGGCAGGAATTATCAGCAGAATTGGAGATGACACAAGATCAATTGATCATTTTAGGAGGTGATTTGAATGTTATCTTATCAGAAAAGGAAGAATCGGGAGGCATAGTGAGAAATGCCCAATCTCAAATAGATTTCAAAAAATCTGTGTAAGATAATTCCTTAGTAGATAACGAACCTAAGTAAGGCTGGTTTACCTGGTTGGATTTCATTAATATCTTAGAAAGAATAGATATTTTTTGGCTAATTCTTTGTGGATGCAAAAAGATATTCTTTTATAAAGTTTAGTTATGACATGGTAAAGTTCTAATCATTATCAAATTGTGTTAACTACTAATCAAGATGGATCTCCTCTAAAATCCCCTTTTAAATTTGAATTAATTTGGCTCTCGGATGCTTAATTGTTGGAATTAATCGAAGTATGGTGGTCTTCCTTTGTCATTAGGGGGTCTAAAATGTTTATTCTCTCCCAAACATTGAAACGTTTAAAAGGAAAGTTATTGGATTAAAACTCAACTCATTTTAAGAATATAATCCAGGAAAAAATCAGAGTAGAGAGGCAGCTTCAAGCTTTGAATGAACATGTTTTCGCCAATGGTATGGGTCAGGCTGAATTTCATAGGGAAAAGAAATTTCTCGCACAATTGGGGGAACTTCTTTTGAGGGGAGAAATCTATTGGAAATAGAAGTCTAGATAAAATTGGCTGAAGGAAGGAGATCAAAACACAAAATTTTATCATGCTTCTATCAAGGCTAGGAGAAGTTTTAATTTCATCTCAAGCATTAAGGATCAAAATGGTAGTTTGGTCTCTGAGCAAGAACGAATAAAGGAGGAGGCGGTTTTGTTCTTCTCAAATATTTTAGGGGGTATATTCAATCCCCGTTATTACCTAAATCAGAAATGCTAAATAATATCCCTACGCTTGTTACTAGGAGTTAGAATCGAGCTTTAATGGCTCATTTCTCCATGGAGGAGGTTCAAAAAGTGGCATTTTCCATGGAAAAAAACAAAGCTCCTAGTCTAGATGGATTTCAGGTGGATTTTTATCAAGAGTTTTGGCACATTATTGGAAAAGATGTCTTAGCATCTATTGAGGAATCTAGAAAATCTAAGAGGATTCTAAAAGTTTTTTATTGTAATTTTATCAATTTCTTTCCAAAAAAGGAAAGATCAAAGTTTTTTTGATGATTTCCACCTTGTTTCTCTTTGTAATACAATTTATAAATAATTTCAAAGGTTGTTGCTCTTAGGCTTAAGCCTTTGCTTGAAATTCTGATTTCTCAAGAACAAAGTGGTTTTGTGCCTGGAAGATATATCTCAAAAGGAATCATACTTACGCGTGAACTGATGCACTCTCTATCGATTAATAAAGTTCCAGGAATGTTCCTCATGAAGATTTTGATAAAATTTGGTTTCTCCCCCTCCTGTGAGTGGATTTTCAGATGTGTTATTGCATAACTTCCCCCACCTTGGAAAATGATTCCATTTTAATGGGTAGGGGCCCTCTTTGATTTATACAAGTTGGTAAATTTTCAAATATTTACCCTTTGGTTTAAGAATAGTCCTTGATGGAGTGACCTTATTTTATAGTTGCCAATGTTTTCACTTAATTGAATTAATTGAACTAATTTTTTACTTAGTTTTAAATTTAAAACACCCGCACTTCAAAATCTTGGTACTCGTATTTCCTATGTGCGAAAAAATTGCACTTAATTTATTTTTCCTCACACTTGCATTTCAAAAGAGTTTTCCTTGCAAGTCAAAGAGTGAGATCTCACCCTTCCAAGTGCGACAAGTTTCAAGGCAAGAACTTAAAATGGAGCTTGCAAATGCAAGTATTTAAAATTGGCACTTATCAAGTACAAGTGTTCAAAATATGCTTACCAAGATGCGAGTAATGATTTTTCAAAGCTCAGACCTCGTAATTCATGTTAAAATCAACTCGCACTTCCAAGTGGTAGAAAGGACAAAAATATCAAAGGTAAGACAAAGTCAAAGACACGTTAACAACTGAAAAGGGCAAGCCAATCCTAGTATTACATGTGTCATCCCATACGTTATATATGTGGCTTCCTGTTGTCACCTTCCCAACATTTGCAAATTTTCTTCTTTATTCTTGAGATTTTTATCGAGTTTGGTGACTCTAAATACCCTTGTAGAAGTCTCCTAAGAAACAAATCTAGTTCTAAACAATTAATCATTTTTTGGAATTTTAAGTTTTTAGGCTTTTCCCAGCCTTTTGTGGGTATTTCGGCTTTTTTCTGCCCCTCCATGTCCCAAGTTCATTCAGGGCCATATGTTCCCCGATGTTCCACTTTTGCTCGATTGGTCCTTGTTTTTTTCCTTTGTAGTCGGCTATTTCGGCTTTGTGCGTCCCGGCTATCCCAGTTTCCCAAGTGCGGCCTGTGTCAAATACTTCTGACTTATCCAATTTTCATATGTTGCGGGTGTTTCGGCTTTTTTTTGTCCCGTGTGTCCCAAGTGTCGTTACTTGAACACCATTTCCCCACAAACCCTGCCTTTGCCAATTTCTATTCCTCGCGGGTATTTTCGGATCTTTGCGCGTCCCAGTTGTCCCGATGTCCCTTGGGACAATTGTGCCAATTTTTTTTGCTTTTGCCGCAACCATCGACTTTTTTCGGCTTTACGTGTCTCCCGCTTGTCCCAATGTCCCATCGGGACAGTTGTGCCCTTTTGATCCGCCTTACCTAATTTTCATTATTTCAAGGTTGGCATTATCAGTACTAATTACCTCATTTATTTTACCCCCGCCGACTTACTTGGGTTTAATTGCCTTATAAATACTTCCATAGTCGATCATTTTCACCACCTCACTTGCAAATTGCTATTGACCGTTCGCGTTCTCTCTCCTCCGCCATTTCTAGCCGTGGTCGAGTCCCAATCCACTGTTTTTCAAATCTGTAGGTGCAAAGAGAAGCTGTGAAACATCAAGGTGCTGATCAAGGAACTAAGGAATCTTTTCTCACAAGTAATCTTCTGCTCTGACTGTAAGATGAAGATTAGTTTTAAAGGTCATGAACACCTGTCTTCCCTGGAGACGGTTGTACCAAACATTGGTGATAGTGAAAGCATAACACCTGGACTTGGAAGAATTCTAGGCACGAGATCAATTGTCCAAAACCATACTCCTATGGCTCAGTTGATTAAAGGTACAGTGGGATCGTAGAGGTAAGGGGTTTTCCCCATTTCAGTCCACTAATGTGTCGATACAATTCTTGTTTGTAGCTCTTGTTTTGATCTTGATACAAAAGAAATCGTCGATCCTCAAGGTCAGGTGGTGGCACGACTTGATGAAGATTGCATTCGTACATTGCCCTTAGAATTCTCCATGGTTGAATAATTCAAATACTCTCACCATTGAATCAGGCCCCAAACTCTTTTTGATCAAGACAGTGAAAAATACAAAAGTAGAGTTGCCAAGTCTTGGTTCAAGAACCCCAAGACAAGGAGCCTCAAGGCTACCTAAGACAATGTTCAGAATTTGATTTCCATGAAGAATTGTCCAGACGTCATCACTCTGTTGGCCAGGATAGCATGAATGCCCACCACAAATGAGTTTCACTATTAGACGTGCCCCTACATCAATATCATACATGAGGGTAAGTAGAATTTAAACTGGGCAGGAATCATTTGTGATATCCTAATTGAGCAATTATCAAATATTCAGAGAACCCAAACCTTCTACATGACCTCCTATCTGATGTAATCCATTGCAGCTTATAGAGAATGGTTGGGTTTCTCCCCTGTGGATGACAAGGAGGATGCCCCCATTTATATGTATCGCCAACAGTTGACCCTGAAGATCAGTAATCATCACTTTATGAGGGTGAATGATGCATTCACTATGTATATTGTCAGGCTACTGGAAGGAAATACTACTAAAAGATTTTTAGATGAGGCAAAATAATTGATCAGTGTCTATGGTAGCTTCTTCAACCAATTCAAGAAAATTTTCATATATAAGATTGGCTAGATTTGAGGGACAACCCCTGAAACTCCCCATGTATTGCAGTGATAAGATGGCTTTGGTAGAAATCTGCAGATAATTAGACAAGTTTCATAGAACTTGTAGAGACAAGAAGATTGTAGGTATTCAGTTCCCAATCACACTAGGTAATTACACTTGCAGAACTACCCTAGGTGCTCAGAATGTTGATAGAACAATTGTGCCTCAAACTTTTCATTACTATAAGCCCAGAACTTGTTTTGACATTAAGGAGTTTGTTTCCTCCAATTTAATAATGGGTTATCAACATCTTCCTGATATTGAAGACTACTGGGCATATTGTTCTAATGATTATGAAGCCAGGAGGAGGTACTATGGGAGGTTATCTCTACAACATATCATTGATTTTGGTATATATGATGTCCCTGAAGGATTGGAGGATGATGATGAAGAGCTACAGTCTCTTGAATATGAAAGATCAATCAAACATACTCCTATTGAAACCATTGATTAGTTTGTTAAGGAGAGAGATGATTTGAAGGAGCTAAATAATTATGTCTTAGCGAGAACTAGAATTTGGTTTGATAGGGAAATGAAGGGATTCAGGGCAAGGAAATCTAGGTCTACTTCCCAAGATACCCGTACTCCTCAGGAGGAAATACCCATTTTAGCTTCGGAGACAGTTGAGCAATATGTCCCTTCTCCTCTAGAATCCTCAACTCTAGTGTATACCAAAAAAGGGAAAATCAAGAAAGAAGATAAGGCATCTGATGTTATTCAAGAAAGTGAACCTTCTCCTAAACAAGCTGAATCAAAGGAAATAATTGTGGATTTGGATGATAATTATGACAGTCAAGAAAAAGAGCAACAAAAGCCTAAAGAGAATACACTTGAAGCAAGCAGTATAGTGGAATATCAGTCAAAGTAAATGGTTTCAGAGTCTTAGAAATATCTGCCAAGGAAGCTCCTAACATCCACTCAAACTAATACCTCTTTAAAAAGAGGTGGCTATTGTGCAAACTCTGAGTGCTATGAGTGCCTCTACACTTGGGCCCATTGCTCCTTCCACTTCTAGTTCCTCATTTACCTGGGTACAGCCATTACTGGAAAGCAAGAAGAGAAAGGCTACTTCAAGTGTTGTTTTTCCCAAGTTTGATGCAGTGCCAGATCTTCTAGGTACTATTCCTCCCCCTCCGGCTAAAAAGGCCAAAGTCACATTAAGGTTGATCTCAGACTCTCAAGGTCAGCAATTCATGGAAATTGCAAAACCCAAGTTTGATAAAGATGAAAAGGACCTATCAATGGGTGATCTGTAGTTGTCAAGAATTCCCCTTGGAGAATCAACCCCAGAAAGTGAAGTGCATAATTTGAGGGAGACGGTGTCTAGGGTGACTGACAGAATTGAGAAGGGGAAGAAAACACAAGAGCAGTTGGAGGAGCAGAACCAAATTCTATCTAGTTTCATCAAATCCTTATTAGCAGAAGATAAGGTTCTTGATCCCACTCCCCTAGCTTCCATCCCACCTCCTGCTATCTATCCATTAATCAAGTCCAAGTCATTAAAGACATCCATAAGCATGCTACTTATGGTAAAGCAATGGAAGCTATGGTTGATGATTTAATAATCACAGTCCTGAATTTTATTGAAAAGGCATTCAAAGCATATGACAAAATTGCCAAAATTCAACTGAAGTTCTCTACAACACTCAGTGGTTTAGATAGAGAGTTGAAATTATGGAGTGAGTGCATTCAACATCTCAAATTTATGAGTGAGAAAGATGTGCAAGTCCTTTTGACTAACCAGGTTTTCGATGATGTTAAGCAAAATATGTCCAAATAGTGGGTCTTCAACATTGACTAGAAAATCAAAGTTTTGGAAGAATCCATTGGAGAACTCGGGAATATGCTGCAAAAAGGAGAAGCTTTTAAAGATTGTGTCATATATGCCTTCTTGGATATACATCGCCAAATCTTCAAAGAGAATTCAAGTGATAAATTCACTATTCAGGAGATCAAATCCTAGTTCAAGACTTTTGTTAAAGAAAATCTACTTGAGCAGGACACCATCTCTAAGGAGAAAATGAAAGAAATTTACACACTACAGGCTACCATCACAGATGCTAACAAAGAGTTCTTGGAGAATGCAAATTTCGAGAAGGACATGGAGAAGTGTTTGGGCAGTTGGACTCATGCCACTACCAATACAACAATTCTTCAGGGAATGGGCATAGCTGCATCTTTGAATCGATTCAGAAATCAAATACTAAAGGCAATGGGGACTACAAGGACTTTCACTGGTGTCTTGACTTCCTAATTCTTATTTTCCTTTCTTATTGTAGAATATCTAGTTAAGGTGTCTTTATCCCTTTAATATCATGTGTTATGTAAGCAAGGGATAAATTGAATTTATAATATTTGATTAGATATTAGCTTTTGGGATTTAGAGAAAGGAAACTGAAAGGCTCTTTGTAACCATTTCTTGAGGTTATTTAAAGCACTCTTCTCATCATTGTAATGGAGGGACATTTTTGATATCCAGATGTAAAAAGAGAACATTGAAATACTCAATATAAAATAAATTTCACCCTCTCTCATGCTTCTACTCTTTATATTCTTTGTATGATTCATATAAGGCTATATGTATTTGAAGCAAGAACTTTGTGTCTTTCAATTGATAAGTGTATTTGGAACTTTGTGTGTAATACATGCATGTCCTATGTTTCATATGCATAGTATAAATGTTGTTATTTTATCAAGCATAAGTAAGATATATCTCTGATATCTATATGTCTAAAAATGCTCTCCTATCTTCTGTTTCTGAATATCAGTCCTGACTTTTCCTATTTTCTTTTGTATTGAAAACCTTTTAATAAATGCATCTAGAGATATCAAAATCTGCACCAAAATATTGAACAAATGTTTATATTGTAAATATGGTTTTTTGGCTTTCAATAAGGGAACATCTCCCACAAAGAGGAGGGATTGTTGTCCCTTGAATGTTGCTAGTTTTCAAAAGATTAAATTCTACAACCAACAGTTTTTGGCGCCCACCGTGGAGCACGTATTGTGTTTCCCACCGAGACAACTTCAATCGAACCAGAAGCACTAACAACCTGGCAGACAGAAGATATACACGAGGTCAAAGAGCACTTGGTGTTGTGGATCCAAACTTTGTGTTTCTGAAACAACACGACTTCTCTTTAACCCCAGAGAGAAGGAGAACAAGATCCACAAGTACTCCCCTATCAAAAATAGAACTGTAAGAAACATAGACTCACAAAACCAACTAAGCCCTAGTATTCAAGCATTGGTGTTGGTTGGAGTCACAATTCCTTTACAAACTATTTTTCCAAGAATGGCAGCACCTCTACCTTGGGGAAAACGGGTTGGACCTTTGGCCCTTGCTCAACTATTGCATAATCTCCCAAAAGGGAATGGGAAAAGCTTTCCTAAATTCAGAGGAGATGGAAAGGTACACCCAGATGAGCACATTGTTGCATTCATTGTGGCGTGTGGTATACTTGGAGTGGAGCATGAAGATGTTTCCATTAGGCTCTTTGTGGAAACGTTACAAGATAATGTTGCTGATTGGTTTTATCATCTCCCTGTTGGGGCTATCACTGACTGGACCAGCATGAGAACATAGTTTGAGGATCCTATGGATGTGGGTGGTGATATTCAAATGGATTGGTCACACACTCTCATTCCAGTGAATGGGAAGATGAAGAAATTTTTACCTGAGAGGCAAACTGAGTATATTGTACAGAAGACTGATGATCCTAAAGGCTATGAGGACATTGGTCACGGGAACTACATGATCATGTCAGAATAAGGAGATGATAATTTCCAAAGGTGTGGTAAGAGACCCTAATGGTGTTTAGACCTTTGAATTTGATGGTAGTTGTTTCTTCAGTTGGTTCTAGAGCAGGAGTGGTCTTGTTTTCTCCTGAGAAGAAGTTTTTTCACTTTTCCTACAAGCTTCAATTTGAAAATGTTAATAATACAACAAAATATGAGGCTCTTCTTTTGGGGCTGTCAATCACCAAGGAGATGGGGGTTAAGAATATTTGTGCACGAGGGGATGTTGAACTCATTGTTAAGAAAGTCAGATATATTTTCCAAGTTAAGAACATAAAAGACTAAAACACTATAGAAATCTGGTATGGGATTCTATTGAATTCCTGGATGCCTTTTCCATAGAAGATGTTCCCCAGGAAAGGAATACTAGAGCAAATGCTTTAGCTGTCTTAGGATCCTTGTTGATCCCTCACCCTAATTTTTCCCAGGAAAAGTTCACAATCAAAATGATACATAGACCAAGTGTACCAGATAATGCCAATAATTGGCAAGTATTCAATGATGACCAGCATTTGCTTTCCTTTCTTGAAGTCCAGGATAATTTCAGTCAGTTGTATTTTGAAGGAAGTGAAGCTGCTCCTCGTGAGATGGTAACATCTACCATAGGACTGAAGAAGGAATAGAGGAAGAATCTCATAAGGATGGTTGTATTAATTTGAAAGGTAACAAGATACCCAGAGGATTAGTAAGTCTGGAAGATTTATTTGACAAGCATGACAGGTATATCAAGTCAAAGATATCACATGAGGTTCATCAGTCTGTAGAATATGAAAATATTAATATTGGAAGCAAAGAGGAACCCAAGCTTGTCAACATTGGAAAATGCTGCACAAAAGAAGAAAGAATTAAAATGATGAACTTATTAAAAATTTATGTTGATGTGCTTTCCTATTCATATGCAGGTTTGAAATCATTCAAGCCAAGGGATATGCAACATTACATCCCTTATGAAACCAGGAATCAAGCCTTTTTGACAGAAGCAAAGGCAATACAACCCCAAGATTTCAGACACCATTTATCAAGAGATTCAAAAGATCTTGAAGGAAAATATAATTTTTTCCAATTCATCACTCAGCTTGGGTGGCCAATATTGTACCAGTAAGGAAAAAGAATGGTGAGATTCAAATTTGTGTGGATTTTCAAAATCTAAACCAAGCTTCCCTCAAAGATAACTATCCACTTCCCATGATGGATCACATATTGCAAGTTGTTACTGGCTCTGAAATGTTATCTATGTTAGATGGATTTTTGGGGTACAATCAGATTGAGGTTGATGTTCCAAATCAACACAAGACAACCTTCACAACCCCATGGGGAAATTTTTCTTATAAAAGGATGTCATTCGATTCTGATTAATGTTGGTGCCACTTTTCATTGGGAAATGGATTTAGCTTTTGGGTCCTTGAAAGGAAAATGTATTATTGTGTATTTAGATGATTTAACTGTCTTTTCAAAAAGAAGGGAAGATCATTTCCAACACTTTGAAATTGTCCTTCAGAAGTGCAGAGAACATGGAGTGTCCCTCAATCCAAAGAAGTCTATTTTTTGGGTCACTGAAGGTAAGCTGCTTGGCCACATTGTTTCTAAAGAGGGAACCAAGATAGATCCAGAGAGATTGCAATCTATCCAGTGAATTCCTCTCCCCACAAGTAAAAAATGGTGTGCATTCTTTCTTTGGGAAGATACATTTTCTAAGGAGATTTATTCCTGATTTTGCAAAGCTGACTATGAGCATAGCTCAGATGATGAAAGGAAAGAAGTCCTTTGGTTCGACTCCAGAGGGGAAGGAAGTTTTTGAAAATATCAAAAAGGCAATCACCCATTTACTCCCATTCTTGCTTGCCCTGATTTTGAGAAGGATTTTTTGATCTATTGCTATGCTACTGAGAATACTTTGGTTGTTATTCTAACACAGAAGAATCCTGAGGGATGTGAGCTACCCATTGCCTTCATGAGCTATGTCCTTAAAGCTCGTGAATTGAAATACACTCAGATTGAGAAACATGCATTTGTTGTGGTTAAGGCAGTTAAGCAGTTTCGTTTCTATATCCTCAGTTCTCACTCTATTATCTTTGTCCCAGATACAACGGTTAAGTTTATCCTCACTCAGCAAGAGTTTGGAACCAAAAGAGGGAATTGGGTGGCAAAGTTCAAGAGTATGATTTGGATATCATGCCAACTAAATTAATCCATGGAAAAGGTCTTTGTGAATTGATTGCTGCAGGTGCTGAAGATAACCCTTCTCAAGAAAATGCACATATGCCAATTGTTTTCTTTATTAGTTCAATTGATGAATGGTATGCTGATATTGCCCATTTTCTTACTTATGGAGAATGCCCATCTCATCTAAATACTAAAGAAAAGATAGATATTAAATTGAGGGTTGCACAATATGTACTTTGGGATAATTCTTTATTCAAAAGAGGGATTGATGGAAGGTTTCTCAGATGTGTGGACAGAGAGCAGAAAAAGAGATTACTTAGAGCATTTCATGATCAAGCTTGTGGAGGACACTTCTCATCCATTGTGACTGCTCATAAAATTCTTCACTACAGGATACTATTGGCCAACCCTGTTTCGAGATGCAACTAAATGGGTTAGTAAGTGTGAAGCTTGCCAAACTTTTGTGGGAAGACCTAAGCTAGCCACTCTGCCACTCAAACCAGTGGTGATAGAAGAACCTTTTCAACAATGGGGGTTATACTTTATGGGTACTCTTAATCCTCATTCCAGTACTGAGACATACTCATGTATTAACCACCACTGATTATTTCACCAAATGGGTGGAAGCCATTCCAGTAAAAAGTCACAACCTCTGAAGTAGTATGTAATTTCATCAAGGAAAACATTCTCATTAGATTTGGGGTACCAAGTAAAATTGTTACTGATAATGCCTCCAACTTCTCTTCTTATGAAATGATGGATTTTTGTCTATGGGTATGGAATTTCTCTTGCACATTCTTCTAACTACTACCCCCAAGGAAATGGACAAGTAGAATCAACAAACAAGAATTTGGTGACCATCATTCAAAATCTTGTCAATGAGTCACAGAGAAACTGGCATAAGAAGTTGTATGATGCTCTTTGGGCAGATAGAATTACTCCCAAGAGGGCAATTGGAATGTCTCCTTTTCAGGTGGTGTATAGAACTGAAGCCCAGTTTCCAGTGACTGTGGAACTGCCATCCTTGCAACTGATGAAGGCCATTGAGAGATTCAAACTTCACTAGTGCTCTGGAGAAGAGAATCATGTACCTACAGAAGTTGGATGAGGACAGATTACAAGTGGTAGATAGGATTGCTACACATCAGAAAAATTAAAGCAGTTGTTTGATAAAAAAAAAGGCCAGACCAAGAGACTTCCAGGTTGGAGACATTGTTTTACTCTGGGACAATAGGCGGGAGCCTCTGGGGAAGTCATGGAAAATTTGATTCTCTATGGTTGGACGCTTTCAAAATCAGGCACTTTGCTAGAGAAAATTCTTTCTATTTGGACTATATGGATGGAACCTCTCTTTCATTGCCATATAGTGGGCAGTACTTGAAGTTGTTTCAGTCCTACGTTGCTAGGTGGTCCTTTGTACAGTCTTGTATAGTTATTGTTTTTGGTCTTTGTGTGTGGTGTTGCGGGGTATCTCTTCGGTATTGTTCCATTTAGTGACTCTATTTTTCCCAATGGATAAAGCACTAGTCTATTTTGGAAACCCAAAGATCTCTGGAGTTCATACTATGTCTTGTTATCATGATACTCAAACCAAGTCATGTCCCTAGAAAGATCCAGTTGTTGTCACCTTCCAAGATTTGCAAATTTTCTTCTCTATTTTTGATATTTTTTTGGGTTTAGTGACTCTAAATACCCTTGTAGAAATCTCCTAAGAAACAAATATAGTTCTAAATAGTTAGTCATTTTTCAAAATTTTGAGTTTTGAGGCTTTTCCAGTCTTTTGTGGGTATTTCGGCTTTTTCTGCCCCTCATGTCCCAAGTTCATTTGGGCCGTATATTCCCCAATTTTTCACTTTTTCCAATTGGTCTTCCTTTTTCCTTTGTAGTCGGATATTTTGTCTTTGCGCGTCTCAGTTTTCCCACTGTCCCAAGTGTGGCCTGTGTCAAATACTTCCAACTTATCTGATTTTCATGCATTGCAGGTGTTTCGGATTTTCCTGTCATATGTCCCAAGTGTCGCTTGACTGCCATTTCCCCACAAAACCACCTTTTCCAATTTCTATTCCTCACAGGTATTTTAGCTTTGCGCGTCCCAGTTGTCCCGATGTCCCTTGGGACAGTTGTGCCAATTTTTTCCACTTTTTCCGTAAATCAGATTTTTCAGCTTTGTGCCTCCCAGTTGTCCTGATGTCCCATGGGACAGTTGTGCTCTTTTGTTCTGCCTTACCCGATTTCCATTGTTTCAAGGTCAGTATAAGTATTAATTTCCTCATTTATTTTACCTCACTAACTTACTTGGGTTTAAATGCTTATAAATACTTGCATAATCAATCATTTTCACCACCTCACTTGCAAATTGCTATTGACCATTCATGTTCTCTCTCCTCCATCATTTCTAGTTGTGGTCGAGTCCTGTTCCATTGTTTTTCAAATTTGCAGGTGCAAAAAGAAGATGTGAAACATCAAGGTGTTGATCAAGGAACTAAGGAATATTTTCTCACAAGTAATCTTCTGCTCTGGCCGCAAGATGAAGATCAGTTTTAAAGGTCATGAACACATGTCTTCCTTGGAGACGGTTGTACCAAACATTGGCGATAGTGAAGCACAACACCTGGACTTGGAAGAATTCTGGGCACGAATCAATTGTCAAAACCCTACTCCTATGGCTTAGTTGATTAAAGATAGTGGGATCGCACATGCAGGTAGGGTTTTCCCATTTTAGTCATGTGTGCCGATACAATTCTTGCTTGTAGCTCTTGTTTTGATCCTGATATAAAAGAAATCTGTTGATCCTCAAGGTCGGGTGGTGGCATGACTTGATGAATATTGCATTCGTACTACCCTCAAAATTCCCATGGTCGAAAATTCAAATACTCTCACCAAGGATCAGGCTCAAACTCTTTTTGATCAAGCCAGTGAAAAATACAAAAGTAGAATTGCCAAGTCTTGGTTCAAGAACCCTAAGAAAGGAGCCTCAAGGCTACCTAAGACAATGTTCAGAGTTGATTTCCATGAAGAATTGCCAGACGTCATCACTTTGTTGGCTAGGATAGCAGGAATTCCCACCACAAATGAGTTTCACTATTGGATGTGCCCCTACATCAATATCATATGTGAGGGTAAGCAGAATTTAAACTGGGCAGGAATCATTTCTGATAGCTTGACTGAGCAATTATCAAATGTTTAGAGAACCCAAACCTTCTACATGACCTCCTATCTGATGTACTCCATTGTAGCTTATAGAGAGTACTGGTTGGGTTTCTCCCTTGTGGATGACAAGAAGGATGCCCCCATTTATATGTATCGCCCACAGTTGACCCTAAAGATCAGTAAACATCACTTTACGAGGGTGAATGATGCATTCACTATGTATATTGTTAAGTTGTTGGAAGGAGATACTGCTAAAATATTTTCAGATGAGGAAAAACAATTGATCAGTGTCTATGGCAGCTTCTTCACCCAATTCAGGAAGTTTTCATATATAAGATTGGCTGGATTTGAGGGAAAGCCCCTAAAACTTCCCATGTATTGCAGTGATAATGATGGCTTTCGTAGAAATTTGCAGATAATTAGACAAGTTGCATAGAACTTGTAGGGACAAGAAGATTGCAGGTATTCAATTCCCAATCACACTAGGTAATTACACTTACATGACTGCCTTAGATGCTTAGAATTTTGATAGAACAATTGCTCCTCTCACTCTTCATTACTATAAGCCCAAAACTTGCTTTGACATTGAGGAGTTCATTTCCTCCAATTTCAGAATGGGTTATCAACATCTTCCTGATATTGAAGACTACTAGGCAGATTGTTCTGATGATTATGAAGCCACGAGGAGGTACTATGGGAGGTTATCTCTACAACAGATCATTGATTTTGGTATATTTGATGCCCCTAAAGGATTGGAGGATGATGATGAAGAGCTAAAGTCTCTTGAGTATGAAATATCAATCAAACATACTCCTATTAAAACCATTGATTGGTTTGTCAAGGAGGGAGATGATTTGAAGGAGCTAAATAATCTTGTCCTAGTGAGAACTAGACTTTGGTTTGATAGGAAAATGAAGGGATTTAAGGCAAGGAAATCTAGGTCTACTTCCCAAGATACCCCTACTCCTCAGAAGGAAATACGTGTGTTAGCTCCTGAGACATTTGAGCAATCTGTCCCTTCTCCTCTGGAATCCTCAACTCTAGTGTATACCAAAAAAGGGAAAATCAAGAAAGAAGATAAGGCATCTGATCTTATTCAAGAAAGCAAACCTTCTCCTAAACAAGCCGAAGCAAAGGAAATAATTGTGGATTTGGATGATAATGATGACAGATAAGAAAAAGAGCAACAAAATCCTAAAGAGAATACACCTGAAGCAAGCAGTATGATGGAATATCAGTCAAAGGAAATGGTTTCAGAGTCTGTAGAATTATCTGCAAAGGAAGCTCCTGACTCCACTCAAACCGATACCTCTGTGTTAGTGGTGGTTGTTTTGCAAACTTTGATTGTTATGAGTGCCTCTACACTTGGGCCCATTGCTCCTTCCACTTCTAGTTCCTCATTTACCTGGGTACAACCATTACTGGAAAGCAAGAAGAGAAAGGCTACTTCAAGTGTTGTTGTTCCCAATTTTGATGCAGTGGCAGCTCTTCTAGGTACTACTCCTCCCCCTCCGGCTAAAAAGGCCAAAGTCACATCAAGGTTGGTCTCAGACTCTCAAGGTCAGTAGTTCATGGAAATTGCAAAACCCAAGTTTGATAAAGATGAAAAGGACCTATCAATGGGTGATCTGTAGTTGACAAGAATTCCCCTTGGAGAATCAACCCCAGAAAGTGAAGTACATAATCTAAGGGATACTGTGTCTAGGGTGATTGAAAGAGTTGAGAAGGGGAAGAAAACACAAGAGCAGTTGGAGGAGCAAAACCAAATTCTATCTAGTTTCATCAAATCCTTATTGGTAGAAGATAAGGTTCTTGATCCCACTCCCCTAGCTTCCATCCCACCTCCTGCTATCTTTTCCACTGATGAAGTTCAAACCATTAAAGAAATCCATAAGCATGCTACTTATGGTAAAGCAATGAAAGCTATGGTTGATGATTTAATAATCACAGTCCTGAATTTTATTGAAGAGGCATTCAAGGCATATGAGAAAATTTCCAACAACTAAGGTTCTCTACAACACTCAGTGGTTTAGATAGAGAGTTGAAATTATGGAGTGAGTGCATTTAAGATTTCAAATTGATGAGTGAGACAGATGTGCAGGTCCTTTAAGCTAATAAGGTTTTTGATGATGTTAAGCAGAATCTATCCAAACAGTGGGTTCTTCAACATTGACTAGAAAATCAAAGTTCTGGAAGAAGCCATTGGAGAACTCGGGAATATGTTGCAGAAAGGAGAAGCTTTTAAAGCTTGTGTCATATCTGCCTTCTTGGATATACATCGCCAAATATTCAAAGAGAATTCAAGTGATAAATTCACTATTCAGGAGATCAAATCCCAGTTAAAGACATTTGTTAAAGAAAATCTATTCGAGCAGGACACCATCTCTAAGGAGAAAATGAAAGAAATTGCACACTACAGGCTACCATCACATATGCTAACAAAGAGTTCTTGGAGAATGTAGATTTCGAGAAGGACATGGAGAAGTGTTTGGGCAGTTGGACTCATGCAACTGCCAATACAACAATTCCTCGGGGAATGGACATAGTTACATCTTTGACGTGATTCAGAAATCAAATACTAAAGGCAAAGGGGACTACAAGTGCTTTCACTTTTGTCTCGACTTCCTAATTCTTATTTTCCTTTCTTATTGTAGAATATCTAGTTAAGGTGTCTTTATCCCTTTAAAATCATGTGTTATTTAAGCAAGGGATAAATTGAATTTGTAATATTTAATTAGATATTAGCTTTTGGGATTTAGAGAAAGGAAACTGAAAAGGCTCTTTGTAACCATTTCTTGAGGTTATTTAAAGCACTCTTCTCATCATTGTAAAGGAGGGACATTTTTGATATCTAGATGGTAAAAAAGAACATTGAAATACTCAATACAGAATAAATTTCACCCTCTCTCATGCTTCTTACTCTTTCTATTCTTTGTCAGATTCTTATAAGGCTATATGTATTTGAAGCAAGAACTTTGTGTCTTTCAGTTGATAAGTGTATTTGGAACTTTGTGTCTAATACATGCATGTCATGTGTTTCATATGCATAGTCTAAATGTTGTTATTTTATCAAGCATAAGTAAGATATCTCTCTGTTATCGATATGTCTGAAAATGCTCTCCTATCTTTTGTTTCTAAATATCAGTCCTGACTTTTCCTATTTTCTTCTATATTAAAAACCTTTTAATAAATGCATCTAGAGATATCAAAATCCACACCAGAATATTGAACAAATGTTTATATTGTAAATATGGTTTTTTGGCTTTCAATAAGGGAACCTCTCCCACAATGAGGAGGGACTGTTGTCCCCTAATTGTTGCTTGTTTTTTAAAATATTAAATTCTACAACCAACACTTCCATGTCCCAAAAGGAATAATCTTGGTTAAAATTGATGGCTCTTATTTAGCCTAGACTACACAGATGTAAGGCCCACATTCAAATGGCTAATAATTTCAAAAAAACATTGTTCCTTGAGGAAAAAAAAATCAAGTCATACATTATGCGCCATTAATACGGAGCACGCCATTTTAGATGATAAGATAAGATAAGATAAATATATTAAATGTCCAACGAATGACCAAAAAATTAGGTCAGTGGGACTACACCAATATAAAGAAAGTGAACAAGAATCCAACCAGAGAACCAAAAGGTCCCTGAAAACAATCAGAAAAGAGAAGGAAAATAAGAATGGGCAAAAAGAGAGTCCCAAAAGAAGCCAGTAAAGACCAACAGAACCCAAACATGTGGAGGAAGAGGAGGTAAGAAGGAGACCCCCTCAACTAACATCCAAGGCCAAATGAAAGAAACTAGTAATATGTTGGAGCCTGGAATTAGGGGATGTGGAAGATTTGAGGTGTCAATGCCCGGAGGAGGGAGGAACTCTCCGTGTACATCTAGTGGATCTCAAAATCCATCTATGAGAGGATGGTCTCGACCTCGTATGTGTCTGGATGTTCTTGGTGTGTGAATTAATACCTCAAGTCCAGACTAATCTCGTCTGGTAATCAGGATGAAATATTACCTAATTTATAAGAATATTTTGTTAACCAAGGTAATTCATTTGAGCCTTCAAGTTACAAAATTACATGTGAAATTTTAATCCCTTTTTCACCCATTATCAAGCAAATTATTTCAAGGAGTCCACAATAGTTTTGCAAGTTGTTAATCCTCAACAATGGCGAGAGAACCAAGGCCTTCAAATGTGGATGTGTTTCTATATTCTTACTTGTACACCAGAATAATGCGAGATACTGTGTTTGCTTTTGTTGCACTTAACCATGAGTTCCAACATTATTTAGCCATTTTCTCGACCATTCAAAGGGAGAAGCTTGATGCAGATGACATGGATGAAGCAGGAATGTCATCTGATCATGTATAGAAAGCCGCAAACCTTAGGGAATTGAAAAGGTCCAGCCTCCATCAGATTACATCCAAACCCGACGTATTCCCATGTTTGGAATTGCTCTGCTTTCTTCTCATTAATCCTAAAGCAAAGAACTGGGCTCTATATTCCCAAAGTGAAACAAATAGGATAGCTTTCTTTGTTGGAAATGCCTTTAAAACCGCTATTATAAGCTTCCTAAATTTGATACTGACTATAATTTGACCACCATTGAATCTTGGATGGCCACACGGCGAATAAGAGTTATCTTACAAAATTGGGCCAAGGACCCAATTGACAATATGGATGATCCACATCTAAATGACATTTGTATTTATAGAGTAAGGCCTGGGGTCCGTATTAGCATACCACTAATGAACAGATTATATGGAACCCTCTATCACAAAGATTGATGTAGCTTGGATTCGCCTGCTTGCACTAATTATTGATGATAACAAAATTCCTTCTGTAGGACAGGTGGCCACATATAATTTGGTCTCCCAAAGAGTTTTCTTTGTTGATCACAAGAAGCCATTTTTTATGGCCTCCTACCTATTGGATGCGGTTTGTTGAGTCCTCAAATTTCCTAAATTTTATGACCCATGGCTCCCATCATACCTCTTGGAGGTAAATAAACTTTATTCATATATGTATGCCTATAGATTTAGGGCCCATATTGAGGAAATTTGTACCTCCTACCCCACACTATACTACCAAATGCATGAAGCGCCAATGCCCAAAATCTCTAAAAATGTTCTTAAATCAATTAGACAAATGGGGGCTGCTTTCTTCTACCTTGGGTATACAATAATAATGATTGAAGGGATACTTACAACACCATTGCAACTTCCCTACTATGTGCCTAATAAGCTGGTTGAACAAGTAATTGCTTATCAAATCTGCAATGGCTTACCTGGCAAATGCAAGGATAAGAAACTTAGACCTTACCATCCTTTATCATTCATAATGTGATACAGGTAATTCAAGAGGTGGACAAATCTTAGAGCTACAGGTGCTCACTGTAATTCCTTCAACATGCCCCATTACCCCTTGAGACAATATAATTCAAGAAAGAGAGTGGCAAAGCATTTGGAGTCACTCAAGGGGAAAATCAATTTGGAATATGCTCATGAGGTTGATGTCAATGACTGGGTGTGGATCACCCAAATAGATGACAACCTTGGTCAACATAATATGTAGACAACAGGGGAAACTCCTCCCTCGAGAGGAGTAATTAGAAGAGAATTTATAAGGAGAGGGGCATCTAGTTATATTGAGCCTCTAAGGCATTACCAAGGCACAGATTCTCCAACTCCTTCAAAACCAACAGATTCTGAAAATATCCCAGAGGTTCAAGAAATCATTCCTGAGCCAGTTGAAGGACTTGTTTTAATAGCATATGATCTATCTTCTTCAGATGATGAAGCTACACAAACAGTGGCCCAAACAGAGCAAGCACAAGTTGAACCCGACCATACAGACCCTGCAAATATTCCTCTTACAGAGCCTCAACAAGATTGGGTTGAATAGGCCGTGATCACCCACAGGGAACAACCAGATTGGGTGCTCAGAAGGAACCCCTGATGAACATTGAATTTAATCCAAAAACATGGTCTTTAAGATGGGTGACAAGGAACAGGATGTCCACACAATAGGCCAATATTTGGCATAAAACATTTGAAGAATTATTCTCCCTCACCAAGAAAGAGAAGGCCAAGGGATCTCAAGTGGCACAATATCAGGAGGATCTAGTATCCTACATTAAGTCCTCAGCACAAGCAGCACTAGAGATGGTGAGAGGAATGCAGGCCTGGAATAAAGAGCTATAAACTCAAGCTAAATCCATTGTCCTAGAAGGTATTGCCTCAGATGTGGAAGAAACCTTGCTCAACCTATATGATGTAATCAAGGAAAGCATTGAAGCCAAGCAGAAAGAACAGGTTTTCTCCAAGAACAAGCCTTCTCCAAGAAGGAAAGAATTAAGGCCCTCTCTTTCCTTTTGGGACATGGAAACCACTTACATGACATGTGGGATGCCACATGTAATACTAAGATTGGCAGTCCCTTTTCAATTATTGACATGTATTTGACTTTCTCTAACCTTTGACCTTTTTGAATTTTCTCCCACCTGGAAGTGCTAGTTGATTTTAACATGAAGTGTAAGGTGCGAGCTTTGAAAACTCAGTACTCACATCTTCGCAAGCGGGTTTTTGAGCACTAGCACTTGGTAAGTGCGAGTATTAAATAATCGCATCTGCGAGCTCTCTCTTTTTGAATACTCACACTTGAGAAGTGCAGGCTTTTGCTTTTTGAAATTCTTGCCTTGAAAGTTCTCGCACTTAGAAGTGCGAGATTTCGCTCTTTGACTTGCAAGGAAAAGTCAAACTTTAAGCTAGCCAAAATTCAAACTTTGAAGTGTGAAAGTCTTTTGAAATGTGAGTGCGAGGAAAACTAAATAATCAAGTGCAAGTTCTCACACATAGGATTTGAGAGTACCAATATTTTGAAGTGCAAGTGTTTTAAATTTAAAACTAAGTAAAGACTTAGTTCAATTAATTGAATTAAGTGTAAACACTAACAACTATAAAATAAGGTTACTTCGTCGAGGACTATTCTTAAACTAAAAGGTAAATATTTCAAATTTTACCAACTTGTATACACCAAATAAGGCCCCTACCCATTAAAATGCAATCATTTTTAGAGGTGGGGGAAGTTATGCAAATAACAAATGGCGACTCACAGAGGAAAATACTACCAAGTTTTAGAACTCAAATTATTTGGTTTTGAATGCATTTTGGAAGATTATGAATTCAAAGCTAAATATCTCTAATTTGAGCACATATTTTAAAACAAAATACCCAAAAATACTTAATGGCATGCTAAGTTCAGATCATTTTGAGAGGAAAAGAGCTATGTGTGTGCTATAAATTCACTAACCCTTGCTCCATTTAAGCATGATGTTATCCCAAGAAAAGAAGCTCATATGAGAAATTTTTGACTAGGTTTGCTTATTCTCGTTTTCTCTCCCTTTTTGGTTTATTTGAGCAGTATCCTTAGATTAAATTAGTTTAGTAAGCCTTCAATGATAAATCAAATGAAGAAATTGCAGGAGTGGCGTTAGGACTAACAATTGAGCAATACACATTTATTATTGGTTTAAATGACCAATACCCTGCAACTCTTTCATTGAATCGCACTTTGTGTGATCTTAAAATGAGTAGGAGGTAAGAGCCTATCATTTCCCCTATTGTTGTGTCATTTTAGTCCCTCTTACTTGGTCTTAGTAAATGGCTCGGCAGAAGGTTTCTTTCAGAGAAACAGATGAATTAGACAAGGGGATCCTCTTCTCTCTTTTCTCTTTATCCTTGTTGCAGAGGCTTTGGGAAGTGCTATTAAGGTTGTTGTTTAGGAAGCTACTATTCATGGGCTTAGGGTAGCTAAGGGCTCGGATCCGGTATGCCATTAACAGTTCGCAAACGATACTTTCTTGTTTAGGGCTGCTTCTTTTTCTTTAATTCTACTAGAAGATTATCTCAAAGAATTCAAAGGATCTTTGGATTCAATTTGGGAAATCTCCCCCATAAATATTTGGGTATTCCTCTATTTGTTGGGGCTGAAAGCTCTTCTATACGGAATAATTTGATCAAGGCTTTCGAATCCCGCTTCCAATATTGGAAAGAGAGATGGTCATCTTTCGCGGGGAGACTTCTCTTAATCAGGACAGTTCTCAATGCTCTTCTCATCTATATGCTCTTTGTTCTCAAAATAACAAAGATTTTCTTGGCTAACTTGTTTAAGATTATGAGAACATTTTTGTGGCAAGGAACGAAGGAAGTAAGGAAGATTTTGTTGGTCAAGTGGGAGACGGTTACTCTATAGGACTTCTTCCAAATCCGGTAATTATTTAGTTCAACGTGGGTATAGGAGTTTAGTCCTAGAGGAAAGTATTGAGGAAAGGGAATGAATTGGTTGTTGGTCCAAGGTTTGTCCTCCTAAGCAAGGGCCTTTTCTTGGCTTGCATTTAAGAGAATAATCCTCACTCAGACAGAAAGGCAACTTAAGGGAAAGGAAGGCCACACTAGGTGTGTGTTATGTTATACAGCGGAGGAAGATGTTGATCATTTATTAGTTCATTGCCCTTTTGCTGACAAATGTTGGAACTGGCATTTCTCTAAGTTAAATATATCTTGGTTCCAACCAGAGTCTCTCTCTTCAGCTCTCTTGTCCTAGACAAGAATTCGGCCCAAAGAAGCTATAGTTTTTATATGGTCCTGTAGTCCATACCTTCTGATCTGGCATCCAAAGTGGGAGAGGAATAAGAGAATATTTAGAGAGGATCCTAGTAATGTGGTAGTAGTTATAAATAGGCTAGAAGTGGCCATCTCTGAAAATGTGTCTATTTATTGGAAGAGTGGAATTTCTTTTTCTATTACGGATAGGGAGATCTTAAAGAATTGGCCCAAAATTAAAAGCCCTTCTTCAGGATCTCGTACAAGTTTGGGGATCTCAGCCAATGTAAAATAGCAATCCGCAGTTTGGGATCCTCCTCCCCCTGGGTATTGTAAGATGAATTTAAATGGGGCCTTGAAAGGAAACCCGGGTAAATCGGGAGTGAGTTGTATCATCAAAAATGAGAAGAGGGAGATGGAGTTAGCTGGTTCCTTCCGTCTTTAGGAGGGGCCTGTAATATAATGCAAAAATTCAAGCGCTAGAGAGGGATTTGAAAATGGTAATAGAAATCGACATTCGGAATTTTAAAATTGAAGGAGATTCACAAGCGATAATTAACACAATTATTAATAAGAAGGCCTTATCTTGGAAAATTAATATATTTTTGAGAAACGTTCTTTTTTTGCTCAGTAAATTTTATGATTGGTCTATAAATCATAATTTTAGGGAAAGAAAAAAAAAGTGATGATTTATTAGATAACACTAGGGTGGAACAGGACAATGAAGAAATAATAAGTGTTAATATTAAAGAGTGGTCGAGACTCAAGGCATGCATTACTGACGAAAGTCGATAAAATCATTCTTTTAGTGGTAGGTGTCTCGTGTGTGAGCATGAGAAGGGATCTTCATTAATGCTTAATTGGAGGCTCCTTGGTCTATTTGAATCTCTCCAGTGGATTTCGGGCCTTGTTCTTTCTGCAACCAAACAGGGTATAGAGGATCCATTGTATCCTTTTCTGTAAGTTGTTGGGACTAAATGCGAAATGGCCTTTTACATGGCCATCTCCAAGAAAAGACTCAATTTTGTGTTCAGAATCAATTGCCCTCAAACGTTGGAGGCTATTGAAAAGATAATTGGGAATAGGTATCTAAATTTGGTTGGTCGTTCTCAGGGGTAATGTTGAGGTGTTGGTTACCTTCATGGGACATTTGTTGGTTATTTTCCCGAATAAGGAGATGGCAGTAGCAATTGGAAGGCATTTCGTGCGGTCTCAACACAAGGTCGAGATGGAAGAAGCAGTCATAAAGGTTAGTTTAATAGCCTTGTCAATCTTATGTGAGGCTAATTTGCTTCAAGCAAGGTTGGTGGATAAGGCAGTGTTCATAGAGTTAGAGCGTTGATTCGAGGCTTTTTCTTGGATTGGCGGAGACAGTTTCCCATTTCTATAAACAAAAGGCATCAGGGGTCATGCGCATTCCCTGTCTGGACTTTGATTCTCTCAAAACTCCGCTTAAGCATTCTCCTTCAAAGTGGGAGGAGCTTTGGTGCTCAAAGGCTGAGTCCTACAATTGGCTGGCAGAGATTGTCAATCTGGGCTCGCTAGGAGGTTCTGTGAAAGGATTTCATTTGTTCTCAGAGGCTGGGGAAGAAGAGGCTCGTGTGTTTAATGTGTCTTCAAACTCGGAGGAGTAATGTAGTTGGCATTTGTCTATTTTTATGTTTTTTGTGTCGGTTTGGGTATAATATGAGCTCTCTCAGTTTATATGTATATAGTAGTTTGGGGTTCAGCTCTTAGTCATGCTATAGGCAATTTTTTGTCAAGATTAAAAATCAAAATGTTGGAATGTAAAGGGAAAGGGACCCTTTAACCCTTGTTTAGCTATCAGAAAAAGGGCGGGATGATGCATTTGTCAAATTAAATAGCATGATCAAATTCAGCTTTGTCTCCTTATTTGAGGATCATTCGAAAATAGGCTTCTTATTATCTTGATTATCCACATCTTAAATGGGTAGAGCATTAACAAGATCCTTCAAATCATAGTTGAATGTATAATACTAATAGAATAATACCTAAATATTTGTATCCTAATTGAAATGGAGTAGATCATATTTTATGGTGAGAGTAATTGAATAGAGTTGAACTTGACATATTTGAATGGATTGATGCATACACATCTAGCATAAAATGAACTACCTAACTTTCATTCTCATGTAAATTTACCATAAAGAAAAGACCCCTTGACTAGTTATAAATGAGGAAAAATACCATAATATTGTATTAGTTGAAACAGAGTAAAGCAAATTTTATGTATTTTACTATGTGGTGGCAGTAATTGAATCATATTGGACTTTGAGCTATTTGAATCAATTGATGAAATCCCATGTACCATTAAATAGTCTACATGATTGTGTTTCTAAAGGTTACAAGTTGATGCTATCATAGAGAAAAGATCCCTTGCCCAATGGTTCATGAACTTAATCCAAAGATTTATTGCCCAAATATTTCTTTGGATTTTGGGTGGGCACACATTTTTTAATATAGAGACAGTGAAAAAATAACTCTAGACGAAGGCTTGCGATATCCAAGGATTGACTTAAAGTGTGAAGAGAAAATTATGAGCATTGTGAGGATATTGACTTAACTTCTCCGATATGGGTGATGTTATACAGATAGACCACATAATAGTGGAATCAAAATATCATGCAAAACATTGGGAACCTAATTAGAGAATTCGTTTAAGTTAATGAGACTACCATGAAAAAAACATATTTTTGACCCATGCAAGGATTAATATTGAGCTTAGTATCTCCAATCTTTTAATGAAACAGTAAGCCTCAAATCCAAACTGATCATTAGACTTTACATGCATAACATCCCATTTATATAAATGTCATTCAATGGGTTCTGCAGGCAAAAATTGTAGCATGAAAAGGGGTCAAAACAACCCAACCTCTCTTAGGGTCAAAACATCCTAGGCTTTCCCAAGGTTACAAAGAAACCTAGAACCCACTACAAAAGAAATTCCAGAGGAAGAAATTAGTTTCCAAGGAATAACAAGATTAACTTTTTCAAAGAAACCACTTATGGCTATTTTCTAATTATAATTACCCCAAAGGCCCCAAGGATCCTCATAACATTATAGACCAAAAATCAATTCACCATCACATCTAATTCAATTGAGTAGAAAAGAGATGGCCAAACCACTATTAGAATGCTTACAGTCCAAAAATCCCAAAAGAATTGAATAGAAGACATTCAAATTTAGCAAGATCAAAGGGGGGAATTTAGGAAAGACAAGGATGTGAAGCAACTAAAGGAGAGGGTAAAATCAAAGTAATAAGATTTAAGTAAGAGTAATTGACACGGTCAAGCTTCAGAACTAGAATATTCTCAATTTGCATATTTTCTGAATGCCCTCCTCGTCCATCTTGTCCTATTAGATGCTAAGTTAAGGTTAAGATATCAACTGTCAATAAGAAGAGCTCGGTGATATAGCCCAAAGTGACAATAAACAAATAAGAAATGCAATTGAAAAGGTAAAAATATGATCTCTTTGTTTCAATGAGGATATTTATTCTGAAAATATTGGAGATCTTTCATAGTGATCAGAGTAAGAACATTGACTAATAATCGGAAACCAAGCAATAGTGACACATCTTCTAAGCAAACCTCATGTTGAGCCAAAGTTGTAGGAAAACGTATTGGCATGGTAAACAAGAATTATAGTTTCACCTAATGAAAAAGGTTTTTAACATAAAACTTGTAGCCATTATAACAATTAAAGACATCCACATTTTGCCAACTTGAAGGAAGGTAAAAGAGATCAAGTTGTTTAAAAAAAATGGCCAGCGAAAATTAAAGCTGCAATCAAACACCAAATTATTTTGATAAAATACTTCAATAAGAAGCACCAAGCTAAAGAGACCTACTAGCTATTTTTCAAAACCCTCATCAAAGTGGAGAGATTCATTGTTTTATAATGCAAGGCAGAGCACCTAGTATACTAGAGAAGCTGCCCAACCACCTCTAATTTAAGTTAGCCCAAGTTCCCTTCCTTCCACAAACAGCTTTACCACACCTCAATAAGGAAGGATGTGGCACAATATACAGAACTATAACTATTATTGTTAGGAACGCTCAACCCCAACCGAGTCTCATTCTATTTACAATCCCAAAGGTGCACTAGCTCTAATGGAAAAGAAGAGGATGAGATAGATATGGCAACACCACCTAGAAAGGAGCTACTATCTTCAACCAATTTCCATAAAAACGATCTATCAGGACATGCCTCCATCCTCTGGCTCTATGGAAAGGGGAAAATGGTTGTGGGCCACCGCTATTGACGCAAACAAAAAAGGGATATGCAAATATGTTGTACAACTATTTTAATATGGAAGGCAGTGGGTTACATAGTGTAGACATATAAGACCTCTTTGAATATGGTGGCTACTCCGTGGAAATGGTTGTACAGTTTCAATACCTCTTTAGGGGCAACGATTGTGATTAACTAAAATTGTGTTTTCTCAATGATCAACTAAAAGTTTGCTGCTTCATTTTTGGAAAGTTATACTACATTATTGGCCTAGGTTCAGTGCATTCACTACATGGCATCTTTACAGTGGCCGCAAGGCACAACCACACTCTCCACTCACCACAACCATGATGGTTTTTGTTGCATTAGCCTGTCATGGGAACTAATAAGTACTTTAATACTAGCGAAGAAAACCAAGGTAGGAGTAAAGGGGTTTAAAGAAAATATTTCAAAGAGGCGAACTAGAATGACAATGGAGAAAAGGAAGGAATGTCAAATGATGGTGAAGAGGGTCAATTTGCAAATAAAAGAAATGGTTTACTATAATAGAGGAATTGTAGGGTTGGAATAAGAAAGGAGAAGAAGAAAAAGTATAAGGAAATAGATGCATTTTGATCAAACCCTTACATTACAAAGATCCAACCTAAATTTTAAAATTGAAGACAAATTATTACATGAAGTCCAAACCCTATCTACCAAGTCCCTAATTGAAAATTTTAGTAGCCTATATCTGGTGGTAGATGCAATCCTTACATGGAAAGAATTTTTTTGTAAGATCATTGGCCCGAAATCTAAATTTTCGCAAAACAATATTTACTTGTTATTTTTCCTCGAGAACAAAGGAAAAAATAACTCTATATATGCAAGGTTTGCCTAAAAGAATGAAGGACAATAAATCGAGCCCCATGATGCTGATATGTTGGCCCATGGTATATGAAATATGTAGAGCTTGCCCTTAAACAATGAAGACAAATATTTGAGCGTTGTGATAATGATCTAATGTCTCCAATATGGGTAAGGCTATACAGATTACCCATATAATATTAGAACCAAGAGATCGTGACAAGCATTGGGAACCTAATTAGAGAATCCATTGACGTTAATGAGACTACCATGATGAAACTTTTTTTGACCTACGCAAGGACCAGTATCAAGCTTAATATTTCCAATCTTTTAAATGAAGCAAAAAAAAGATCTAGACTGGGTTTTTTCTAAACCACTTGATTTTGAATACATGCATTTTTATTATAATAGATACCATAAATGGGTCATTTAGCCAAAAATTCTAGCATTAAATAGGTTCCAGCCTCTCTCAAAGTCATTGTTGTCACAGAGGAATGCAACCTCTGGGGAGTGGTGTGATGTCTCCCCTTTCACCTAACAAAATTGAAACACTCCTAGGATTTGGGAGACCTAAAGTTGGAGCGAGTCTCCAAAGAGAGTTGGTTCCCATAGTGTAACACCTAAAACTAATCTCTACTCTACTGCATGAAATGGGAAAAAGGAGAAGGAAAGAATAAAAATACAAAGGGGGTGATACACCAGAAACTTTGAGGTTATTCAGGCTTTTTTGAACCACATTGATAGACCACAAGAACCATGTAAGACATACACAACTTACAAATGGATATGTCAATGCAAAAGTGTTTCAAAGAAGGGTTTGAATCTAGGACAGAATAGAGAAGGGAAACAAATGGCTTTAAGAGGGCAATTTAGTAAGCTCCACAGTTGAATCCTACAAAAACTTGTTTAAACAGAATCTATGACCTGCAAATTAACATATAATTGCATAAAGGCATGGAAATTAGATTGAAAAATCAGGGATAAATGATATCATGAGATAAAATCAGCTTAAAGACACGATATTGCATAATAAATAGGTTGTAGGAAGGTAGAAATAACTTTTTTATTGATCCAAGAGGTGAAACTGGTACAAAAGATCACTCGTGACCCCAGCTCTTCCACTCAAAACACTAAATTACTCCAAGATGATGAATAGAAGGCGCAGAGATCTATTTTACAATGAATTCTATGGAGTTTTATAGAGAATTGAGAAAGAAGAGGAAGCGACACAAGCACACAAATCTGATCAGTTAAAATTAGAAAAGCACATAAATAATGCATGTCCAAGCTGCTCCTCTGCTCCAGAATTAGATGATCTTGATTGAAAACAGGGAGATCCATGCATAGAAAAGAGTAATTTGTGCCTAAAATAGGAAATTCCATGCTTAGGAATGAAGTTTACATGCTCAAAAATAGAATTTGGGTTCCCTTGCATGTCCTTGCTATTTTTAATGGTCTATGCATGATCTAAAAGCTTTTCTTGCATGAAAACTTGCTAATCTTAGCCTCTACATGACAAAAATGGAGCCTTGGTTGCACGAACCTGCAAATTTTAGCCTGTACATGATCAAAACAGCAAGCTTGTTTGAAGAGAACAACTAAAAATAGCAAACTGGAACATTTTCTGGGTTGTTCATGCTTTTTTTGGGCCTGTCAGTGAATCAGAGAACTCGTGGAACGGAGGAACAATTCCCTTTGTTCCTTCAATCGCCGACTTAACCAATGTTCCCCATCCCTATGTGTTTTAGTCAACCGCATCGGGGTTTTAGGGAAATAAAGGCACGACAGAACTGTTCACTAAGATTCCAAGGCGGCCGACATGCCTAACTTAGCTTTATCCTTCACCTTCGTCAGTGTTTGTGGGAGTTTGGGGCACTGACAGAACAATGGAATTGTTTCCTGAGTTCCAAAAAATGTCGACATATTCGATTTGTTCCTAGGATTTGGGCATGGTGGAGGTTTGGGGCACTGATGAAACGAGAGAATTGTTCCAAGTGTGAGGAACGGAACCGATATAACCAATCACTTACACCTTGTTCCTTGTGTTATCGGCTCATGCAGGAGTTTGGAGAACTTAGGGATTGTCAAAACTGTTCCCTTTGTTCCCAAAGAGGCCGACTTTACTAATTTTGATCTTCGATGCAAAATGCAAAGTAGACATTAAGGCTCTCCATATTTTCAATTTCTAATTTTTTAGATATATCATTTTTAGGATTTTGTGGTTTTAGGAGTGGTGCAGAAAGAGAAATGATCTGCCCCATGGTTGGTGTCGAAAAACTGTTGACAAAATAATTTTTCACGTAAGGACAAATTAGTGGATTTTCATCAACACTCTAGGACTAAGTCCCTCCTCTTGGTAATGGGAAGGATCCTACTTATTTAATGCATTAAAACATAATATATCGGTGGTCGTCAAGTCAAGAGATCACATAAGGACTACTACATCTAGACATGTGGTAAATTGCTTGCACTTATTGCAAAGGGAGAAATTTTCCCTAGAGGTGAGGTAAGTAGGGGGAGTAATAATTTAGCGAAAGGAGAGATTAATTTTTTGAATAGGAACTTAGAATATTTTTAAAAAATTAACCAAAATTAATCCTACATTCCAATTATAATAAAATAGCTTTGCTAGAGCAATGATAAGATTAACAAATCATAGACAAACATAATTCTATTAATTCTATTAATCAAAGGCACTAACACGTTCCTTAGTTTTACAAGATATCATCATATGCTACAAAGTTGCATCATGTGATAAATTAGAGGAAACATAGATAAAGAGGAAATTATAAGAATGTCAATCTCTTTCTCTGTATCTTAGTAGTGCAAAGACCTATATAATTAGAGAACTTACAATTGATAACCCCTTGGAATGAAGAGGTCATCTAGATTTAGAGTTTTACAAAGAGTGTCTTCATCTACCCCCCACATGACTTTTCACTTCCCCTTTTCACATGTGACCTTTTATATTCCTAGGAAATAAAATTTATCCCTTTCCTCATTAATTGAAAAGGAACTCATTACAATACTTAGACTATAGGTCACTATAAGTGAATAAGACCAAAATAGTGAGAAGTACCCTCCTTAATGAATAATTAGAACATGAGAGAGAGAAAGGGATGAAGAAGGAAGAGGAGGAGATGATCATGATGAAGGAGATGAGGCCTCCACCGATGAAGGGCCACCATACTGAGTGAACCTTATGAGAATTTACCTAGAGATATTTCTTCACCTTTTAATTCCTTGTTGAAGTGTGTTGCCGCATGTGCCACTTTCTCTCCTTAAGACATATGAACAAAGCTCTAGAGAACCTTGATACATGTTTCGTAAGTATTGTTGATGTTTTTGCATTGATGGAAATAAACCCAATGACCCTTGGACAGTATTTTAAATTGCATACATATAATTTCTACGAGAAACTACTAAGGTGTAATTCCTCGTTGAACTAGAAGGGATCACCCACATTCTTTCTTGACCAATTCCTCAAATGGTTTCAGAAGGTCTTCCACTAATGAATTTTTCACTTGCTGGAGGTGACGCAAAAAAATTCTACATTCCATTGATTATACTTTATAGAATTTGTGATGTGAGATATCTTCACAAGAGTCAAGTTTATAGATAACATTATTTAGCATTTCATACCAAACAACCAATGTATGAGACCATATTGGAGATAGATGTATCTTGGTTAGTGGAAGTGAATACATTTTTGTGCATGAATACGAAAGATTCAAAATCACACATTTCTGACATCCAATTGGAATCACTTTGTCTCAAATGTGCTCTTTCCTTTTTCAATCTTGTATCCTTAGTCATTTTTTACCTTTGCAGTGGTGGCGAGAGAAAACAAAAACAATCAGATGATCTCAAGCAACAACAGTGTTCACTTTTCAATAATCTTGTCAACCCATTGATCATTGGCTCTTCCTTGCATGGTATGACCTTGAGCCTTTTATATTGTACGCAGGTTCGAAGATACTTATAGGAGTCAACATCTTTGGTCAGGGAGAAGAGGCAAGGATTACACTAGGTTCCATGACAAACGAATTCATATAAGTAGAGAAGGTTCTCACATGCTCCTCTAATTGCTCAATTTTCTATTTTTACTCCTCGTTTCGGGAAAGCAAACGAGTAGTAGAATATTTGAACAAATTTACATCACCATCATGTGTTTTTTGACCCAAAGATATTTTTTAAATTTCATATTCTACTTAGTCATCTCCTCAATGGGTTTTACCACTTTTTGTCGCACAACTTCTGCGTATTGATTACCAGAAACACCACTGAAAAAGTGAGAAGTCACCTGTGCTTTCTTGCCTTGTTTGGTGTTCACAATCTTTGAGATAACTTCGAAGTCCGGTGTTGATGTCTGTTGCATTGTCCTTGACTCACTTTCAATCAATTCTTGGATCTATGGGAAGATTTTTGTTGGTGCAGGTTCAACACTAGGCATGATGGCACTTTCAAATTCATGGAAAGGGACCACCTCCTACACTTGATGAGCTGACTCGGTTGATGAGAAAGAGACACTTGGAGATCAATGGAGAATTGGAGGTTGCAAAGTATCAATCTCCCTTTGCTCAAGATCCTCAATGGGGTCCTTAGTGGTTTTTGCTTTCTTGTGGAGTCTCCTGAAGTGAGATCTTTCAGTGTCCATTGTTTTCCTCTTTGTGGGCTCCCCTGAGTGAGTGGAGCTCGTGGTTTTCTCATATACCTTCAAGGGTGGCATGTGAGATGCTTGTCTCAAGAGGGTTACGAGGACACCAGATTCAATGAAAGTGGTCCTCTTTCTCCTAAACCATTCCTTAGATCTTTGAATCATTGTTGCAATTCTCTTGTTGATGTCACATGATTCTTGAATGTTCCATGAGATAGATGGAAGAGGTGAAGATTTTACCGCTTGATATTTTGGGTTGAACAAATCTGATGTCATTTGTAATCCCTTCCACAAACCAATCAAAGTTGAAATTTCTCATCTGATCTACTGAAATCCGCATATGATCACTCTTCCTTACTTCAAATTCATCCAAGTGGTTGATCCAATAGTCGTCAATTTGGAGATTATGGTGCAATCTAAGAAGAGTGAAGGTTTTGTGATTAATGTCAAAATCAGGCCTGGGAGTATATGAATAGAGGCTAAGAGCGGCAAAGGAATTTTTCGACATTTAATGCATTAGCAACACTTTTGCATGAATAGATTCCAAGAGATATGGAGAAAGACACGCCCTTTTTCTTGTTGTTCTTACATCTAACTTAACTCAAACATTGATATTTTATCATTAGGGTACCTAGGAAGCCTGCGAGAAGAGAGATCGAGCCCAAAACCCTTATGTAAGTGAAAGTTGAGAACTGAGTGAAGACGCTCCCATATTTCTCGATCAATGTGGCAGCTTGAGTGGATAGCCTCAACTTTGGGTTACCTTCCAGAAGTTTGACAACGTGCATGGTGAATGCATCATTCACCCTGACAAGGTGATGGTTACTCTCCTTCAGCATGAGCTGAGGATATTTGCCGTAGGCAGTGCTTTATTAGAAACATTTGGAGCGACAGTTAAGCCAAGGTCTCGTGTATGCAAGAGCATACATCAGATACGAGGTCATAGTGAACTTTGTTGTAGCAAGCAACTGTAGCAACTAGCGATGAATATTATCACTTATAATTTATCCTCAATCTACCACCTGGTTCCTCTCAATGGCAACGAGGATGAATTGGGCCATCCAGTCCTGAAAATCCTTTGTCGTCTCTTCCCCCGTCACTCTGCTCAATAGGATGATAGCATCTGAGAAACCGTCATGCAACTCACTTCTAGACAAACTTTTAGGCATGCAAGAAGGCTTCTCGCCTTGCCTTAGCCATGATTCAAGTGTGAGGCCTTGGAGTTATGATTCAGTGTTCGCCCATTCATGTGCTGCAAACTCCTTAGTGATGATGACCATACTAATATTGGTTGGAATTTGCAAACACTGTGAGATACCCTTAGGAGTAAGCACTACAAGAATTGGGTTGTCGTCCGCCTGCACTAACCTAGAATAAAGTTCACAACGTTGTGCACATGCTAGGGCCTTTTTTGTACATTCCACAGATAATGGATGGTCTCCTACTACAAACAATCCGCTCGAAAAGCGTTTCTCTTCTACACGCTCTCTAGGTCCTCCGAACATCCTATTTTTTAGGTTTTCGAGATCCATGTGAGTGACATCCCTATCTCCCACAACTGGATACTCTATAACCAAGTTTGAAATAGGCTCAATACTCGAGTATTTAAACTTCATCTTTCCAAAAAGCAATAAGATGAGCATAAACAAAGCTACTACAAACTTTCTACACCAAAATCTGGAACTATCTATTTTTAGCAAGTGGGGTCGAAAAGTGTTATTTTTAGAATCTTTGCACAAATTTTGACCTTTGAAGTTCCTAACTGAGGTTATTGTCATTGATGAAAATTTTCTATTTTTCAAAAGTTGCTATTTTTAGATACCCGTTTTTTCAAACACTGTTATTTTTAAAAAGTTGCCCAAATAACATTTTTTGATGTTTCTTACTTTTCAAGGATATCTCGAATGTTGGAGTTTACCACTTTGGGAAACTTACTATTCTTAGTAACCTAATGTTCAGAGTACCTGCTATTTTTAGAAATTGGACTTACCGGTGTCGGATTGCAATGAAACCACCATCAAAACTTTGTCTTGCATCGGGTTTTGCTCCAAATTTCACCCTTTTTTGTCCATTCAATCTCTGAGAAATTAAAAAAAAGTAGGTTTTAGGGTTTAGGATTTCAGTTTGTTGCTGCAAAAAAGCTAGGGCATCAATGAATTTGTTGTTGCAATTGTCCCAAAGGAGTTTTGAAGAGGAAGATTCTAACAAAGTTTCACAATGATCAGACTCCCGATTGGAAAGATATGAGAAAATGTTTGTTTTTGGTGGCTATGGATGTCTGAGAAAATTTTGGTAGCACCTCTAGTAATAAAAAGGGGTTTTTAAGAGTGTTTTAGCAACAACCTGTGTAGAAATGGCAACCTGTGCAGTGAGAATGAGTTCCAAATGTGTTTTAATGAGTTTTTAACACACATTTTTGTGGTTTGAATCCGGGTTGAAGTTGGGTTTATATGTAGTTAAAATCTAGTGCAATTGGGACAATTGGGACACAGAAGTGCAACTTAGAGCAAGATTGTGAGAAGTGGCAGCATTGTAGGAGAGGTTGATGAGATGAGGTGGTTGGAGAAAGCACCTACAGAGCTAGGCGAGATACATGAGGGTCCAAAAGCTCTAGGTTGACATGGGTCACACTTTTTTTCCCTTTTGTCCCCTTGGGCGCAATTGGGACAATTGTGACACAAAAGTATGACCTGGGTGAGGGAGTGAGGTCGCACTTTTGTGCCCCTCTTGTCCCCCTTGTCCCCATGGGACAATTGGGACAATTGGGACACTCAAGACACAAAAGTGTGATAAGGGACTTTTGTGTCCCTTTTATCCCCAAGGGAACAATTGGGATACAAGGGAGTGAAAAGTGCGAATGGAACAAAAATGGAAACCCATATTTGTGCTAGATGTCCAGAAATAGCTAACAAAGTTGCCTCTTTCACCCCAGAGGCTTAAGATGATGTTTTGGGGTTAATTATTTATATGATTTTGACTTTAAAACACATTCTAAGATCAATGGAACAACTTTTAGAACTTGAATCTACCTATAATTGAAAAATTAGGCCCATTTTTGTTTGAAACAAAGAGGCAACTGCATTGTTTGGAATTCTTCACGAAACCTTTAAACCTCGAATCAAATTTGATGTTCCCACCATGTAGATAATTCTCATAGCTTTCTGAGGCCTACTTGTTTGCCTCTTAACTCCTTACGAAACTCCCAGAATCATCCAGAGAAGTTGGGATTCACCATTAGAGTGTTTGTTCCCTACACCTAGAAAACCCATTGTTGAGTAAAATGTCCCTAAATGAGTAAATCTTTCCTAAATTGCTTCCAACACTTTCAAGACTTCATGTAACCACCTCCAGATGCTTAAGATCTAGACTGCACAGAAACACCCTAGACCCCCTCGTACCAGGATTAGTACGTACCAAGTACTGGTAGTGGTACTGGTACACTGTGGGTACGTACCCACAGTGTACCCACATGGTTTTTTTAATTTTTTAAGTGCAAAAAAGTAAATAAAACTTGAGGGCTTTGACTGGAATTGAATCTTGAAAAGTTCGTGTGAAATACAATATTGTCAATAGGCTCCGAAGGGTCAAGAGAGATGAAAAGGACTTCATTTGCTTGACTTACTATTTGGGGGCTTTCTTATTGCTCCTCGTGGGTCCTTTATTCTTCAGTCAATTTGAAACGTTGAGAACAAGTGAAGCACTTGGTGGTTGGGCAACCTATCTTCTCTTCATTTGACATTGGGTGCCAAGCCTACAAATCGATTTTGTAGAATCAGAAATATAATGACAAGATCCTTGCCTTGACAAGAGGTTGTTCTGCCCTCCTTTGGTTTGAGAAAGGAATTAAAATATTTCACGACTTGTATAGATTTGGGAAGTGGATGGAAGTGGACAAACCTTAAAGCTTTCTATAAGTTTCCTCAATCTCAGTTCAGAATGTATAAAATGCTCAGAAATTCTTTCACAACTCCCTCTACTGGACTAATTATGGAGGATGAGACGTCTAACTCAAGCTTAAGGCATTAATAATGATCTATCAAATCTATAATGCAGTCTAGTTATTAACTATTATGTTTTGAACTTTATGAATCAATACAAACTCAAGTCTCAATTCTCAAAGTATTTGAAATCTATTTTCATGTTCCATGAATGATTGTATGAGTATTACATTTCCATGAGTACACAAATGCTTCTTTAAATTTATATGCATATATATATATATATATATATATATATATATATATATATATATATATATATATATATATAAACGTACCCACAACATACTGTAGCCGAGGTCTTTAAAAATTTGACATTTCAGCGTTACCGTACACGTACCCGTACCGAAACAATCTAGGTGTTCTTGTGTCTTTTTTTTTCCTCCAATGCAGATTAAGGCTACGTTACACTCCTTGGCAGTTGTGAGACATGATTATGGACAGAGATTTGCTTGTTATGAGTTGATCTAAAACATGCAATAGCTGATTTCTATCACGGGAGGTTGGTTGTCTCAAGTATTGGGATTCCGTTGTAGATGGAAGAGCAAAATGGTAATTTTCTGGCTTAGTTCTAATTATGCTTATAAATTTTCAATTGTTTGGTGAATGTGCAATTTAGCTATTCTTTGCATTTTAATTCTATCTTTCAAATGAAATACTAGTGTTTTGAAATGCATACTCATATGATTTTCCGAATCTAGGCCCTTGCACCACATTTAATGTGAGAAATTTGTGTTAATGGTCTGGGTTTTAATTCATGTTGGTTGAAATAATGAACCGATCTCCTTGAATCAAAATGAACTGCTTGAGCTCAATAAGTCACATAGGCTGATTTCTTATTCCTCATCTTTTCTGTCCTACCTTTCTTTCCAGCCTTGTACGAGCATTTTTTGTGACGTTTAAAATATCTGTAAATATTTCAATTGTGCATACTAATTGTGTTTAGATGAATTCATGAGATATTTTTTGTACATTCTTCTAAGATACCTCCAACCACAACATGGTTAATTCCACCATTCTGTGCCATTTGAAAGGTTTTATGGCAATCCTGCTAGCAAGAAACTCATGCATTAGATAATTCAAGTCCTAAAACATAGGTTGAGGAGACTTATTCTTCTTTTACACGTGGTGTGTAATGCAAAACTTAGGGCATCGACATGACATATAATGTGACTAGATCGTGACCTGAAGCACTCGCAACAAATCAAGTGAACAGTAAACTTGAAGCATTGATATAGTGAAGCCTTGAGAAGTGAGCAATGAAACTCTGTTAAGGAATGATAGATTTGAGCAATATATCCAAAAGATTAGACTAAGGAATCGCATAACATTACATGTGAGTAACTGTGTTTTGAAAATCCGCATCTTGATAATTTCAGAATGTGAAGAAGATGACCCAACTGGCAACCATGACAGGTAAACTTATATCATTGTGATCCTTGAGATAGTGAGCATGCTTCTAGATGATAGTATATTATAACATGTAAGAGGGATGGTGTGAAGGAAGGCACTTCAATTCTGAGTGTAATAGAGATTCGTCAAGTTACATAGGATTTGAATTCAAAAAACTAGGACTTCTCTAAAGCAATTCCTTGCATAATAGGAGTGGAACATGTATATTCTATCATAAGGAGAGCCATCGACAACACCCAGTACACCGACAAGAAACTATAGCACGACATGAATCAGTTCAGTCAGTGGCGGAATCATATGGATGGCGACATTGCTATAGAATGAAAAAAAAATCTGTGAAGTGCAAAGTCCAATCGCAAGCATTATGCCAACATCAATAGATCCGTGTGGGCCATTTTCGCAAGAGCACTAGACCCTGAACCAAAATTGACGCAATGACGAATTTGATTACATATCTCTACATATGCAAATATTGATGGGCCAATTGGAGATACGTAATTTTAGATCAGTAAATTTCCCAAATTCAAGTCTGCAACATTCAAATATGATCAAAATGTCAGCTGAGGGCAAGGAATTTCATGGCTGATATACAGATGCCACAAGTGAAGAAAATGTTGCACTATTCCTTCCCGACCAAACACATACACCCTGGAGAAAGAAAGGCTTGTCGAAGCAAGGGTGGAAGTCAAGGGGGCCATTGGCCATGTTTCCCTAAGAAACATGTGAGGTCAAATGAATATAGCATGCAGCAATAGACAAGCAAACTGGAGTTTGACAAAGCTATTGCACCACGTCTTACAGGGAGAGCATTGTAAGTTATGACAGCATAGTTGACTTATTGCAAAGGTTATCAAGAACTCAAGAATGCAACATAGTCTGGACACACATAGAAGTTGCAAGGAGTTTCGATTAAGCATGACAGCATGCAGTTATTTTGCATAGCCTTATGATGCTCGGGTCTATGGAGAGAGCTGACATAAGCAAAAGATATCTTAACTCGTAGTTGAGCCCTTGCTTTGTGACCAAGCGATCAATCACCATGCCACTCAAACAATGAGACCTCTCACTGACAATTGGCAACCATACAAACAAAAATGAGGAATTTGACGAACACGATTGTGAATCGGGAAATTTAGTGTAAATTCAAACTCCGAAGACGTACATGCTCGTTTGACATAGAACTAAGATGTGATGTAGCCGAATGATCCCCAAGGGGTATATCCGGGTAAGGTTAACGTTAAACCCTCCGAAGATGAGACAAGCTCCCTTTGACGGCCTATTCCACTGGAAAATGGAAGACTATGAAGTGTTCCAACTAGACTGCAAGTTATCGCAGTGAGATTATCAAAGAGATTAAGCAACAGGCTCAAGGCAGATAGCAGAATCCGAGTTGCTAAGCCAATGCAACTGTGATGGACAACTGAATCCTATTGTACATACCATGCAATGCTCACTAATTTATCATAAATCGGCAAATAACACACTGGAGTTCAAAGAATAGAATTTCATTGTTAGGTACAAATGTTCAAGGATAAGTGGGCCCACCAATTTGAACGGCTAGTTCTTGAAATGCACTCCAATTCTATACCCTTTACATGTAATGAGCTTATGCCTAGGAACTATAGCAATAAACATTTAATAACATGTATGGGGCTACAACTCTTCCTAAAGAATAACCTTTTTTCAAGCGTAACCTGTCGTGATAGTGTCAGACAATGGCATACAGTGAGCAAACAGAATCGCCATCCTTAAAATGGAGAGCACTAGCAGGAAAAAACATCACTAAGAGTGGAGGGCTCAATGTTTGCAGCACCCGTTGATAGTTTTTTACACAGTTTATTGCCAAATTGTAACCAATATATGGTCAAAGTATTCTCAAATACTAATTTAATTTTTTTTTTAAAATGGATGCTATATTGGTAAAACTTGAACCCCCTGGAACCATTTTGCTCTAAATAGCTCCATGTTTTTCTCAGCAGCATCTGCTAAGAAAAGTTTAGGTGAGATTTTTCTCAAATCATTAACTTTTAAAACAAATCCTAGTTAATAAATGGATGCTACAAGGTAAAATTTTCTATTCTATGGGACGATTTCACTGTCAATAGCTCTACAGTTTGCTTACCAGCAACACCTAAGAAATTTCAAGAGGTGCCCTCTATGGGACCATTTCCTTGGTCAATTCAAAAAGAAAATTATAAGAATCACAATATAATGATCAAAATTTCTACCCTGCTATGAGAGATTTATTAACAAATTTTAGGAGTTGCAAAATAGCACAAAAACCTGATAGCATACACAATGAACTACTATAACCAGTTAAACAATGTCAAGTAATAAAAAATTCATAACTACAACAAAAATATATAAATGGTCCACAAAGAGATGGACAATACAAGTAGGATTTTCTTGCTTACCTCTGCTATCGGCCAAGACAACGTAGCTTTCAACCACCAGAATATTGGATCAATCTTTTGACTTTATGACAAAGTACCATCCTTTGGATGTCCATTTTTTATCCATGCTTCACACACAACCTAATAGAGTGAACATGGTTTATGTCCCGGCATAGCATGTAGAGAAAACATTTTCAAATGGAAACGAGCAGAACTTTCCTAAAGCTAGAAAGGTGTTTGCAAATATGTGAGAATATATGCCCAAGATTAACCAATATGAAGCATGCCCTAAGGTAACAGAGCATTCTCACAACATATAGAAAGATGGGCGAATGCATGAGAGTATATCTTATCTAAAAAATTTAAGATGAAAGTTAACAAATCTAAACCTGATTTTTTCCTACCCAAATTTCATTGCAGCACCTCACAAACGTACTTTTTCACACAACCATTTGGATCTCCAATTTTTATCCATGAATTCAATGCAACATAATAGAGTCAAATGATTTATGAGGCATAGCCTTTCAGAAATCATTTTAAAACGGAAAGTCATCAGGCTTTTTAGTGGGCAAAATATGTGAAAGTATACGCTTGCCAAGATTAAAAAATAAAATATGGTTGAGAGTAACAGCTTTGCACGCCATAGTTTTTAAAATAGTGAAGTATTCTTAATGCATAAACTTTTTAAGAGAAAAAAAATCGACATTTTACAACATTTTTTCCTACCCCAATTTCATCTCTTTGACCCTCAAAAATACTCTAGCAAATTGAATAACCCTTATCTAAATATCCCTGCTCTTCGGTGATTGCATACGATTGGAAAAGCAAAGATGTAATCCATGTCATTGAATCCTGCATTGCAACATTTACAGTTCATTCAACTTGGCAAATATACCATTTGTGTGGAAGGCCACAAAGGAGAAAAACAAGTTTGCCCACAACAATCCACTACCAAAACAGGTAAGTTTCCTTTTCAATTGTAGTAAGCTCTCTACAAAATAGTCTTTTTCAACCCGTTTCTCTAGAGACTAATCTGAGAAATTAAAACAATTCTGTCTCAAGCTTGGCCCAGGTCGAAGTCCCAAGTGAGAGATTGGTATCTAACACATGAAAAATTTACATTGCACCCTATAGATAGCAGGACATGTCATGCATGACTTCTGCAATTCACAATGCATAAAGCAGATTATTTATCATATATGGTTCTAGTTCTGATATGTGGTTTTTTTCTTTGAGTAAATACAGAACATAACTAGAAAATAGCATACTCTTGAGTTTCGGTAGTTTGATCTTTCATAGATAGATTCTAGGATTTATGTTGTAAATGATCGAGCTCTATTATTAAATTATCCCCCCAAAAATGGTTGAATTATGGGTGACACCATTGTGAACCCAAAGAGAGTATGGTGACAGAAGTAGTTCATCATTTGTCTTTATGGCAAAAGACAAATTTACATTCACATGCATCATTGAAAATGATTGATCAAATAGTGTGTACTTATGTATTTGGACCCCTACAGGTCTAAGGAGGGTCCAAAAGGGCAAGGGAAGACTTGAAGGGCCCATAAATGTCACCGTTTTAGAAGCAATTGCATCACAACCCAACAAGTTGACCAAAGAGCCCGATGGAAGTATATAACCATTGGGATAAAAATTGTCAGGTGTCCAAAGTGCTCGATCTTGAAGGAGTCCCCAAGAACCACATTGAAAGTGCATCAGAAAGCTCATTTGAATACTCATTTATAAGAAAAAATATCAAACCTAGGTTTATATGGGTCTCTGCTATTTTAAGTCTAGGGCTTATTTCTTGCTCTCAAAATTGGTTATGGATATGTGGTCGGATTAGAACACCCATTGCAGATTGGACAGTTGGTAAGAACATATTTGATCTGAACCTAGAACAAATTAATTTTAGCGTGGTTTCTTTGCTGCAATCTAGACAAAAGCATATGGTTTGGTACTAGGACCTCCTTTCATCCTCACAAACTCTTAACTTAAAGAGTGCACTGTTAGTAAGACATCATGTAATTTACTCTATACGAGTCTCGGCCTCAAGTACATTACGTGCATTCTTTTTCATCCACATTGTTGCCACTAATCTTCCTTAGAACCGAGTGGCTAACTCCAAAAATACTTAGTAAGGGGCCAATTCATTGGTTAAAGTTTAAAATGTTTTTTTAGTACTATAGACTTCATGGTACTCTAAATAAGTCAGCGTGTGCCAATCATAGCTTTCAATCCATAAAACAGAAAGTCCAATAATGTGCAAAATAATTAGGGTCCAAATTCTATCTTCCATCCTCAATAGAAAATCGGCCCATATGGCAGTAACAGCCACTAATCATTTGGGACATTTCCTTCCTGCTAACTTCCTTCTCCATAAGCTCAGAAAATGATAAGAAAGTTGAGCTTCTTCCCATGGGGAGGACTGGCGATAGTTCCTCATTTTCCAGAAGGGTCATATAGACTATGAATGCAAATCTGTGTTTTGTGAGCTCAAGGATTAATAAAAGAACTGTGCTCCTTCGAGCTGTTGCCAATCATTTCCCCTTTAGGTCAGCTAGAATGTTGCAACTGCTAAATGCTAATCCATGTTAGAGGCCATACAAAGACTAGTAAAACCCAGTTTGTCAGCCTCCAGGTGTGTGATAAATACCACATTGCCATAAGAGCAACATGATCTTGTATTTACAGTTTCTCTACTCTTTACAACCATTAACGCCATGGCCCTTAATGATGCTAATTTGCCTTTTTCTTAGAATCAGTCCAATAGAAGTAACTTTAATCACTACATTTTGTTATATTCAGTCTTCATTTTCGGTGGATCACGATTAGATTAGGATTTATGAGGAAGTACAAGAATCTCTCCTATAAAGAGTTCAAAATTAAGTATTGTGAATTATATCCAAGGTGAGGACATGAAAACAACTGAGTCACACATCTCAGTGAGAGATGAATCTGTCGAAAATTTAAAGGTGGAAACACATGGTACAAATTTCAGGTAGGGGACAGATCCCACCTAAGCCCCTTTATGAAAGATCATTCCAAAGATTTCAAATGCAGTGGGTCAATCCATAAACCTGATATTGTCTTTTAAGTGAAAGGTCAAGTGCTATTTTTCGCTTCTACATGATGAACACCAATTCCAATAGAGGACACACCACTAGAATAAACACTGACAAGTGGTGCAATTACTCAGACCCAACTGCCGTCAAATTAGAACAAATTCATGGGGGAGGACCAACAGTTGCTAGTATTACCAAAATTAATAAAGCCGGCCATCAATTGATAGAATTTTGGATAGACAAAGACAGGTGAACCAGAATCTTGAATAGATTAAGTTGATGGGCAACTTCCAATTGGGTAAAGTATGCACCTTCAGATGCATAACTATAGTAGTTTGGTTGTGTTTGCATATTCCAATCCTTGAGAAGCCATTTTCACATTTTCGATTCTCCTAGGGGGAGCTTTTCATTTGGGGCCTTTCCCTTTTTTGTAAGTTAATACCATGGCACCCTTACGTAATGATTCACAATGAAAACTGAAATTTACAATCCCCATTAAAATCATAGTTCCTTTCCAATGGAGTGTTTGTGTCGGATTGCATCCATTGGTGCAAGTAATAACATTATAGATTAAATTTTCATTTCATTCAGGACATGCAAAACAAGTTCACATAATCAGTAGCCTATTTTAGTTAAGACATACATACGTAATGAACAATTCATATGGAGGAATGGATTGACCTATTTGAATGTGTTTACATGATCAACTCTATAAGACCACTGAGAGTAATTAACGTCCGGTTTCGTTGTATTTTCGATATCATTCAATATGGTTTTTTATTCAGCTATTGAAATTTTTTCTTGCTCAAACCATAGTAGGAAAACTCGGCAGACCCCCAAAAAAAAAACTCGGCAAAAACTCGCCAATATTCGGCCAATACTCGGGAAGGACTTGGCAACTTAAAAGCCTACTCCAAAAAATTTTAAAAACATAAATTTTAAGCAACACATAGCTACAAAATGTATCAAATGAGCCCATAAAATGTTGGAGAAGTGTTTTCTATTAGATTTGAATACAAATACAATACAAAATCACATCATCATGCGAATACAACAACCGGCTAATACTAGTCCCCACACTCGGCTGCGTCTCCACGCTCCTCCTAGAAGGCTACAAATCTGGGTCGATCATGGAACTAGATGGTGGTACTGGTGGCTCCTCTGCTGCATGTTGGAGATCACCTCCAAAGATGTCATCCAGTCCAATATCTCCTCGGAGTCCTGCTAGTGCTTCTCCCTCCATAGCCTCCCTCTCAAAAGAAGCAATCTCGTCCGCTGTGAACGCAGGGTTTTCCTCTTCTTGCCCAGTCCACTCACTGTATCGATCGATCTCATCCAAATCAATGAGCTCCTCTGATGTAGCCTCAACTTTTTTTGTGCGAAGCCAGAGATTGTATTGCACAAAAACCAAGTCGTTGAGCCTTTTTTGAGTCAACTTGTTGCGCTTCTTCGTGTGATTAGTCCGAGCATGGGAGAATACTCATCGAGTTTTGGCAAGTATTCGTCGAGTTTTGGCGAGTACTCGCCGAGTTTTCAAAAGCTATCCAATATTTTTAATTACTACTCTGTCTACAGGTGATCAAAGCTCATGATTCTTTCAGAAGATTGCAAGAAGTTGCTTGGTCCAAAAAGGTGCAAAAATGGATTTTATGAAAATAAGAAAAATATTGCCATCACTGCGTAGAGCTCGAGAAAATATGCACTTTTAGAGAAAACGGCACCTGAAACGGAGCCACAAAATGAAAGTTATGGCACATGCAAGTTTTTGCTACTACATCTTCCCGGACCCTTTCCAAAAATGGCAATTTTTTTTCTGTACTTGTGTTTTTTTCACCAAAAATCCAAAAAAGGAAAGAAATGCTGACTCGGCCGGTTCAGGATAAAACCGGACCGGTTTGACCGGTTTGGGCTAAAACCGGTCGGCCGATCCGAGTTGCAGGCCGGTTCGTGATTTCAAATGTCAAACCGGTCAAACCGGCCGGTTCCGGTTCCGGTTTGACCGGTTTTTAAAACACTGGTTGAGAGGAACAAAAATTGTTTCAATTACTTTACAAAATCAGGGGCATGGGTATGGAGTTATAGTTAAAGAAGTTTCAAAGTTGGGGAAGATTGTGTTTCTAAAGCCTCGCTTGAGTTGGGGACTGGGAAGAAAATGTTGGTGTTGGAAGCTATGGAGAAGGGGGAATTAGCCACAATGGTAGCAACAAGCTCGCTGCCCCATCCTTCAGCGAGATTGGAGGCTCCTCACTTCTTGGTGGATAAAGGCGATGTTTTAGGTAAGTCTACTGCTCTTTTGAATTCCCTTTCAAATTTTATGGTGAATGAGAATTTGTTGCTTTTTGGGGAGTGGCCTACTTTGAATGATTTACAAAATGTCAAAGGTAAAAAAGGCAATAGAAGTAGGGAATCAAGTGGCAACTTTTCAGGTTGATGATGAGGGAGGGAAACTTTTTTTCCCTTCAATTTCAGCTGAGCCTAGTGGGGTTTCTTGTGACTCTTCCTCTTCTGTAGATTAGGGTTCTAATGTTGTGGATGGAGAAGTTCGGGTGAAGGGTTGTGTAATGCAAGAAAAGATTAGTGAGTGAAAATGCAAGAAAACAATAAATTGTTCTCCTACGCTTATCTTCTCCAACAAAACCTCAGATAGAGCAATGGATGGAAAGAGAGGAGAGATTCAATACCTGCACTTACCCACAAGTTGCACAACTCCTCCTTTGATGTGTTGGATTTGCTCTTGGATGGAACTTGGATTGTTGATTGCTTGCTTCAGATTTTTGGAGACACTTGGGCAGCACCTCCCCTTGATTTTTCCTTTGATAGCTTGGATTGTTTGATTAATGAATATGAATGGATTGATTGAAGATGGATGATGGATGATTGAAGATAAAAAATGACAGAGATTTGATATGAATTTGTGACTTGCTTCAAGCTTTATAAGCTAGCTCTCAAGGAGGATGAGAGTTCAAATTTATAGTTTGTGGGTGGAGGATTGGAGGGTCAAGATTGATCCAAATAGGATCAGGATCAATGGTGGAGGATTGATGAGAGGACTGAAATTCTCTAGAATGGAGAATTCTAGATTTTGAAATTCAAATTCTATGGAGGGAAGAAGCTTCCATTGAAGGAAAAGGTTAGAGCTCTAGATTTAGATGTGTGAGGATGTGATTAGATTGGGATTAGATTAGGTTGATTAATGATGATTAGGGATGTGATTTGATGGAAAGGCTAGGTGTAGGGATGTGTAGGGTAGGTGGTAGGTGAGATGTAGGAATAATAAAATCCTAGAAAATGTTAATAGGGATTATAATAGAATAATAGGATATAATAATAAAATAAAAAGGATGAAGGATGAAATGATAAATGATAAAAGGGTGAATGTGATAAAAGGGATTTTAATGGGATAAATGATAAAATGGAATATTTAGATAAATGATGAAATATTAGAATAAGGGATTAACGATGGAATTAATAATAATTAAACTTGCGACTAATTATTATATGGATTTAGATGATATTGTGAGACAAATTAATCGTAATTGATCATGTCGACATTTTAGATGTCTACAGGCTGATACCAGTTGAGGTCTCTTAAATTTGAACACAAGTTGGGTTGCAGTGAATCTAGAGGCCTAGTCCAAGATTTTTACAAGGATCCTAGAGGCTCACTTGTACATATAAAAGCCCATCTTCAAAAGGCACAAGTGAGAGCAGCCATTGAAATTCATCAGGATCGTCAGCAGACCATCCCTGGGGTCCTTAAAGTGAAACATCCCCAGAAGAGTGGTTTAAAATGAAGGTCCTATAATTGAATATTCAGGGGTTGGGAAGCCTTCCCTATCTAGATTAGTTGAGGTGGAAAAAATGAGGTATTACTGCTTCAAGGAACTATGGGGTGTGTGGATGTTGTCAATGGACATTTAAAAAGTTGTTTAGAGGGCTGGGAATTTTTTGCAAATGATTCAGCAGGAAATTTTGGTGGGCTCGTTTCTGGATGGAGGCATGGTTTTGAATTAATTAACTCGTTCTCTTTGTTTTCATGTCTTTGCACAGAACTGATACATGGAGGTTTGGGCCAGACAATTACCATAATCAATGTGTATGGGCCTTATGAGAAGAAGTTAAGAGTTCTGTGATTATTTCTTCTTACTGCAGGAACATAAGGTGGAAATGCTAATTATATGGGGTGATCTCAATTTCATCTTGCACAGATAGAAAGTTTAAGGACCTACAGCCAGACATGATAGAATTGCAGATTTCTAAGAATAAAATCAAATAAGCAGGGCTGATAGATGTGGAGCTTGTTGCAATAGGCCCACTTGGCAAAATAATAGAACTTGGATTGATGGCATAGAAAAGAGACTTGACCCGCTTCCTGGCCTATGAGCTTATAATTAACCAGGTGTATAGATATCATTCGTGAATTGATGTTGGAGGTGGGTCAGACCACAACCCCATATTACTGTAGTTAAATTGATATGATGCTAAGCCTCTGAGTCCACTTGAATTCAATCCGGGGTGGTTGGATGACGAGGAGTTTCATGAGTTAGTGCAACAGGAGTGGGTTCCTTTCAATCATGATTCTGGGTTTTCGACTTGCAGTCAATTTGCAGAAGCGTTAAAGAAGGTAAAGGACAAAGTTGTGACTTGGGCTGCTGAGAGACTTAAGAAAATAGATCAATGGTTAAAGGAAGCAGAAGAGGACATAGTATTAATATTCCAAAAAATGCCAGTAGGATTTTTAATGAATCAGAGAGGTCCAGATTGAGGGAGCTGGAGGATATAAAATGAAAGTTATTGACTGAAAGGGAGGCAGAGCTGAGGCTTACAAGTCAGGAAATTTGGCTAGAAAGAAGGGATTAGAACTAAGAATTCTTCCACCAATTTGCTAACTTCAGAAAGAACATTAACACCATTTGGGAGTTGAATAATGTTGAAGGGGAGTCTGTTAGGGAGTTCCATGCTATAGCAGAGTTAGGGGTCCAGCATTTCCAGAATATTTATAAGGTGCCAATGTTGCAGAAATAGAGATGGTGGCTTCTCATTTTCCACAATTTATTACAGAAAAAAATAATAAAATGTTGTTTGAAGAGGTCTCGCTTGAAGAATTAAAGTCTGTTTTGGCCTCTTTCTAAAAGAAAGCCCGAGAGCTGATGGTTGGATGGTTGAATTTTATAGTGGTTTTTTTGAACTTTTGGGAGATGATCTTTTAAGAGTGGTAGAGGAGGTAAGGAAATCTAGGAAGGCGCTGGGGTCCTACAATTCGACTTTCATTGCTCTCATTCCTAAGACTGGGAAGCCTGGGCCATATGATGATTTTAGGCTGATATCTCTTTGTAATTGTGTGTACAAGTTCATTTCTAAGGTTATTCCTATGAGACTAAAGGGAATTATGTCAGGTGATATTTCACCAGATCAGTTTGGTTTCTTCAGAATTGACATATTCACGAAGTTATAGGAGCTGCACAAGGACTCCACTCCATCAGACTTAAGAAGTTGCCATCCATGGTGATAAAGTTGGATTTATCCAAGGCCTATGACAGGACCAGTTGGCTTTATCTGAGGACTGAGACTAAAGGGAATTCTCTCAGGTGTTAATTTCACTGGATCAATTTGGTTTCTTCAGAACTGACACATTCACAAAGTTATAAGAGCTGCACAAGGAGTCCACTCCATCAGACTTAAGAAGCTGCCATCCGTAGTGATAAAGTTGGATTTATCCGTAGCCTATGACAGGACCAGTTGGCTTTTCTGAGGCTCATTATGCTCCATGTTGAGTTCAGTCTGCAAGTTGTTAATTGGATTATGGGATATGTTACTTTTGTTTCTTTTGCAGTCCAGGTTAATGGAGCAGCTTCTCCTTTCTTCCTGCCTACTAGAGGCCTGAGACAGGGCTGCCCTCCATCTTCGTATTTATTTTTGCTGGTAGCTGAGGGTCTTAGTAGAGCACTCCTAGCAGCAAGGAGGGGAAAGCAGTATCCAGGGTATAAGGGTGGAGGTTAATGAAATATTTACACAACTTTTATTTGTTGATGATTTGCTTCTATTTTCTAATGGATCTGAAACTGACGCAAGAACCATCCAGGATATTCTTTAGTTATATTGTAGAGCTACTGGTATGGAGGTTTAAAGTACTTAAATCAGCTACGGTTTTTTTGAATTAAGAAAAGAAGTCATTTTGAGGCTTCAAGAAGTCTTCCCTTTTGAAACTTTTGATTTCCAGGCAGGTTTTAAATACTTGAGCTTTATGCTTAAGCCAAATAGTTATGTAAAGGTGTGGGAGTGAGTCATAGGTAAGATCGAAAGAAGAATTCAGTTTTGGTATAATCAATGGCTTTCCAAAGGTGGAAGATTGATTCTAGGCAAAGCAGTCCTTGAAGCAATTCCTGTTTATCAGCACACACTAGCTTACATTCCCAAGGGTGTTTTGGAGAAGATTGGGAAGATTTGTTTCGACTTTCTGTGGACAGATAAGGAAGATAAAGGAGGTTTTTGCTAGGAAACTGGAAATCCATGATCAAACCTAAAGGTGAGGGTGGTTGGGGGCTTAAACATATCCATTTTTTTTGGCAAAGCTTTAGCAGCTTGGAGTCACTGGCATTTAATTCATTTAACAGTCTGTGGAAGAGGATTATTAGGAAGATTTGTTTCAACTTTCTGTGGACAGGTAAGGAAGATAAAGGAGGTTTTCACTAGGCAGTTGGAAATCCATGACCAAACCTAAAGGTGAGGGTGGTTTGGGGGCTTAAACATATCCATTTTTTTGGCAAAACTTTAGCAGCTTAGAGTCTCTGGCATTTAATTCATTTGACAGTCTGTGGAAGAGGATTATAGTACAAAAATAGATTGCTCGAAACTCTTTACTGGATTTGAATAACTAATCCCAGAAAACGTATTAAAACTGTGCAAATCAGTGGAAGGCTCTAGTCTTGGCCTTTCCCACCATCGAGAACCACCTGGCTTGGAAGGTGGTAATACTAATGGCAGATTGGTAAGAATTGGAGCAGCTGCTATGGTGTCACTCAGATTTCACCCTGAAATCTGCGACTACCCTATCCGAAAAAATTTCGTACTTTTAAAATAATGGGTCGTTTGTTGTTTTTATTGCCTGAAAGTTCTTGTATTGCGTCAAGATAATCCGAAAGAGCCATATTAGCCCTTTTCGCCAAATACCCAAATGCCCAAAATTGTTTTATTCTGTCGTCGGGATTTGTCTGCGGGAAATTTGTATTTAATTATTTTGAGCCCCGTATGAGGCTGTTTGTGCTCTGTTTTAACTCTATTATGAGCGAATATGTTATTATTCCTATGTGCCAGAAGGGTTTTAACTTATTTTAGGTTTTGGGCTTTATTTGTAACTTTTGGCAATTTTTCGTGTTTTTGTGGTGTCCCGTTTTTGTTTTCTGTAAAAATTTCTCTGGAGCAATTCCTTCGCCGGGTAAGCCCGATTTTTGGCCTGGAGCAGCTGAAAAACATACACGCACATTTTGCCCGGAGGAAGTCGTCATCGGAGGTCTAGATCACTGGGAAAAAGTGAAGTCATGCACAGAAAAGCCCCTGCGGGGATGGGCGTATTTTTGGAAAACAAAGGATTTAAGCTGCGATGGGAAAAATATAAGCCGCAGGCAGGGTGGGAATTGTATACCTGCCTGGCAGTGGTACTTTTTACCGTGTTATAAAAGTCACTTAAGCTGCAATGGGAAAAATAGAGGCTGCAGGCAGGTGGGAATTTATTCCCTGCCTTGTAAGGTAAAAATTCCCATGATATAATAAAAGGAAAGTGACTTAAGTGAAATCATGGGATTTTAGTGCCTGCCTTGCAGGGTAAATAATCCCATTGTCAAAGTCAAATCACTTAAGTGGATCACGGGATTTTGGTGCCTGCCTGGCAGGGTAAAGAATCCCATTATGGAAAAATTCTTTAAAATAGAATTACATGTGCAAAAAAATGCGCCCCCTTTGGTGAGAGATTAAAAGGATTAAATTTGATTATTTTTTATTAATCTTTCTTCTCAAAAAGTGCGCCCAAGTTTTAAGGAGGTCAACAAGTCAAAGATGGAATAAAAGAAAGGAGTTAAATGCATTAAATTTAATTTATTTAATGGCTGCCCTCTTCCTCTCAAAAAGTGCGCCCCATTTGGGCATTATTTAATGTTTTTTAAGGCATTAAAACATTAAATTAATTTCTATTTTCAGTGGCTATGGTCAAAGCACACTATGAAGCTTGAGTGAAGTGCTGTGTGAAGGATTAAATTGGATTAATTTAATTTATTGGATGGCTGTCCTTAAACATGCTATTTTTAAAAGAGAAAAGCATGATTTTTAATTAATTAATTGCCTTTAATTGTTAGGGCAATTATTAATTATAGAATTGTGAAGGTTATATAAGCATGGGCAGCCATATGGATGAATTATTTAATTCACAGGTGAAGAATTGCATCTAGGAGGAAAAGTGCGCCCCCATTAGAGGAAGGATTTTGTTCAGACAAAGTGCTAACAAGGCTAAAAGCTTCCAAATTTGGCGCATGCTTTGGAGGAGGTTGATCTTTGTCTGCATAGTTGTTTTCACAGGTGTTACAGGAGCTCAGGTGTTGAAAGAAAGGATTCATGCTCTCTTTATGTGCAAATTAAACACCAATTTTTGGGGCAGCAGGGTTGAAAAGTGCAGATTTTTATAATTTAAATTCACTATTCATGCTCCGGTGGCCATTTTTGTCTGAATAAATTGCAGGAATTCATTACAGGTGCTTCACAAAAGAAAAGGAGTTTTTATCAATGTCCAATACATTGCAAATATCCTCCGAATCTGAAGAATTGTCCAGATCTGCACCAGTATTGAAGAAATCCGGCCAAGTTAGAAGAAAAAGAATTATTCAGACGAAGATAGACAAAGCCATGGCGAAAGGAGATGAAAAAGAGAGCACGATGGATTCATGCATTGCTTCCAAACTTGCAGACATAGGAGACACGGATCTAGGCCCAGAACCACTTTCTGATTTGATTGATAGATCCAGAGCTGGAAAGACTTCACTCATGCGTGCGGTCAAAAGTAGTGGAATTATCCAAGCTGCAGCTTTCCCGTGTACAACCCAATTGCCAGAGTTCGTGATGGAGTGTGCTAGATCTTATCATCCTTCATCTAGATCAGTGCGTGATGTTGCGGGAAAGACAATAATTCGTTTGGATGCGAAATTCATCAATTATTGTCTGAAGATTCCAGTACGAAAGGTGGTGACTTCTATTAGCATTCAGGATGCTAACAGTAGGTGGGAAAAACATAGAGCTGATTGCGTGAGCATAATGAACAGCCGGTTCATGAAGAAGCCTAGATCCCCTTCCAAGTTCCCGAGAACTCTTCCACGATCCAATTTGGTGCAGGAGGCAGATGATGTCGTCAAATTGCTATGTAGGTTGAATGGCGAAGCGAATGCCTACACTTTCCGTACATGGATGTATGCTTTCATCAGGACCATTGAAATCAACAAGGTTGATTCTATAATCAATTGGTCGGAAATTATTAGCAGCAACATCGGTGAGTAACTTCGGAACGTGAAGCGTACTTTCAGCTTCAAGATGACTTCATACTTGGTGTATGCTGCAGCTTCACAGGGTGTCTTTTTCAAGCTGGATAGATGTGGTGTTCTTTCCAAGGACCCCATTTTCGAGTGCTACCCACAGCTTACTGTACCTGCATGCGAGAAGGACTTCAAAGTGATCAGGCACAAGTCTACAGGCTTCTTCCCAATCACTGTGGGATATTACAGTTGCATCAGCATTCACAGAGCTCGAGGGATGGAAGCGCAAATGTTATCCGAGTATGAGCAAGAGTTCTTCCCTGCACGGCTTAACTTCGATCCATTTGGAGTAGCCAGGAAGACAATCTCTCAGGAGTACGCACATGTGCCGTCGTTAGAAGATTTCTGGATGAAGTGCAGAAGTGAGTACGAGGTTAGAAAGAAATATTTCAGCAGGCTATCAGCAAAGCAAGTGTTCGACTTTGGACTAGCGCGGATACCTGCGGATCTTAAAGATGATGGGAACGTGGTACTTGACACTTACCATCAAATGGGAGGAGATAAAGCTATACTGCAGGATAACATCAGAGGCTGCCATTCAATTGAAGAAAGATCTGGAGCTGTGTTGGTGAATACTTCAAGCTGACTGCTGACGAAGGGATACTGCCTTGATGAAGTATTGATAAATCAAATCACGGGCAACTTCGGCGCAGGAGATTCCCTCAAACGAAAGCATGAAGGAGAAAGCAGCAGAAGGTCCGAGAAGTTGAAAGTACACAGAAGATCTCAAGAGAAAGAGAAGACCACTTCTATGACCATAGCTTTGACTCCGACTTCTCCAGTACGCAGAAGATCACCAACTATTGCACCGCAAGCAGCAGGATGCTTTCATGCCTTCATTGAAACCGGCGACGTTCGTTTTCTCTCCGCAGCCACTTCGTTCATCACCCGTTCCAGAGGAGATGTTGAAGCTGCAGATGACGGAGTTCGAAAGAACTTTTTCCTTGGATGTTTCAGAAGATGGCAGCCATAACACTGTGGCACTTTCTGACGGAGAGGATGCAGAGCGGGAGATGGTAGTGCACTCAGCGACTTCTTACTCCCCGAGAAGTAACTTTTCGGAATGTTTAGCTTTGCAATTGGTTCCAGAAGCAAGAGTAGAGATGAACTTAGAGGAGCATGACTTGCAGCTACTTCAGGATCTGAGCAGAAGAGACAGAAGGCCTAAAGTTGCTAAAGCAATTTCTAGGTTGATCATCAAGGATTCGGGAGAGAAGTTTGCTGAGATATCAATTTCGACGAAAGGAAAGATAGAAGAGGAGCTCACGGCAGAAGATGTGACGGTGACCAAAATACCACTCGGTCAAGCTACCACTTAAGGATTGAAGCAAGACACGCAGACGTTGCTGGATGCTTTGTTCCTTAGGCTTGACAGTGAAAAGGCGGAGAAAGAAGAGCTACAGAAGCAAATATCTCAATTATGTGAGATCATAGCCAAGGTTGCTAAACCTTCCATTCAGCCCATTTCAGCGCAGGTGAGTGATCATCTTATGCAGGAAATGGAAGATGCAAGCAATCAAGTAAAGGCTATTGACGAATGGAAGGATCTGATTATTCGTCAAGCTTCTGTGCAACTTGGGGAAGTGCCAGCCCGCCTAAAGGTTATGAACGATGCAGCAAATCAACTAAAGCAACTGATAGAAAGCATAGAAGGAATGAATACAGTTGCAGAGAGTAACCTGAGTATTTTGGCTGAGATCAACAAGCTGCCGGGAGATGTATTGGTTGCAGAACAAATGGTACCGGATGGATCAGTCGAGAAGGGGAAGCAGCTAGAGTTTGCAGTATCTTTCCGTTTGGAGATCTGCAGAGTTTTGCTGAAAAGGATGCAGGCGCTTGAGAGTAGAACATCAGATTTGCCAGACAGTATCATTTCTTTCACTGAGGAAAGAGTGGATGGAGGTGTTACTTCATACGTGCGGATTGTTTCTAACGAGGTGCATGATTCCCTGGAAAGTTCTCTTCTGATGGTACAAAAGAGAATTGATAAAACTACCAAGCCTTTCACGATGAACTCTATCAGTAGGCTGGTGGCGCTGCAGGCAGACATTGCAAGATTTGGGCCAAGTTTGGAAGAAGTGGAAGCATGCAGCAAAGTGTTGAATGAAGGGTTGCTGCAATTCAGGACAGAGAAGGAAGCAGTGGCTAAAACAGACGGAAGGATGCTGAATTATATGTTCGACAAGTATATCAGATATCAGAACAAAAAGAAGATGTAAATGTTACAGCTGGCATGACTTCTTCTATTCTTTCTTCTTCTATTTTCTATGTTCCCGGATGAAATTGTAAAACTTCTAAGTCATTGGTTTTGTAACCATTACTTGAAGTCATGTGGAACCATTCTATTAGTTAAGTGATACATGTGTCACTTAAGAAGAAGTTAGTTGAGGATGATTGTCAAATGTCATCTTTACTTGTTGTTCATACTTTAGTTCAGTTTGAGTCTTCTATTTGTACTTTCCCTCCTACATTCTATAAGTAGGAGAAGAACCTCCGGGTTAATGATCGATCAGAACTTGTAAGCAGCAATCTTGTGTTCTAGACTTTGTGCTGAACCCCTGAGAGCAGCTTGGAGCAAAGGAATACAAAGGAGCAGGTTTCCGGAGAACTTTGTGTCACGGTGTACTGTGTTTCTTGCTTTTAAATCTTAGATCTTTTAAATAAACTTTGTGTTATTATAAATCTGGATCTAGAGTTTCCTTTGTTTTATAATTCTGTGTGTTCATATCTATTAAGTTTCTTCTATGTGCATGCAATTAGCTCTACTATCTACTAATTGGGATGCACATCTTCCCCATTTCTTCTCTGTATTTCCTTTACTTCCTTCTTCTATAATTTTCCTTTCTTAAACAGCTGCTTACTTGCTGCAAAACTTCTTAGTTATGGTTCATGAACTAAGTGGTTAAAGTAAAACCCCTGATAGATAATAACACATTTTTATTGACAAATCTGACACGGGAGCCTCACCGGTTAAATGAGGGAGATTTATCTCATGACTGCCTAGGTTTGATGCTATGCAGAAAATCTAGCCAACATGCTATTTTGGGGTGTGGACATTCTATTTTTCTCCCTCCAGCATTGATTCAATTTTTACATGATCATGGTAACTGACTCACTACACTTTAAATCAAATTGTGGATCATGACGGTACAAATATTTGGCATCAACAGTGAAAGACATCTCAGTTCTTCGAATTTAATGGTGCTTGGAGGGATCCTTGGTCTCAGTTTGTGATAGAGCTACAAAGAAGACATATTAGACTAAGGGAAGAGCCAGATATCTTGAAGTGGAGTTTGAATAAGAATGCTGGTCTATACACAGCTAAGCTTGGGTACAAGGTGGTGTTCTCAGAGGGAATAGTTGATGCACATCAGGATGGGAGCTGGTGATGGGCCCATATCTAGAAAGTTAAGGCTCTCCTTAAAAGTAGGATTCACTTGTGACTGGCATTATGCAAAGGACTTTTGAGGGCCATGGTTGTGTGCAGTTTATGCTGGTCTGATGAGGAGATTATTTCTCACCTGGTCATTAAATGTAGTTATGCAAAACAACTCTGGCAAGATGTCAGATTGGTATTCATAACATTTGGACTGGTGATAGCATTGATGAATGTGTAAAGACTAAAACCTTGGTTTCAGTGGAAGGAACTCAAAGGTTTTCGAGCTTGTTGTGGGGTATTTGGATTGCCCGCAATGCCATTTTATTTGAAAACAGATAGGTGCCTACATTCCAGTCTTTTGCTCGGATTTGGGCTATTTTTCTACACTATAAAGTGCACCAGAAGGAAAAGGCTCCCAGGACAGTTTGGAGAATTGCTGTTTCATAAAAAAAATTGGCCTTGGGTTTTTTTGATGGGACGTGACTGTAGAAGCAGTGAAGGTGGGATATTGTTTCATGGGAAAAATCACTTTTTAAGTACAAATCCTTTCTGGGTCTAAGTTCCAACAACTCTGCTGAGTTGATGACACTGAGAGCTCTTTTGAAGTTAGCAGTCACAAAAGAGGTTCGAAAATTGCAAGCATTTGGGGATTCATTGTTTGCGATTAAGTGCATGAATGGAGAGCAATCTATTCATACAGTGACTCTCAAGCCTTCGGCAAAACGGTTAAAAGAAGTCATTCCTTTATTTGAATAGAGTTGTTTCACACATATCTACAGGGAAATGAATACAGTTATTGACTCCTTGTCCATGGAAGGATAGCTGATGAGGGAAGGTGATTTTTTTGAGGAAGAATCTCTGGAAGGAACTGTGACTTCATCCAGGTTAGAGATATTTTCTTAGGTTTTCCTGTGCCTATATTCAGGATAGTCTTATTTTGATGTATTTTCCAGATGCTACTTCATAGACCGTTTGATCTTGGACTATATGCCTCCATTAGAGGATAACTATATATGGGGCTGTTTTTAGGTCTATTGGTGTTACTTTGGGACATTTAGATTTGTGATGAAGCTGAGATGAACAGTATGGGACACTTGATGGTCTGTGTGGCTAGAAAGTTTTTGAAATCTTTGGGTTTGGGGGGGTCTCTGGAAACTCCTTGATATGTTTGAAAGTGCCTAGGGCGCAGTAAGGATATGTTTTTATTTCTATACTGGAAATCAAAATGTGACATTTTCTGTGGAAAAAATATTTTGCTTACAAAGGGTAAGAAAAGTAGATTTAGAAAACATATTTTATATAAAGCAGAAAAAAAAGCTTTGTCCTTGGGGAAAGCTTGCAAAACAAGTAAACTCTTTTATCTAAGAAGATGAGATATAATTGTGTAAGGGTACAGAACAATGGAGTTTAATTGATAAATGAGTGTTAATAGTTATTCTAAATTATTATGTCTCTGGTAAGATTGTGTGTGGATGTGAATTCATTATGGTTTTTTCCATTAAGTTTCTTGTATGCCCACATCAATGACCAATATATGAGCATAAACACCATGTCGTCTCATGGTATGGCAATAAAACCAAGCTTTTCTAAGTCATGGGTTAGTGAACTTTCCTTTTCAGTCAAAAGATTGAGGCTGCTGGTGCTCCAAACTTGCATGATAGTGGGAGTATTAATGCAAATCCTCTTTGGTACCTCGAGGTATGATGAAAATATCGAGCTTCTTCAATTTATGAGCAATAGAGGCTTGTGCCTCCTAATCCCAGCAGTGGTCATACTGGAATAAAAGATAGCTTCTTCAAGCCATGGGCAAGTCAGCTTGACTTCGCAGTCAAGAAATTTGAAGCTATTTATGCTCATAATTCATATGGGACTACAGATGTAAAGTTCAAATTATCTTTATTATTAGTAGCACAAACAGTCTGTCAGCTCAAGGCATGGCAATAAAACAAAAACCATCAACTGATGAGTTTTCCTCTGTAGTAAAAAAGGTTGAGACCTGTGGTGCTCCTAACACATACGATGGTGAGATTATTGATGCAAATGTTCTTTATTACCTGGAGTTGTGACAAGAAAATTGAGCTTCTTCATACTATGAGCAAAAAAGTGTTGTGTAACTTGTGCTGCCTAATGAACATGATTTTGCAGTCAAGAAGTTTGAGGCTACTGTGGCTATAAAACAGAGCTTCTTCAACCAATGGGCTAATGAACTTGCCTTTGCAATCAAGAAGTTTGAGGTTATTTATTCTCATAACACACATGGTCCTATTAATGCAAAGCGATAAGCTCTTTATTACTGGTAGTGCAAACAACATGTTAACTCAATGTATGGCGATAAAACCAAGCTTCTATGAGCCATGGGCTAATGATCCTGCCTTTGTGATCAAAAAGATTGAGGCTACTGGTGCTCATAACTCAAGTCTCATATGATAGTGGGACTATTAATGCAAATCATCTATAGTACCTAGAGGTATGACGGACTATTAATGCAAATCATCTATAGTACCTAGAGGCATGACAGGAAACCTGAGCTTCTTCAATCTATAAGTAATAGCAGGTTGTGTATCCTGCTAGTATTGGGCATATAAGTGTAAAAGGCAGCTTCTTCAAGCAAGCTAATAAGCTTTAATTTGCAGTCAAGAAATCTGAGGCTAAGAATTCTGAGCCTAATTATGCTCATAACTCATATGGAACTATTAATGTAAAGCCCAAACCCTCTTTATTACCAGTAGTGCAAACTGCAAACACTATGTCAGCTCAAGGCATGGTAATAAACCAAGCTTCTCTAAGCTTATGAGCTAACGATCTAGGCTTTGCAGTCAAAAAGGTTGAGTCCAGTGGTTCTCTTAACCCTTCTTGAGGAGGGTATGGAGAAAACTTAACTTCTTCAAACTATGTTCTCTTGATGCTAGAAATAGTTGTTGGGTAATGCACAGAGCTTCGTGGGCCTTTACAATGAAGAAGAACTGAAATTACTGGTGCTGCTAACTCATATAGGACAGTGAAGAAGGTTGAAGCTATTAATGTCAGTGACAAATATGAGACTATTAATGCAAAGATTCTTTATCGCCCATAGGTAAAAGAGGAAATCGGAGCTTTTCCAAGCTATGGCAAGAGAGAGCTGTACCTCTTTTAGCTATTACAAATCCATTAACACTGAGACCACTCCTAAAATGCCCACTTCAAGAAGACTTCAGGGGAGACCTATGTGGGCTTCTTCCAACTATGATCAATAGAGGGTTCTGCTTGCTAGTACAGGGCTTTGTTTGCTAATGCTAATAACAGTCAGTCATATGGCAATGAAACACGGGTATATTACCTGATGAGCATGCCTTGCAATCAAGAAGGTCGAGGCTACTAATGCTCCTAACTCTTATGGGAGTATTAAAATTCAATGCAAACCTTGTTTGTTACTTAGGGATATGAATAGGGAAAACTGAGCTTCTCCGGACTGTGGGCTATATGGGGCAGTACCCTCCTTATGCTAGTAGTAGTCATATAAGACTCTTGATACCAACCATTATGAGGACACCTCCTCCTAGTTCTTTTTTTTTGTGGCAAGAAACCATGAATAGGAAATGGGTCTTGTAACAATGGTCTAACAAACAAGAAACCACGAAACATGAAATGGGTCTGCTGACTCTGGTCTAACAAACAAGAAACCATGAAATGGATCTGATGTAACAAAAAAGAAACAAGGCCCATCCAAGGAAAGAAGCAAGATATGAGATGAAGACAAGGCCCTGTTCACCAACAGGTGGAGACTGAGGCCTTTTTCATGGCCAAAACAATTGAACAACTAATGAATTTATTCTGCCAAGCCTATAATTGGGCCAAGGTAACAATAAATACACTGGAACATGCATAGTCAAAATTCTTAAAACACCAAAAAAGCATATAACTGCATACCATCCTCATCTCGGACCACATCTGGAAATTACATGCCATCTTTACCTATTGCAAATACATTAACACTGATACCACACCTGCAATGCCCCATTCTAGAGGACTTCATGAGAGACCTGTGGTACAAGGGGCTATGAGGGCTTCTTCCTACTATGATCACTACCTGCTAATGCTAGTAGCGGTCATTTGGCAATGAAAGAGAGCTGCATATGCTAATGAGTTTTTCTTTACAATCAAGAAGGTTAAGGCTCCTAATGCTCATGACTCATATGTGAGTACCAATGCAAACCTTTGTTTATCACCTAGAGATACAAGAGGAATACTGACAATAAAGGGCAGTACCCTTCTTATGCTAGTAAGGATCAAATTAGACTCTCGGTACAAAGCATTATGAGAACACCTTCAAGTAGTTCTCTTATTTTATGGAGAGCAACCATGAAACATGGTTTAGCTCTTGTCACTCTGGTCTAACAAACAAGAAACCGTGAAACATGAAATGGGCCTGGTCTGACAAAGAAGAAGCGAAGTACATTCAAGGGAAGAAGCGAGATATAAGATCAGTACGAGGCCCTGTTCCCTAATAGGTGAAGATTTAGGCCTTTATCATGGCTAAAAAACAACTAATGATTTAATCTGGCCAGCTTATAGCTGGGCCGACTATAGGAAACATACTAAACCGGGCATACCCAAAATTCGTAAGACCCCAACATACCCAAAATTCTTAAAATCCCCAAAAAACGGAGCATTACATACCATCTTCGTCTGGAACTTGGACGTGCGGTGAAAATAGCTTGAAATCTGCGTGGCGTGTGCTTCTGATGAGCTTTTCGAGAGCCCGTTGAAATACATTGCTGCTGCAGATAGAAGGATGGGGATACTCCTTCACAGAACACTGGTTTACAGCCATTAGAATGCTAGTGGAATTCTCCCGTCCACCCTCCATTTGCTTGCCTTCGCAAATCTGTATGATTATGAACAGAAAAAACGGGTCTATATAAAAGCTTAGATTGAATTGTGCCGTTAAATGGAGTGGTGATGTTAAACAGAGTCGAAGGGGACGTGTTCGAAGTATAATTTTGAATGGTGCGGCAAATTTAAAGGCGAAAGCGAGGTGAGGAGCGGACGCGCCAGATATGCCAATCGCTGACACATGTTACAATTTCAACATCATGTTGGAACGTTATTGTTAACTAGCAGTTGCTTCACTTGCTCCCCACTTGGGAATTCACTTTGAGCGCCACAAAATTGACATGTTTTTTAGTGCCCAGTGTCCCCGTGTTAAAGTTGGTACTTTTTTGTTTATTAAACTCACGGGAGCTGATCATTAAACTCACTAACAGGAGATCTGAATGTCAGAAAGATCTTTACCGACATCGGTTGTCCCATACGCTGCTTTGGTAGCCTCGCGGACGTTAAAATAGTATGTTCTTCTTCTTCTTCATCTTCTTCTTCTTCTTCTTCTTCTTCTTCGTAATTCACTTTCCCACCATCTATTTTGGTATATATGTTTATCTGTTGTCAAGTTGTTTTGTTCCTAACATACATAACTATCAAAAGCTGGAAACGAATGCTTGACCTATAAAATAATGATAAACACAAATAATAATATATATCCAACCAAAGTTATATCTTGCATCTCTATGGGCAAACTATATATTAAGCGACGTTCAAAATAGCGATAGGGACCAACAAAGAGCAAGGTGCAAAACAGTTGTAAAAATCACGAAAAATGTGTTTTTCCAACTGCAAAGAAGTTCAAACAGAACTTTAAATGGAGAAGAAGATGAGAAGTAGGTGTAGCAAAGAACATGGACTAAGGCATAATAGAGAAAATAACTTGCCATAATGAGATGTCGTTCCCAACGGATATTAGCTCCCATAGCAAGCTCAGCATGCAACAGTAGTGGAAAACAAAAGAACAGTAGCATTCATAAGCTAAATAACATAAACGATGAATGATGAAATAGGACGATAGGAAACAACAGTCAGGAGCCACATGCAAGGAAACAACATATGCGGACTTCGAGCCAAACGCAACAGCAACGCCAAGCTGAGGAGCTACAGCAACAACGGCGCCCAACTGAGGAGTACGGTGGAGCGGCGGGTAGGCAAAGCAAAATAGGTCCAGAAACAAACACAACAAAAAACGAAGGAAAATCTCACAATGAAATGCCTATGGCGTAATAATAGTAGTGGTAGGTTTTATTGTAATAATAGAGTGTATTTTGAAATGAACGATAACCAGATCGTACCAAGCCAAGAACACAGATGCTAATCAAACACCACGATCAATACTTGATGAAAGCAATTCACCAAAATAACTTTACATAAAACCTTTGCAAATAAATGAGCAACAATATCATATATTATTATGGAACTCAATGCAATACATTGAGAATGGACCTTGCTTAAATAGGCAAGGAATAAAAATCTAAGAACCAATCAAGGTCGTAAATCAAGCCATAAATCAAGGAAATAACTAGTCAAGACCATAGATTTAGGAGAGAACTAGACATCAATGATCTAGTCAATACCATAGATCAAGGAAAGAACTATACCTAACAACTAGATAATATCTCTTAATATCTAAATAAGATAAAAGAAATATGCACACACATAAGTGGGTGAGGATAAATACAATAAAGGTAAATAAAGTACCTAGGTGAACATGAGCTAAGGTAAATACCTACTCTAATACCCCCCCTCAAGTAAAGCTAAGGGCCAAAATAGAAGTGGTATGTCCACAGTATGAGTCCTGGCAAATAGGCATGATGAGGTACTCATGTACAATAACTAGGAAAAAAGGGACACCGCAAGGTACCCAAAACCAGTAACAACAAAGTAAAGAGAGTGAAGACCTGCTCCAAGGCATCCCAAGAAGCTCGGCTCAAAAAACTCGTACAATGCTGAAGAAGTTTGGTGTGCAGTGTGGTTTGAATCCAATGCTCGATCACAAAACTCAAAAACAACTGACACTAGGTTTCACCAGAACAGCTCCATACAAGGAGACTGTCAACGGAGTGATGTTGAAAGTGCAAAAAAACAACAAACATAATTCGATCAAATGTTGCAAATAGGTGTGCCACAATCCAAGAACAATAACCAAAGCAACAAGGCAAGGACACAAACTCTCGAGTGTCACGATCCAAGAAAAGCTAAGGTAACAAGGTAAGGACACAAAACCCGAAGAAGCAAGATCAACACCACACCCTCCTATACTGCTGAATGGGTGGAGTGATGCTCCAAATCTGTATGAATTGCCCAAAATCAACTACTAGAACACTGACAAAATAGCACTGGACTTCACCAAAATAGATCCCCCACAAGAGATACTGTCAACATGCCAAAAGTGTCGAAAATACAGATACAAAAATTCTCAACAAACAAAAGAGATACACTACGCCTGCTAAAGAAAAATGCTCAAAACAAGAAGCATCACAATGCAGAAGGTATATAAAGTGGAGCAAGAGGCCGAATGGTGGAGGAGCCATACATGTAGAGTCCTCTCAACGAATGCCTATGTCACCGCCACGAGTGATCAAATATCCACCCCAAATCAACACAGATGGATGAAGAAGATGCCTGCATATGACTTGGTGCAAAATGCACAATGGGTGCATGCAAAAGAAAATCAGAATGTGTGTTAGGTTGATCATGTCTGACAGCTGAAATCTCAGGTTTATCAAGCTTGAGTGAAGGTGCAGAACTCATGTGTTACTCTTGATCCTCAGAAAGAGTCGAGCGAACAAAAAAATGAGCTCTATCAATGTGTGATCCCAATGAAATATCTGCTCAAAAACCAATGTCACGACAAGAATTCCACTTAACATGTGGAATAGAGGAAACAATACCCTATGAATGTCTACCAATGACTCCACTTGTGAGACCCATATAATAGAGCATGCAAGAACTGAATGCAGTGGTATGTTTCTTAAAAAAACCATGCAGTTGAGTAGAAGTAGGATACACAACATGTGGTACTGTAATAGGCACAGATATGGGAGAGCATGCAATAACAAGTTCCATATGTGTATGAGCATCAAGAGCAGGAACAAACTCAAAGACTGACAGATCAATGTCAGTGGGTTCAGGAGCAAGATACTAGAACAAGGGAATTTTTTTTTTTTTTTGATAACGTTCTCTGTTATGAATTATAAAATTCAAACACACGTTCAAGTTTTAATAATTGTTCTCTGCCCAAACAACACAGTTTGGAACACACAATTTCCTTTTAAAACTAATGTTCCCTGTTCGCATATTTACAATATGGAACACACATTCAATGCCATTCAATCTTATAACAGATTCTATATGCTGCTGTAAATGACTCGAGGAACTGCCGATCTTCCATTTTCATGGCTCGGAGTTTCATCGATCCTTCATTTCATGACTCGGCAACAACCGATCCTTCATGTTTGTTTATGCATAGTATATTATATATACCAGTTCTCTTAACCGTTTCCGGTTATCGAAGTGATCCATTTAAGAAGCCTATCTGAATATCTGTTACTGATATTCATCTGACATCCTGCATCTTAAATTAAGTGATAAGGACAACGCAACCAGCACTTGCGATACTTTGGCCAAAGATTTTCACATGCTTTGCATGATCATATTCCTGGATGTGATACACATCAATGGAATACGTCCTTCACTTCACTTCACCTGTTATCTAGAATGGTCTTTCCTGGTTCCTACCAGTCCTCTCAGTTTAAGATCAGTTTTAAACTTCCAATTTCTAACTAGCAATATGAACAAATATAGGAAGGCACTCCTGGTAACTAAAGATACGCAGACATGCGGTGTCGTTCCCCACGACTCCGTGTGTCTAGTTATCTTTAGTATCCCGGAGTCACTCCGTATACCTGATCATACTCCTATCCCCTGCCAAGAACTTCACATTCAGCCTATGTATTCTTAATGTTTTAATTCGGGAGGGCATTGTAATATGTCAGCTATAACATTGTGTCGTCATGAAGACCCCGTCTTCATGAAGACACCTTGCTGTAGCTGGCGTATGTCAATGTCCTACGGAATCCTTCCATCGAGAGTACACATCCTGCTCAAGTGATTTGGATATGATCTTAGTATTTAAAAATCAACTTTCAGCAACCATGTTGATCCCTTTATCCTCGTTCCCGTTACAGTTGTATATAGCTAAGAGAGACTAAATCCGTCTTTAGCTTGCTATGCATCTTCTTCGTACCGAAGGGTTGCATTTTCTCTACTTGGTTCTCTTCTTAATCATTGGATTAAGCAGCCCGTTACCGACGGATGTGATAAGTTTAACCTATTAAACTTAACCAAGATTTTCCCAACTGTAACTAAATTCAGAATTCTAGCTTATTAGACGTCATTTAAACGAGGTCTAATTCCCAATAAATGTATTCATTTATTCTCCTTAACATTACATAGTTAAGGTCCATTAGTTAGGGATATACTTATCCCCTACCCTTTATTCTGAAATTAACATACGAGGTCATTAATGGAGTTCGAAAGCGAAGTTCGATTACTCCGAAGTTAATTGATATTCCTTAGCTTCCAAGCTAATCCTGAATACCTATCAGTTATGGAATCATATTCTTCCTAACCCTTTTTAATGTCAATTAAGAATTCATCTTTACCCAAGTATGATCTAATTGCGCATTTCAACTTAAAGTTGTAATAAGGTAAGAATAGATATCAATTCCCATTTAGCATCCATCCACGGACAATTAAATAAATCCAAATCAGGAATAACATTATGTTTCCAATTTAATCATCAATATCAACTGATATAGTCATTAAAATATCACACTTGTATTTGTATTCATCAATTCATGTCATAATCCATACATTTGCCAATCCCACTGAATGGGCATTGTTTACATAAAACATCATTACAACTCATAGATGGAAGAATATACTTTCTTCTTTTCTTAATTCCTCGAAGAGGAATAAAAGTAAACAAATACAATTCATCTTCAACCAATCAAGAAGCATCAGAAAACAGCCATGTCTTCATTCTAATCAAATTCCATCTGCAAAATTATTTGCACGGGTCAGTTCAATGAACTGAGCATATTAAGCACTTGTCATTAAAATGAGGTGCTTCAATTAACTGTCTCAATAAAAGAACCCTGCTTTTATGAAACGACAGTAAGACATCAATCAAGAAATAGGCACCAAAGAATGATCAGCATAACAACTGAACCATCAAAATACCATCACAATCAGCCAAAGAACTGCTGTCCCATTTTCCACATAACCGTTACAAGTTCCAAATTACAATATTTGTAAGGTTAGGAATACAAGTAGCATACTGCTGATATAAAATACTGTTATCCTTTCCACACCTTTCATTAATAATAAATGCAAAGGTTAAAACTAACTGAAACGTAAACCCATTACTTTCCTTTCAGTTCATGCATCATATTAGATTCCAAGCAATCAAGCACAGACGAGAAAGCGAACAACAATGCAGATAGTTGCTCATATCTAAGCACTACAAGATTCATTATTAACGAATTACAGATTTCCAACTGAATGAAAGAAGAAAAGATCATTTTTCCAAGTCATTCATCCATATCCCTATTTCTTTCCTCATGACTGTCCCAAAATTGAATCCAAACGAGACACAATCAAGATAACAGTTCAGAGTGAAACTTACAAAATCCATTCAGAATTCACTTTCCGGCAGCAAGAGTAATTTCATTCATAATCAGCTTTAAATGAAAACAAGGAAGAATTTATCGTCCTTATCAATACTTCATTTAAATCAGGCTCATATGCATATCCAAAACAGGTTAGTACATCATCGTATTTATCATAGATCAAATAGTATAAGGATGCATACTATGTATTTACCGTACTAGAAGAAACCATAATTCTTTCACTGTATTTTAAACCAGATAAACAGTTATACAATCATGCAATCAATTATTCACATGATTTTCTAATTCTATGAACGCATTCCGTTCAAAATGAAATTTATTCATTGCTGTTACCTACAGCAAGTCCAATCATAATGCACAGTAAAACTTCAATGCTATTTCCAGAATTCAAACAGCTAAAAGAGAAGAATTCGTTCCTTTAACTATTCAAATAAGAAACAATCATTTTCTTCAACTCAACAAGAATTATTCATGCCGATTTCATTTCTTCTAAATGACAGTGCAAAGATCAGAAGACCACAAGAAACATTCAAATTTCATTTGTACAGAAAACTAACACTCTCAGAAACAATTTAAATGCCACTGTAATCTCTACCGACAAATGAACTTAAAGTTCAATAACCACCAAACTACTGATTTTACATTTCAAAAAAACAGACAGAAGAAGAATTCCTTACCAATAAATGATTCTACCCGAATCCATTTTTCTATTCACAATGATGTACAAACTCAAAAATGTGATTTTTCATCCAATAATACCCTTATTATTAAAAACCCGCATAGAATATCAGATGTACAACAAAGTATAATCAAAACAGGTCCAACAGCAATGACAACTTCCCAAGCATTTCCTTCCTTGTACAGCAATCCAAGTAAAATGTGTTTTCACAAAGACAGTCAGAACTAAAAGGTCGAACAACATCAATGAAACACAACAATCATCTAACCCCCTCAGCAAGAATCAACATGATTTATTTAATGCACAGAATACAAGTCAAGCTTGTTTTCATGACTACAGTCCGAGCCGTAAGATCAAACCGCCTCAAAATAAGACATAACAATCATCTTTCCTCCAAGGCAAGAAGAAGTACAGTACATAAATATTCATTCATTGCTCAGGAATGCAAAGCCAAGATTTTTTTAATCGTGTCTACAGTCCGAACGGTAGACCAAACAGCATCAATAACCACAACCAATCATCCTACTTCCTCAGCAAGAAAAACAATATAATTCATTATAAGTGCAGAAGGAAAAACTATTTCTTTTCCAGCTCCCACGAATACTCAAAATCGTATTCGTCTATTTTCATAAAAGAAGAAGCACAACAATAATTGTATTACTAGCATATCCTTCTAACCGAGTTCACAATACTCAGATAAAACTCTAATGCCAATTCCTTTAAAATACAAAAATGCTATCTCCTTCTAATCCCGAAACAACAGAAGGAAGAGAAAAGTCTTATTTCCTTTAAGAGAAATTTCAGTATAGAAACAACATCATGCAACTCGTACATCCTGTACAATTTTATCACAAAAGACCATATAACAAAAGAACAATCGCACAGCAGTGAAAACAACCCACACTAGTCTGCCAGTTCTTTATATAACACTTAAGCAGAGAAAAACCCATCTCGAATTCCCAAGTACCATCAACAACCAATACAACAAGTTCATATTCCAACTCAAAGATTCATGCAAAGACAAATCAAAGCATAACAACCAGAAACGAATTTACCTATCATTTCCAAAAATGACAGCAAGAATCGACTAAATCCAAATCGTATCAACATGACAACAATCACATAAACCCAAAACCCAAGAGCAGGGTTGTTTTAATGAGACGTTTAAACAAAGCAAGTATTTTTAAAGAGAAGGGCTTAACATGCCTGCAATTTCTTTTCCAAAACTCGAAGAAAACTGCGTTTGCCGAAGATATTTCCTTCCTCGGCGACAGCACGAGCTTTCCAACAATTCCTTTCCTCTTCAGGCTCAGCAACAGCCTCCAAATCTCCCAAGAACAGTGATAAATCCAAAGAAACTGGTTCGACTGAACCAAACAAAAAAACCAAATGCAGAGCAACTTCACCAAATCCAAATCGACACAATAACAATCAACATTTCCCTCCTACGCCTTCCAAGGCGAGCTGGTCGCGAGGACCAAGAACATTTAATGCATTAAAGGCTCTGCCTTTTTCCAAATTTCCACGCCACTGCCAACTTGAGTTGGCGAATTCCAAATTTTGAATTTCACATGCAAAACCAAATTTAGCTCCATGTCCAACTAAATACCTCCGCCACTTACCTGCCCCCGCCAAACTGGCACTGTCCACGTATGGACTCCCCATTTAATGCCATTGAATACCCCTTCATCCTTATCCTCTCCCTCCAAGGGTCTGCGCATCCCCTTTAGGTTAGGATTAGTTTAGGATGTTTATTAGTATTCAACCTAGGTCATAGTTTAGTTTTAGGTTATTAGGACTTAGGTTTATTTCCCTTTTTTTTTTTTGTAATTTAAAAATCCACTTAGGATAGTAGTTTAGGATGTATGTTAGAACTTAGGATTAGCTTAGGATTTAATTCCTTCTAACCACTAACACTAACCAACCTTCACCCAGTCTTCCAACTGACACTCACGTCAATGTTGTGCAGGACGTTTCGTCCTTTGTTTCACATGCCAAAGCCACCCGTGTCCAGACGCTTCCTGTCTCACGAGGTCTTAAGTTCGACAGTACAGGGTTCAAGAATCGAACCTTTGTCGTTGGCATTTACGTGCCAGCTACTCATACCTGCAATCAGGCGCTGCACATTTATATCATCCTCAGGTTCGGTTAAAGAGTAAATCGACACAGAAATCACAAGAAGACCACAGCATACTTTGGATCAATGAAATTGATTCAAGGTGTGCTGTCAATCAGCAAAGAGAGTTTAGCAAGTATACGACAATTTGTCGTCACATCAGCAAACACACAAGCACAATAACTGCTGTCCTATGCAATAAATTACAGCATGCAAGAATCCAAGTTAGCAACACATTCTCTTAAGATCAGAATATATCTTAACATGTTTGCCTTCATTTCAGCAGTTATAATAGTATGAAAAATATTCACCAAGATAACTTACAAAATCAGAGTGTTACATTCTTCCCTCCTTAAAGAATCATCGTCCCGATGATCAGATTAAACAAATCAAGGAGTTCCTAGGACAAAGTTCAGTTATTGTCCTTTCATTCATAAGTTCATACCAAAAACAGATTCACTCTTAAAAACAGTGTTTTAAGACAACTGTACAATAGACTAATAATTGTCTAAATTTGGTAGAATTATCAGTTCCTCGAATTTCAAATTCAATTAAACAGATGTGGAAAAGTAGATCTCATTTCTTCGAGATTTTCCCAAGTTGCACTTTCCTCGCTGAACTGGTCCCACTGGACCTTACATTGGTTCACTTCGCGATTTCTCAAGTACAACTGGCGAGTTCCCAGCACTCGAATGGGCTTAACCACGATTATTCCTGGGTCTTGGACCTGCAAGGAATTCCAATTTAGCACATGTGATAAATCTGTCACGTATTTCTTAAGCAAAGAAATATGAAAAACATCATGCATTTGAGACAAAGCAGGAGGTAATGCTAGACGATAAGCTACAGGGTTGATTATTTCAACAATTTCAAAAGGTCCCACGTAACGTGGCGACAACTTGGCAGCCTTGCCAAAAGTTATTGAGCTCTTTTTCAGTTTCACCCGAAGAAAGACCTTCTCTCCCAGTTTATAATGTCTGTCAACCCGCTTTAAGTCTGCATAGCTCTTTTGCCTATTGGCGGCCTCCTTTAGATGTTCCCGAATCATTTTGATTTGCTGTTCCATTTCCATAAGGATTTCTGGCCCAATTACCTCTCTGTCCTCAACGTTGTCCCAGCTGACAGGGGTTCTGCATTTTCTTCCATACAATGCTTCAAAGGGCGCCATTTTTAAAGAGGCATGATAGGTGTTATTGTAAGCAAATTCTACCAGCGGAAGGTATTCCTCCCATTTATACTGCTGGTCCATGCAATACATCCTTAACATGTCCTCTAAAACCTGATTAACTCTCTCAGTCTGTCCATCCGTTTCCGGATGATATGCAGAACTGAAGTTCAATTTAGTCCCCAAGGCCGCATTAAGCGTTTGCCAAAACCTTGATGTCATCCTCGGATCTCTGTCCGATATGATTAATTCTGGTATTCCATGCAATCTGAAGATTTCATGTACAAATCTTCTTGCTAGCACTGGTGCATCGTCCTTCAAATTACCAGCAATGAAGTGTGCCACTTTGGTCAATTTGTCGACTACAACCAGGATGATGTCATGCTTATTTCTTGACATAGGCAATCCTTGAACGAAGTCCATCGTTATCACTTGCCATTTATACTGCGGAATACTGTGGGGGTACAATAATCCAGCGGGGTGCATATGTTCCGCCTTAACACGCTGACATTCCAAGCAGTGTGTTACAAATTCTACCACATCCTTTTTCATTCCCTTCCAGAAATATTGCTGCTTAAGATCAGCGAGCATTTTCGTGATGCCAGGGTGTCCAGAAAAAGGTGAATTATGAAATTCAGTTAACAATTTCCCTCTTAAGTCATTTGCCAAAGGTATATATACCCTGTTTTCGAACCTCAGAATTCCTTCATTATCAAAACGGAATCCTTTATACCTGACATCCTTCGGGTCTGCAGCAAGTGCTGTTTTGACCTGCTGGAAATAAGGATCTGTTTCCAAGGCATCTTTCACCTCATCCTTAAACTGAGTTCTTAACGTTATAAGAGCAGAGATATGCTTCCTTCGACTCAGAGCATCTGCTACTCTATTTTCCTTGCCCTTGATGTAGCTTATATCGAAATCATACTGAGACAGAAATTCTAACCATCTTCGCTGCCTTGCATTCAGATTTGGCTGAGTAAAAATATACTTCAGCCCCAGATGGTCTGTTTTTAACTCGAAAGGCTTGCCTAAAAGGTAATGCCTCCACATTTGAAGTGCATGAACAATGGCAGCGAGCTCTAGATCGTGTGGAGCATAATTCTGTTCATGTAACTTAAGCTTTCTGCTTTCATAAGCGATGACATGGTTATTCTGTAATAGAATACCTCCAAGGCCTTCTCCTGAGGCGTCCGTTACAACCATAAAATCTCCATTTGGATCAGGTACAGTCAAGATAGGTGCTGAAGTTAACTGTTCCTTTAAATTCTTAAAGGCAGATTCACATTTGTCTGTCCAGACAAATTTCTTATCCTTCTTTTGCAGCGAAGTGATTGGGGCAGCAATTTTTGAAAAGTCCTTAACGAACTTTCGATAATATCCAGCCAAGCCCATGAAGCTCCTCACTTCGTGCACGTTCTTAGGCGCAGGCCACTCAGTTATAGCTATGATCTTTGAAGGATCAACAGCTATCCCATTCTTGCTTATAACGTGTCCCAAATAATGCACCTCTGCATCATAAAAGGAACATTTGGACAGTTTGCCATACAACTTCCTCTTTCTTAAAATTTCCAGCACTATCCTTAGATGTTCTTGGTGCTCTTCGACATTTTTAGAGTATATAAGAATATCGTCCAAGAATACAAGCACAAACTTGTCTAAGTACTCTTGAAAAATATTGTTCATTAGATTCATGAAGGCGGCAGGTGCATTAGTCAACCCAAAAGGTAACACCGTGAACTCATAATGCCCGTACCTCGTTCTAAAAGTTGTTTTATGAATATCTTCTTCCTTTATTCTCAGCTGATGATACCCTGATCGAAGATCTATTTTTGAATAAACTGATGCTCCTCGCATCTGATCGAACAGATCATCAATCCTAGGAAGTGGGTATCGATTTTTAATAGTTGCTTTATTCAGCATTCTGTAATCAATGCACAGCCTCAATGTGCCATCCTTTTTCTTTACAAAAATTACCGGCGCTCCCCAAGGTGAGACGCTCGGTCTTATCAGCCCCTTAGTCAGAAGTTCTTGTAACTGAGCCTTCAGCTCTACCAACTCAATGGTAGTCATTCTATAAGGTGCCTTAGATATGGGTTCAGTTCCTGGTTTGATTTCTATTGCAAAGTCAAACTCACGTTTGGGTGGAAGACCTGGCAATTCCTCCGGAAACACATCACGGAAATCCCTCAACAATGGATATCTTTCCATGAAATCATTATCTTCCTCCGCATTTTCTGTCACTTTTACTGCATACAAAGTGCAGCCTCTGTTTTTAGCCCTTTTTAGTTGCATAGCCGTCAGTTTCCTAACTGCAACTTCCCGTTTTACACCTTGAATGACTGCTGCTTTCTGCAGGTCATCGAAGCAACAGATTTGTTTTTCATAACAGTCGACCTTTGCCTTATGTTCCGCCAACCAGTTAACTCCAATAATGATATCATATGATCCTAGAGGAGTGACATACAAGTCAACTTCGGTGGAGAAACTAGGCAGATCAAGAATTGCCCCAAAAAGGCACATTTCGACTGTATGGACAACATTATTCCCATAATGCACTGTCCATGTTTTATCCATTCTTTCAGCCTTTCTTTTTAATTTCATTGCAAGTTTAGCAGAAATAAAGCATTCTGTAGCTCCAGTATCAAAAAGTATGACTACAGGTGTACCGAATAACTTACCCGTAACTTCTATGGGCGTCACTTGCTTTTCAGCTTGTCTGTTAGCCACTGCAGCGTGTATCCTATGCTGCTGACCGCGATCATCCTTCTTCAGAGGACAGTGATTCGCATAGTGGTCCTTTCCACAGTTGAAGCATCCTCCAACTGGTCCTTTTCTAGGCTCAAATTTGTTACCAGCCTTGAAGTTATCATTCTGGCTTCCATAGGACTTCTGTCCAATGCCATTAACTTTTGTGAAGCTGTTCCGCACGCTATTTACAGGTCTGTTCATCACAGATTTCTTGTTGTTATCTACAACAATTTTGTTTTTCACACCAAACCTTTTCCAAGGTCCCCTTTTTGGTGCAAGAGACGAAGAAGAATTGGGAATCTTCTTCCTTATCTCTTCCCTGTGAGCAGATATTGCCCTCAATTTCTGTTCCTGTCTGATTGCCTTTTCGACAACTCCATCCATGGTGGTTGGGCCGTGGACATCCACTTCGCCACCAATGATGGGATTCAGTCCCATTATGAATTTCCGTATCCTGAACTTCTCATCAGCTTGGTACTGCGGCACATACTTAAGGAGTTTAGTAAACCCTTCCCAGTATTCCGTCACCGACAGCCTTCCTTGCGACCAGTTCTGAAATTCAGTCATTTTCCTATCAAAATAGAGTTGAGGCAGCCATCGTTGCCTAAAATAACCCTTAAATTGATCCCAAGTTATGTCTGATTCGACAATATTCAGTTCAACCTTACGGTTGTCCCACCATGATGATGCTTCATGAGAAAGCTGATATGCTCCCCATATCGCTTTAGTCTCTTCGGAGAAGTTTCTTATTGCAAAGTATTTCTCCATTTCACTGAGCCAGTTCTCAGCTCCGTCCCCAAGGGTTGTTCCATCAAACTTTGGAGGACTTATTCTCTTTATATCATTTGTAAGTTCAGCTGCTAATCTTGCCCTTTTATTTTCAGGGGGATTAGGAGCAATTACATTATTGTCATCAACACCCGGATTCCCTCCGTTGATGTTGTCCACAGGAGGCAGCTGATCATTTATTTCAGCTTCATCCTCCTCCTCTTCATTGCCCATTGACTGTTGTTCCAGAACAGTCAAACGATCCCTCGTATCAAGTAGGGCAGCAAGGATTTCATCCAGCTTTTGAGCAGTTGCTGCTTCTCCACCCTGTAACGGGTTATTCGCAGCATTCCCTCTTGTTCTGACCATTTTCTGTTTCAATAAGAAAATGTAAACCTTATTAATATCGTGGACTCATTAGGTCCAAGAGCTGCAACCTTCAGCTCTGATACCAAGATGTAACATCCCCATTTTAAGATACTAGAACAAGGGAAAAAAAAAAAAATTTTTTTTTTGATAACGTTCTCTGTTATGAATTATAAAATTCAAACACACGTTCAAGTTTTAATAATTGTTCTCTGCCCAAACAACACAGTTTGGAACACACAATTTCCTTTTAAAACTAATGTTCCCTGTTCGCATATTTACAATATGGAACACACATTCAATGCCATTCAATCCTATAACAGATTCTATATGCTGCTGTAAATGACTCGAGGAACTGCCGATCTTCCATTTTCATGGCTCGGAGTTTCATCGATCCTTCATTTCATGACTCGGCAACAACCGATCCTTCATGTTTGTTTATGCATAGTATATTATATATACCAGTTCTCTTAACCGTTTCCGGTTATCGAAGTGATCCATTTAAGAAGCCTATCTGAATATCTGTTACTGATATTCATCTGACATCCTGCATCTTAAATTAAGTGATAAGGACAACGCAACCAGCACTTGCGATACTTTGGCCAAAGATTTTCACATGCTTTGCATGATCATATTCCTGGATGTGATACACATCAATGGAATACGTCCTTCACTTCACTTCACCTGTTATCTAGAATGGTCTTTCCTGGTTCCTACCAGTCCTCTCAGTTTAAGATCAGTTTTAAACTTCCAATTTCTAACTAGCAATATGAACAAATATAGGAAGGCACTCCTGGTAACTAAAGATACGCAGACATGCGGTGTCGTTCCCCACGACTCCGTGTGTCTAGTTATCTTTAGTATCCCGGAGTCACTCCGTATACCTGATCATACTCCTATCCCCTGCCAAGAACTTCACATTCAGCCTATGTATTCTTAATGTTTTAATTCGGGAGGGCATTGTAATATGTCAGCTATAACATTGTGTCGTCATGAAGACCCCGTCTTCATGAAGACACCTTGCTGTAGCTGGCGTATGTCAATGTCCTACGGAATCCTTCCATCGAGAGTACACATCCTGCTCAAGTGATTTGGATATGATCTTAGTATTTAAAAATCAACTCTCAGCAACCATGCTGATCCCTTTATCCTCGTTCCCGTTACAGTTGTATATAGCTAAGAGAGACTAAATCCGTCTTCTAGCTTGCTATGCATCTTCTTCGTACCGAAGGGTTGCATTTTCTCTACTTGGTTCTCTTCTTAATCATTGGATTAAGCAGCCCGTTACCGACGGATGTGATAAGTTTAACCTATTAAACTTAACCAAGATTTTCCCAACTGTAACTAAATTCAGAATTCTAGCTTATTAGACGTCATTTAAACGAGGTCTAATTCCCAATAAATGTATTCATTTATTCTCCTTAACATTACATAGTTAAGGTCCATTAGTTAGGGATATACTTATCCCCTACCCTTTATTCTGAAATTAACATACGAGGTCATTAATGGAGTTCGAAAGCGAAGTTCGATTACTCCGAAGTTAATTGATATTCCTTAGCTTCCAAGCTAATCCTGAATACCTATCAGTTATGGAATCATATTCTTCCTAATCCTTTTTAATGTCAATTAAGAATTCATCTTTACCCAAGTATGATCTAATTGCGCATTTCAACTTAAAGTTGTAATAAGGTAAGAATAGATATCAATTCCCATTTAGCATCCATCCACGGACAATTAAATAAATCCAAATCAGGAATAACATTATGTTTCCAATTTAATCATCAATATCAACTGATATAGTCATTAAAATATCACACTTGTATTTGTATTCATCAATTCATGTCATAATCCATACATTTGCCAATCCCACTGAATGGGCATTGTTTACATAAAACATCATTACAACTCATAGATGGAAGAATATACTTTCTTCTTTTCTTAATTCCTCGAAGAGGAATAAAAGTAAACAAATACAATTCATCTTCAACCAATCAAGAAGCATCAGAAAACAGCCATGTCTTCATTCTAATCAAATTCCATCTGCAAAATTATTTGCACGGGTCAGTTCAATGAACTGAGCATATTAAGCACTTGTCATTAAAATGAGGTGCTTCAATTAACTGTCTCAATAAAAGAACCCTGCTTTTATGAAACGACAGTAAGACATCAATCAAGAAATAGGCACCAAAGAATGATCAGCATAACAACTGAACCATCAAAATACCATCACAATCAGCCAAAGAGCTGCTGTCCCATTTTCCACATAACCGTTACAAGTTCCAAATTACAATATTTGTAAGGTTAGGAATACAAGTAGCATACTGCTGATATAAAATACTGTTATCCTTTCCACACCTTTCATTAATAATAAATGCAAAGGTTAAAACTAACTGAAACGTAAACCCATTACTTTCCTTTCAGTTCATGCATCATATTAGATTCCAAGCAATCAAGCACAGACGAGAAAGCGAACAGCAATGCAGATAGTTGCTCATATCTAAGCACTACAAGATTCATTATTAACGAATTACAGATTTCCAACTGAATGAAAGAAGAAAAGATCATTTTTCCAAGTCATTCATCCATATCCCTATTTCTTTCCTCATGACTGTCCCAAAATTGAATCCAAACGAGACACAATCAAGATAACAGTTCAGAGTGAAACTTACAAAATCCATTCAGAATTCACTTTCCGGCAGCAAGAGTAATTTCATTCATAATCAGCTTTAAATGAAAACAAGGAAGAATTTATCGTCCTTATCCATACTTCATTTAAATCAGGCTCATATGAATATCCAAAACAGGTTAGTACAACATCGTATTTATCATAGATCAAATAGTATAAGGATGCATACTATGTATTTACCGTACTAGAAGAAACCATAATTCTTTCACTGTATGGTAAACCAGATAAACAGTTATACAATCATGCAATCAATTATTCACATGATTTTCTAATTCTATGAACGCATTCAGTTCAAAATAAAATTTATTCATTGCTGTTACCTACAGCAAGTCCAATCATAATGCACAGTAAAACTTCAATGCTATTTCCAGAATTCAAACAGCTAAAGAGAAGAATTCGTTCCTTTAACTATTCAAATAAGAAAACAACCATTTTCTTCAACTCAACTAAGAATTATTCATGCCGATTTCATTTCTTCCTTGAATGTCAGTGCAAAGATCAGAAGACCACACGAAACATTCAAATTTCATTTGTACAGAAAACTAACAGTACTCAGAAACCATCTAAATGCCACTGTAATCTCTACCGTCAAATGAACTTAAAACGTTCATCAAAACCAAACTACTGATTTTACCAAATCAAAACAGCAGAAGAAGAAGAATTCCTTACCCTAAATTTCAGTAAGAATCCATTTTTCTATTCACAATGAACTAAAACTCAAAAATGCGATTTTTCATCCAATAATACCCTTATTATTAAAAATCCGCATAGAATATCAGATGCACAACAAAGTATAATCAAAACAGGTCCAACAGCAAGACAACTTCCCAAGCAAATTTCCTTTCCTTCCTTGCACAGCAATCCAAAGTAAAATGCGTTTTCACAAAGACAGTCCGAACTAAAAGGTCGAACAACATCAATGAAACACAACAAATCATCTAATCCCTTCAGCAAGATTCAACATGATTTATTTAATGCACAGAATACAAGTCAAGCTCGTTTTCACGACTACAGTCCGAGCCGTAAGATCAAACCGCCTCAAGACATAACAATTTTTCCAAGGCAAGAAGAAGTACAGTACATAAATATTCATTCATTGCTCAGGAATGCAAAGCCAAGATTTTTAATCGTGTCTACAGTCCGAACGGTAGACCAAACAACATCAATAACACAACCAATCATCCTACTTCCTCAGCAAGAAAAACAATATAATTCATTAAGTGCAGAAGGAAAAACTATTTCTTTTCCAGCTTTCACGAATACTCAAAATCGTATTCGTCTATTTACATAAAAGAAGAAGCACAGCAATAATTGTATTACTAGCATATCCTTCTAACCGAGTTCGCAATACTCAGATAAAACTCTAATGCCCATTCCTTTAAAATACAAAAAGAAATGCTATCTCCCTTCTAATCCCGAAACAGCAGAAAGGAAAAAGAAAAGGTCTTATTTCCTTTAAGAGAAATTTCAGTATAGAAACAACATCAAGCAACTCGTACATCCTGTACAATTTTATCACAAAAGTTCATATAACAAAAGAACAATCGCACAGCAGTGAAAACAACCCACACTGTCTGCCAGTTCTTTATTTAACATTTAAGCAGAGAAAAACCCATCTCGAATTCCCATTTAACATCAACAACCAATACAACAAGTTCATATTCAAACTCGATTCATGCAAAGACAAATCAAAGCATAACAACCAGAAACGATTTTACCTATCATTTCCAAAAATGACAGCAAGAATCGACTAAATCCAAATCGTATCAACACAACAACAATCACATAAACCCAAAACCCAAGAGCAGGGTTGTTTTAATGAGACGTTTAAACAAAGCAAGTATTTTTAAAGAGAAGGGCTTAACATGCCTGCAATTTCTTTTCCAAAACTCGAAGAAAACTGCGTTTGCCGAAGATATTTCCTTCCTCGGCGACAGCACGAGCTTTCCAACAATTCCTTTCCTCTTCAGGCTCAGCAACAGCCTCCAAATCTCCCAAGAACAGTGATAAATCCAAAGAAACTGGTTCGACTGAACCAAACAAAAAAACCAAATGCAGAGCAACTTCACCAAATCCAAATCGACACAATAACAATCAACATTTCCCTCCTACGCCTTCCAAGGCGAGCTGGTCGCGAGGACCAAGAACATTTAATGCATTAAAGGCTCTGCCTTTTTCCAAATTTCCACGCCACTGCCAACTTGAGTTGGCGAATTCCAAATTTTGAATTTCACATGCAAAACCAAATTTAGCTCCATGTCCAACTAAATACCTCCGCCACTTACCTGCCCCCGCCAAACTGGCGCTGTCCACGTATGGACTCCCCATTTAATGCCATTGAATACCCCTTCATCCTTATCCTCTCCCTCCAAGGGTCTGCGCGTCCCCTTTAGGTTAGGATTAGTTTAGGATGTATATTAGTTATTCAACCTAGGTCATAGTTTAGTTTTAGGTTATTAGGACTTAGGTTTATTTCCCTCTTTTTTTTTGTAATTTAAAAATCCACTTAGGATAGTAGTTTAGGATGTATGTTAGAACTTAGGATTAGCTTAGGATTTAATTCCTTCTAACCACTAACACTAACCAACCTTCACCCAGTCTTCCAACTGACACTCACGTCAATGCTGTGCAGGACGTTTCGTCCTTTGTTTCACATGCCAAAGCCACCCGTGTCCAGACGCTTCCTGTCTCACGAGGTCTTAAGTTCGACAGTACAGGGTTCAAGAATCGAACCTTTGTCGTTGGCATTTACGTGCCAGCTACTCATACCTGCAATCAGGCGCTGCACATTTATATCATCCTCAGGTTCGGTTAAAGAGTAAATCGACACAGAAATCACAAGAAGACCACAGCATACTTTGGATCAATGAAATTGATTCAAGGTGTGCTGTCAATCAGCAAAGAGAGTTTAGCAAGTATACGACAATTTGTCGTCACATCAGCAAACACACAAGCACAATAACTGCTGTCCTATGCAATAAATTACAGCATGCAAGAATCCAAGTTAGCAACACATTCTCTTAAGATCAGAATATATCTTAACATGTTTGCCTTCATTTCAGCAGTTATAATAGTATGAAAAATATTCACCAAGATAACTTACAAAATCAGAGTGTTAAAAATAAATATTTCCAATGGAAAGAGCACGAAAAAACAAGCACTTTCACAAAAAATGGCACTCAAAACTGAGTTACCGATCAAAAGTTACAAGTTTAATATTTTGCTTTATTATTTATTTTAGTTGCCACTAAAACAAAATAAATTGTTGTTGCCTTCGCCACACAAATAAAATTAAAGGGGGTTGAAGTTAAGCACGTACTAGTAAGAATCACCATCTTTAAGCCCTCATATGACCATGCCATATGACCAAGGGCTAAGGATTTTACAGATCTTGACAACTCCAACAGACCCGAAAAAGAATCCCACGTTTTTTTTTCCCTTCACAACATGAATCCTGAGGCAGACCGGTGTGTTTCCCTACAACAATACAAAAACCCAGAAAAACAACTGCCTCTAGAAATGGTTGAGGTTACAGTCGATCTTTGGGTTTTCCCACCTTCCGGATCCAACAGAAGCCTCCATTTTGCATAAAAATGCAACAGCAACAAAATACGACTAAATCTCAAATATATGAATATACAATGAATTATTTGCAAAATAAAACTTACAGATGAATGTCAACAACAATCTCCAGCTCTGATACCATGAAAGGAATGATAACCAGATCGTACCAAGCCAAGAACACAGATGCTAATCAAACACCACGATCAATAAGATGAAAGCAATTCGCCAGAATAACTTTACATAAAACCTTTGCAAACAAATGAGCAACAATATCATATATTATTATGGAACTCAATGCAATACATTGAGAATGGGCCTTGCTTAAATAGGCAAGGAATAAGAATCTAAGAACCAGTCAAGGTCGTAGATCAAGCCATAAATCAAGGAAATAACTAGTCATCAAAGAACTAGTCAAGACCATAGATTTAGGAGAGAACTAGACATCAATGATCTAGTCAATACCATAGATCAAGGAAAGAACTAGTCAATACCATAGATCAAGGAAAGAACTATACCTAACAACTAGATAATATCTCTTAATATCTAAATAAGATCAAAGAAATATCCACACACATAAGTGGGTGAGGATAAATATAATAAAGGTAAATAAAATACCTAGGTGAACATGAGCTAAGGTAAATACCTACTTTAACATATTTTTGTGTTTATTAATGGCAAAAAAAATCCATAATTTTTTGATTAAGCATCTTTAGGGTGTATAACAATTGGGCATTGTATTACATAGTTTGATGACACATGTGCATGAGTTATGGAGTGAACACATAAATCCAACAATTCAAAGGAAGTGAATAAACTAAACCAATGATTACATTTAGCGAAGTAGCTACGGGTAAGGGGCATACACATCATAAAAACCACTGAAGGCACGATCATGGGCTCAACCGGTGTATTATCTATGTCAGGTGTCTCCAGGGATTATACACAATAATACTTGATCCATGTTGGACTCATTGAAAGCCATACAACAACACCAATAGACCAAGGGCCCTTCGATAATTCCACAAATTTTCAATATTTAACCCACAAAAATGGATGTTTAAAATTTTTTTATTTTGAGTAGGTGATTTTTATGAATAATGTTTGTGTCAGCATAATATATTCTTCTAAATTTTGATTATTAGGGAGATTCCCCTACATTTATGTTAGGGAAAATTTGAGTGGCAAATTTTTGCAAACTTGCGAATATTAGGGGTTTTGGAAATTAGAAATGGCGAATTTTCAGCAGTTGGATGTCACCCAGTTCACCTAAAATTTCAGTTGACAAGTCTTTTGTATGGGTCAATTTGCCTACTAGTTACACTTAAAAATGAACTTATGCATGTATTTCACCAACATTTCTAATCAAACTATGCTCATATTCACCAAGATATAATACATAGCCCGAGGGGTTTCTCATATGTATGTTTCTAGGGGAGACTACCATCTATTTCTAAAGAGACGGCCAGCTAAGAGACATTCATGCATAAAGATATCTATACATGGATGAGATGGAAATAAAAAGATGATCATCTAACACTTCATCATCCAACCTAGTCCATCTAGGTGTTTCACCGGTTTCTATACAAATTTAATGAAACGGATAGGGTTTGGGTGCAGGCGGTTTACTTGTTTACAATGAAGGTAGAAGGTAGAAGTGCGCGCGGTATCAAACTCCCGGTCCAGGCTGACTGTGAGAGCTTCCTTTTGGCTAGGAGGAACTACCTGTGATAGAAAACAAGACCACAAGAAGAAGTTAAACAAAACAATGAGTGGACTTCCTAGCGGGAGTTAGATCCAAGAAGCATGATACTTCCTGAATAGGCTGTCAATCCACTTTTCATATAGTAGTATTAATGCTAGTTAAATCATACATGAAGTAAAGATCCTATTGAAATTGAAACGATTTAGGTATCTCACACAAAACAATAAGAAAGATCAAGTAAAAGGTGATGGGGATCAAAATGGTTTAGGTGATTGGCTGGTGTTGATTTGCAGGTCTAGTATATGCTCTGAGTAAGGTTTGGTAAAGATTGGGAATGGTTTTCGGCTATTGGGAAGTGGGTATTAGCTTTTTGGTCTTAGGTTTCTTTGTAATGCACAAAGACCGGCACTAGTATAGTTGACTGATGATGGTTCGGGTATGACCGATGATGGTTTGTAATGACCGATATTGGTCACTGTGGAAAGTGGCAGAATCTTAGAAAAGGGGGGTTTAGGCTCTCTCTGTGTTTGCACAGGGAGTTGGGAGGGTCTTGTGTGAGGTTGCAGGTAGGGTATGACGCGTGGGTGAGGTTTGTGGGGTTTAGGGGAAGTTTTAAGCAAGTTAAGGACTGAAGAATGAGTGAAGGTGACAGTCACAGTGACTAGTACCCGGTTTGTGAACCGATGTCGGTATATGGAAGACTGACCACGGTTAAGGATAACGGATGTCGATAACTGTGGAAAACTGGAAGGTATTGTAGAACAGATTTTGGGGTTCTCTATATGGTTGCATAGAGAGTTAGGGGACCTAGATAAGGCACTAGATAGGGATAGAGGCTCAGACTTTGGTCAATAAGCATCACTCAACCTTGACTAAGCGCTCACCCAAAGTGCACAAAGGTACCAAGTCCCTCTTTAGGGTTGTTGTAACAGGATGTTAACATGATGAAGGAAGAAACATATAGATTCATAACTAATCCATCATTCTACAATGCATGCTACCCTCAGATCTATGAAAGAACAAGCTTAAACAGTAATCATGATTGAATTAATAACATGCACTACTCAACTTCACACAGAATGACACTTAGATTCAGCCAATATCTTCCATCTATTAATAAATATAGAAGCTCCTTACAGTATTGTCAATCTATACCAATGCACGTATGGATCTGATACAATAATTCAGTCATATGCGTATACGCACACTTCACACTACATATATTCCCTGTTACACATACATCCTCACACATTCATACATACATCTACTATGTACCTAACATCATATATATAGGGTGGGGACTTTCCCTTCACCACTTATCTATTCCAGAAATAGGCCGCATGCTATTGATAGCCACACACCATTTACAAGCATAGCCACACATGCAAGTGTGCTATCTATAGTCCTCTTGTAGTTAACTGAAGTATCAATTCTATTCTCAGCTCGTCTCCATGCAAAAATGCTTCGATCCACTTCTCCAAAGATAGACAATGCATGGCACACACATCTCTGCATCGTTGGTGTGTTCCGCATGCCATCTTCTAAAAATAGGTCTTCATGCTCAAAATTGGCTAAGTCCTGAAAGCTGAACTTTCCTTCCACATCATGGGTCCTTCTTGTCCTTCCGCACCCTTGGTTCTTGGCCTTCTATCCCACAGACTCCTTGTGTGATCTTTGACAAGTATTCTTTGATCAACATTACCCCACACTAATCTCATTGTCATCCCGAACAATGGGTATCTCCAAAAATTGAAGGAAAGAATAGAAGAATGGAAAGAATAAGAATGAAAGAATGTAGATAAATAAAGAATTTCTATGAGGTTATGAGGCAACCTCCTCTGTATCAGTTTGCAGTATCAACTCTGGATACTCCTCCTTTATTTCGGCCTCCAAAACCTGCCATTCAGTGAGTGCTTGCTCTGATTTTTTTGGGATGTCCACAACAATGGATTCCAACTCATCCCTCACAATATCTCCTTTCTCATTTTGCAGAACCAACACAACACTGGACATTGATGTCATTCTTCCTTCTAAAAGGTCCATCTTCTACGTAATTAGCTTTCCAAGCTCTTCCAGCCAAGTCTTGTGTGGCTCTTGTGCTGCTGTCCAGGGCCTCACGCTTCTATTTAACCATTGACAATATTTCTGCACGCAGCCCAATGTCTCATCCTTCATCACTTTCTGGACCTCATTGTTCTCTTCTAGGGTCTTGATGTTGATAAGCACCTCTGGAGTTGTGCATACATTTAAATCCTGGTCTGCTTTCTTCAATACTTCTTGTAATGCTTGCACACAACCCTTCATAAGATGTAATTTTTCTCATCACTGATGCTTTCTCTCATTTGGCATCTTGTTCTGAGCTTTTTGGCACTGCATGCACAGAGGTTCATCTTCAAGTACCAAGTCCACCAACTTTCCCACATAGTGTATCGCTGAAGGAAATGTCTGTGGTACCTTGGCCTCCAAGTGTGGCCTTGCTCTGATGACATTGTCCCCAATCTCCTCTGTGATGCTGATAAACACCTCATTCTTCTTCTGTGTGAAGTCCCTCTCCTGCGTTATGTGCACTATCTCTGCATCCTTTGTCTTCAGCTCCTCGCGCAGTGCTCTGATCGTGGCAGCTTTGTCCATGTTTCTTCTAGCCACCTCAGCAGAAACCTTTCACCAATGCATTGCTGACCTGCTCATCTGACATGACAGTAGGCTTTACTGTCATGTGTCTAGCTTGGGGTGCCTTCTTCAGTCATCTCAAAATGCATGACTCTTCACACACATCAAATTTAGGCTCATCCATGTGGGTGTGCATTGACCATGATAGTTTCTTTCAAGTGTGCACAGTCACCATATCCTCATCCATTAACTCCCAGCCGAATAAATCCTTCTGTGTTATCATGCTCTGGAAGTGGGCGCAGACAATTTTTCCTGTGTCCTCTGCATACCCCATGGCTAGGTGGAATGTGCTCTCCACTTGTTCTTCTAGACCTTTGCTGCTTAGGAACTTTAGCTTCCAAATTTGGGACTTGTGTCTCCATGTCCTAAACATTCTCTACAGCTGTCTCCTCAGGTATTTTCTCATCCTCTTCTTTTTCCTTTGATTCCTCACCCTGTTCTTCTGTGTTCTCTGGAAGTGTAGGAGAATTAGGCGCACTTTCCTCTGACTCTTCCACCTCCTCATTTAACTTCAGTTTCCTCCTTCTGCATGGTTGCCTCCTTTTGTGGAGAGAGTCTGGGTGATTTGCACACAGTGGTTGGAGTAGCACCTTGGGTCCTTGTTCTCCTAAATACCCTCTTAAACCTGTGCTCCCCTTGGACTGCATTCAAGTCCTCATCATCCCCCTCTTGTGGCTGAGGTGGTGTAATGACATGCTCAGCTTCACCCTTATTTGTAGGATGTCTCCTACCCCTATGCTCCAAACCACCACTATCTTCACTCTCCTCCTCATCCTCCACTTCAATTGGCTCTATGGGCTTAGGTGCTGGGATGTTCTCCATTGTATGCTTTCCCTTTGGTGGTGCTGGAAGTGCGAACTCACCTTCCACATACTTTTTATTCTCCATCTTTGGCTTCAGCTGGAGATACACCAATGCTTCCCCCACATCTGCTACAGCCAAACTTATTGGCTTAATATTCAGCACCTCTGAAATGATCCTCTCTGTATAAGCACTTCTTCCAGGATACACATACTTCTTCCTCAACGTATGGTAGTCGCAGTCTACCTTATCTGCATTGAAAGACCAGTCGGCACGTGTCTGTAAATCTATGAACAGATGCTTGGAAATACCTTGCAGTGAATGCGTAAGGAAATTTACACCAAGGGCTCCAGACTCCATCTTTCATTGGGAAGCACACAATGTAGAAATGTTGATATACAACAAACTAGAACTTGTTTCCCTACCACTGCTGGTAGGTCCTTTGGGATGTGCCACTCTTCCCCAAATGCCACACAGAGCCTGTCATACCATTTCTCCGCCCTTTGCTTTACGTCATCTGTCATGGCCCCTTTACATAGGTACTTGTTGAATCTTTCAGCTGGTGACTTGTTCTCCATGGGGTATTCCCATACTTTTTCCTTTGGTCCGTCTGGTACTCCAATCTCCATGAATACCAGTGATAGTAGAACAGCCCCAAAGCTGATCTTCCCTCCTGTGCGTGCTTCTTTGACTATTTTCTCTACAATATAGCCTGTAATGTTGTAGATTGTCCCTTCTGACATCTTACACGCCACATGTAACCACATAGTATTTACCTGTGACCACCACTCCTGATCATTCAACTTTGTAACAAGGTGTGCTACAGCTTGCACAACTAGACAGTTCTTCAATTTGTCTATATCCATTCCACGTGGACCCTTCAGGTACCCCAACTCCTGTCTGGTCTTTAAAATCATGGCTTTATCTGTGAGATCACTTTTTATGTCCTCTCCTGTGGCCTTCAAACCTGTAACTGATGAGATAAGCGCAGATGAGATTCTAACTCTACATCCTGCAAAGTAGAAGAAGTCCTCGTGCACCCTGCTCATGAGCCACTGATACAAGGGCTCATACTTCCTGAAATATGGAAGCTCATATAATTGGTAGACCCCAATTCTCTTCAGAAGCTTCTCACCTGCATCGTCATAAACTGGCATGTCATCCACCGTGCACTTGTTCATTCTAGCAGTGAGCAAGGAATCAAGCTCCTTCTTGTTCTCTGAAGTCCTGTGATTGTATTCACTTACTTTGCTCTTTCTGATGGGTGAATCCCATTCCTGGCCGATGATGACTCCTTCTGGATATTACATTTCTGAAAAATGGCTTTCAGGTGCCATCTCTTCCTCCTCGATGACCACCTTCTTCTTTCCTTTTACTGCTACTGCAGATGCCTTCTTAGGTGCCATTTTTACCTTGCAAATGTCTCCTCTTCAACTCTGCAACTTTGCGAATCAAACCCTAGCTCGATTCAATCATGCCCTAGGTGGAAACTTCGTAACCTAACTCTTTTCTGTCTCCCTACTTCACTCAAACCCTTCACCACCAGGGATGCAAGCTTCTTTTCACACAGATCTAGTTGTCACACTTGGTTTCACACCCTTCGCACCTTAACCCGATCACTCGGCTCTTTGCACTTGGCTCTTTCCTCAAATACTCTTAGTCGCAATGGTAAAAATGAATCCGCATTCCATCCTTATATAATTTTTTCAAATTTTGATGCATTTATTACTCCTTCACCTACCAAATATCCCCTCATTCATTGACCAAATTCATTCATTCCGCACGGTACATCTTCACGCCCCAGCTATAACCTTCTAGCATGCCTTCCTACCCTCTGGTCATAGACTTCTCTTCAGCACGCACTCCTTGCACCTGAGTACCTCATCATGTACCTTCTCCTGGTAGCTATCATGGCCTCCACTTACCTCATGTTATACTGTTCTTTCATTCATCTCCATCCTTGGTCACTTTTGAGAAGCAATCTTCTTTTGACTTAAAGCACACCTGTAGCAGCTTATTCCTTTCACCTTTCAATTCCCACAGTATTTTTCTTGGATAACTACAACCACCCCACACTAAAAGGTATGTGCAGTCCTCTGCGCATAAACATTCTTCATATAGTAATTAGCTTCATGCGACGCAAGCACGCTTATTACACAAAAACAACAACTAAATTGACAAAGCATAATGACAATGAAGGAAATACATTAAGGAAATACAGAATTGAAAACCTAATCTAAATGGAAATACTACCTTATTACAAACACCAAGAAGACTTATTTATAGTAGGGCTTCAACCTACTCCCATTAAAGTAACCAGGTAGCCGTGTTCCATCAAGTGCTTCTAACTGGCAAGCACCTGATTCAAGTATAGAAGTGATGACATACGGCCCCAACCAATGTACTTTGAGCTTTCCTGGATGGCGTAAGAACTTTGAGTCATAAAGAAGTACCATTTGTCCAATCTCAAACTTCTTATCCCTTATGTTTCTATCATGCCATGCCTTCTGCCTGGCCTTTTCTTGCTTCTGACTCCATCGTGCTATGGCTCGACACTCATCCAGTTGAATCATCTTTTTGATATGCTCTTCTAAATCCTTTTCATCAGCTAGACCTCTAGCACGTGCAATGCGCAAAGAAGGTAACATAAATTCTATAGGGAGAACAACTTCCACACCAAACACCAACTGAAATGGTGTGGCTTTGTTCAATCTCTTGTAAGTTGTTCTATATGCCCAAAGAACAACTGACACTTTGTCATCCCAATCCTTTCTTCCAACATCACAATTTTTTGTCAAAGTCTGGCTCAAAATCTTGTTGAAGGCCTCAATAGTTCCATTTTCCTGAGGATGATAAGGTGTAGTTTTATGGTGTGCAACCATAAACTCATCTAATAGGATCCTGATTGTCTCATTCAAAAAGTGTGTACCTCTATCACTTGTCAAGCTTAAGGGACATCCATATCTTGTAAGAACATTCTCCCATAGAAACCTAGCTGTTGTAGCTTTCGTACAGTCCTTGGTAGGTGTTGCTTCTGCCCACCATGTGAGATAATCTGTGCAAGTAATGATATAGCATGATCCAGTCCTGTGCGTGGCTGGTGAAATAGGTCCTACAAATTCAATGGCCCATTTCTCAAATGGTTCGACACTAGTAATCGGTCTCAAAGGCATCTCATCTCTTTGCCCTAGTTTTCCTAGGTGCTGACAATGATCACATGCCTTACAATATTCTTTACAGTCCTTATACAATGTCTCCCACCATAATCCAGCAAGTAGGATCTTCCGGCAGTCGCATCACCTGCATAATGGCCTCCTGCAATACCACCATGAGCTTCTTCCATGATATCCTTACGCTCATGCTCTAATACACAATGGCATAATACTTCATCTCTACCTAGCTTGTAGAGGTCACCACTGATTAACATAAATGGTGTTGCGCGTATAACAAGCTGCTTCTTTTCTAATGCTTTCATTCCTTCTGGTGCCATACCTGTTCGTAGAAAGACAACAATGTCTTCTAATTCCATGGGCACGCGTTGTAACCTATATAACTGTGCATCTGACATTGTTTCTTCAATTGTCTGTGCATCCTCTCCTGAATTGATTCTAGATAAATGGTCTGGTCCAGAATTGCTTTTCCCTAGCTTCACCACAACTGTGAAGTCAAACTCTTGAAATAGGAGCACCCATCTACATATGTGCCCCTGTAAGATGGCTTGTTTACCAAGTACTTCAATGCCATGTGATCTGTATAAAACACAAATGGTGTTGCTAACAAGTACTATTCGAAACTTGTGCAATGCATAGATCATTGACAAAGCTTCGCGCTCTGTAGTTGTATAATTCCATTCAGCAGGAGTCAACTTCCTACTAGCAAAACAGATTGGATGATCTATAATACCTTCACCAGGTTGAGCTAACACAATGCCAATGGCCATGCTAGAAGCATCCACATGCACATGAAATGGTTTATCCCATGAGGGAAAGCACAGAATGGGTGCGGTAGTAAGTTTCTCTTTTAATATCTCAAACGCACGTTGCTGTGGTTCTCCCCAATAAAATGTACCTTTCCCCTTCAGTAATTCTTCCAAGGGTGTAGCAATTTTGGCATACCCTTTTATGAATTTTCTATAATATCCTGTATGACCTAAAAATCCATGCACCTCACTTTGACTGGTAGGCGCTTCCAGGCCTAAAATGACTACAACCTTGGCTGGATCAACTAGCAAACCTTCCTTGTAGATTATATGTCCTAACAGTATCCCAAATGGCATAGAAAATATGCACTTCTTGATGTTCAAAGAGATACTCAATTGTCTACATCGTTCAAACATTAAGTGTAGATTGTCACAATGATCTTTCACAAGCCCATATACTGTCCAATCATCTAGGTAGACCTGTAAGAAGTTGTGAATAAAATCTTTGAATGCCTAAACAACTATGCATGAGAATACAGTCAGGCACATTTTTCAATCCAAAAGGCATCATAGTATAGGAAAAACTACCCCATTCAGTAGTAAATGTTGTCTTTTCTTGATCCTCCTGAGCAATCCTAACCTGATGATACCTGGAAAATCCATCTGTGAAGGAATATATTTCACACCCTGCAACTCCTTCTAGTATTTCCTCAGTGAATGGCATAGGGAATGGATCTGTGACACATGCAGCATTCAACTCCCTGTAGTCCACACATATCCTAATCCATCCATCCTTCTTGATACTGATCACCATTGGGCTAACCCATTCTGACTCATCAAGGGGCTTGATAATTCCAGATTTCAACATTTTATCAATTTCTTCTTTTACCTTTTCACGCAAATTAGGATTCATTCTGTAAGGTCTCTTTCTAACTGGTCATGCACCATCCTTAAGTTTGATCTTCATTTCCCCAAGTGATTCATGCACACCTTTAAGTTCATGATATCCTCGAGGGAATAAGTCCTGATAATCCCTGAGTAACTCGATGATCTTTGCTACCTCCGAGTCTGACCAGTAGTCTCCAATTATGGCCTCCTTAGGCTCAGCCTCCAAACCTATATTCACCTTCTTTATCTTCATGGGTTCATGGTAGGTACGCATATCCTTGTCTGCACTGTCCAAGACCTCGTGCACCCCGTTTGAATGTTCAATATCTAGGTTCTCAACTTCCTCATCATCCACGACGTAAACCATCTTTCCTTTCTCTTTCTCAAGGCAAGCATGTTCAAGTAGTATGGATTCCATTTCTTCTTCCTTTTCAAAACATGCTCCAAACTCTGCCTCACCGAATAATTCTTGAATATGCTCTTCCGCTTTTGCACTATCTCCCATAGTTAAGCACTTGACAAATTTTAATGCCTCTTCTACATGAGGTTTAGTTGAGAAGTAGTCAAAAGTCTGGATCATTCCTGCAGTCAAATCTTACCAGTTTCCAGTTTCTTGATGTAGTTCTACATATACATACCAGGCACGTGCGCATCCTTGTAGTGTAGAATACAGTCGATGCACCCAGAGTGAAGGTGGTAATGCTTCCTGTCCTACTATCTAGAGTCTCTCACACTACTGAATGTGATGCTGAACAGGTTGATCACCATGATAAGTGCAGATTTGCGTAGGTGCATTGTTCCTTATAAACCTAGTAGACAAAGCAACTCCAATCTCTTCCCAGTTTATAAGATTATCTCTGTGGACTACCCACCAGCGCTGCTGTCCCGCGTAGTGTATATACTAACATATCTCTTCTCTTAATTTGATCTATCCACTGTGTTTCCATGGCCTTCAAAAATGTAGGAAGATCTTCTTCCCCGTATACCAAGGTATTGTGTTACCTATCCATGTCGAATCGAATGAAGTCCATTCTTGTGCACAACCACGCTTTTCACCTCGCATCCTACTAATTCATATGTACCATGAGCCCAATTGTTGCAAGCAATACTTGTAGTATCACTAATAGAATGAGAATCCTCCCACTGTAGGATGCCTTCTTTTGATGGCTCATTGACCTCTGGGTCCTGAATAACACGTACATAGACTCTGTTTAAGTCCTCCTCACTTAGAGGCTCAACATATGGTGTAGACTTCCCATCTGTCAAAGGTATCACAACCCTTTCCTCCTTGTTTTCAAAGCTGATATACCCCTTATTGAATCTCAAGTCAACATTATTCATATAACACCAAGGGCGTCCAAGTAGGGCTGGAAAATTGTCTTCTTCTGCAAGTGCTAATACCTCAAAATCCCCAGTGAACTTGGCCCCTTGTATAGTTATAGATGCATCTTTCAAAACTCCTATGGGAGTGGCCTTAGTCTGGTTTTCCATAAATAACACATTAGATGATGGCTGCAATGGAGGCCTCCCCATTTGTACCCATGCATCTAATGTAAGCACATTTACTTCCACACCTGTATCGATCAATATGTTGCTCAACAGCCACCCATCCACAACAACATTCAGAGTAATTTCTTTGTCATAGTCAATGCTATCAGGGGGAAGATTTGCATGCAGAATCTACCATCCGGTCTCAAGACTTGTGCATGGAGTGTTCCCTTTTAACCAACTTCCTAATAGTGGAATAATGTTCTCCTGGTGCAACATCTTGCACACCTCTCATCAGATCATCCATATATCAGTTTGGACTATCTCTGATGCTTTCTTCTACTCCTTTAGGTACTCTATCTCACCCTAAAGATTCCTTAGCACTTCCATGGTATCCTGGTAAACTTCCTTCTGATGAGCAGGATCTGGGTACCTTGCATGCAAAACCTCCTCCTTGGTGATCATAGGCTTCTGGTGCAATGCCTCTCTTGCGCGTGCTACTTCAGTGTGTAGTAATCTTCACTGTCAATGCCTCAGGTCCTTCTGCTATCTTGGGCATCCACTGATCTTCTACCATGCAGGATTCTAACCATCCTGACACCTTTGTTTTCTTGCTTATGTTGCTTACTCAGATGCTCATATAAGTCCAGGCACTCTTCATAGCTATGGTTCTTTCACAGAAAGAACATGCAATATTCTGAGGACATTCGCACCTATAGTGGTCAGGAGATCCACATGTATAACATGTTCCATGAGGGAACTCACCTCTTCCTCCACCACGGCCTCATCCTCCATATCCACCATGATATCCACATCCCCTTCCACGACCTCCTTCAAAATGCCCCTCATTCCTGTCATAGCATGTTTGATTATGATCCCAATCCTGGTGCTCATTCTTACCCTTAGAATTATCTGTTATACTTGTTTATCGTACCCCAAGGTCTATAGCATCCTGGATCTGACCAATCAGCCAATAATCCTCAGTATCATGGGTCATGGACCTGTAAATTTTGCAAAAGCAAGATACATTCTTCCTTATCACGTGCTGTAACAAAGGACAGTGACTAGCATCATGATTCAAATGATAAATCTCACAGTCCAACAGTAATGAGCGTATAGATATGTGAGGGAAACTATCCTTGGTGTGACCTTCCACTTCACAATCTGTACACCAAATTCCTGAGCACATTTCATGGGATGAATTTGCTGATAGCTTCTCTAACTGCTTTGCCATAGCTGTAATTTGTGCCTCTAGGAATGGACTAACACCAGTGTCAATGCTCCCAACTGCCTCAGCATGCAAAGCTGCTTCCAGTGCTTTGCATGGATCAGTGTATGTCTTATGTGACAACACCCTTCTAAAAGGTGTAATCAATCCTCCAATGAACCACTGTGCATGCTGGCTAGCATGAATATCATAAGATAGCTTAGATAGAAGTGTCTTAAAATGAGCATCATACTCACGTACACTCTCAGTAGTGCCTTGCTTGATATCCTTGAGCGCACTTATACTCTTCTGCTCAAACTCAGGGATATGGAACTCTTTCAAGAAAGCATCCCTCAATGCTACATAATCCACGCAAGTTTGATCAGGGTCAAACTTCCTATACCAGCTATGTGCACGCCCCTGTAATGTAGTGGTGAATTGACTTGCCTTTCGCTTAGCAGTCATGATCCCTTTAGCATGCCACAAGATTTCACACATATGCACATGTTTGGTAGCATCCTCTATACCTCTATACTTCGAGGAGATGAAGAGACATCTCCATATAGATATTTTGTGGTTGCTGCGGACCTTGACCACCTGATCCAGAACCTCCTGTGTTCCCTCTACCTCCAGAACCACCAGATCCACCAGAACTAGAACCACCTATACCTCTTGATCCTGCCACCTGTAGTTAGAATAGGACCTGTAGATGTACTCCCATGTGCTCCGACAATAGTACTATACTGAACCCCTACAGTCTGTGAGGTAGTTCCACTTCTAGAGGTGAATCCAACATTCTGTGCTCACATTCTATGTGGATGATGCACCTAAGAATGTTCCTCCAAATGAAATTGAAGCCATCTGTCCTTGCCATTGATGTACTTGATCCCTGACTTACTCCTGCTCTCCTACTTCCCAAGTTAGTTTGTTGGTTACTTGTCGTACTAGATACTGAAAAACAAGTACAAGGGCTAGGTCACCAGGTGGATTAAGATGCGCACCCACCGTCCAGGTAGTCTCTGCTGGCACACTTCTGTGTGAGGCCGAGGGGGGATCTCTATCATGCTTTCCAAGATGGGGGAGTTCCTGATGCTCTGGCTCCACATCTTCTACGTGAGCTGTAAATCCTTCACGAGCCATCTCTCTCCTCCACGCCATACTTTCTGCAATGGAACACTACTTCTCTATCTCCCTCTCACACGCCTCATTATACTTAAGCTACCTTTCCTCTCTCTATCTCTCTGCCACTAGGTCTGCCATCTTAAACCAAACCCGTTCCTGCCCTCGCGCGTGGTGAAGTTTAGTTAGCCATCGGTTTACTCTCCAGGTTCAAAGTTACCATCAAGATCTTGATCGCCAGTGGAATACCTTGCAAATATGTTCCTCTTGGATACCACAAAAACTAGAATTCAGCTACCTCTAGGCAAGAGTACATCGAAATTGAATATTCCAAAATATAACTGTTTAGAACACCACAAAACCACGTATCCACCATGCGATTCCAGATCAGATCAGCATCATAAAGGGCTTGAAATTCTTCCTGTGTCTAGACAAGTGCATGATACCTCCAATTCCGCTGAGATGCATAAGCAGTAAGCCACTCATATAGTTCTACTGGAAAGATAGCGAAAAATCTCTCATATAAGTTGTCATACAGATTATGTTCTACCCAAGTGCGTGTGTTAAACTCAGATCCACTGCTGAACTACCATGCATATTCTTCCTCCAGATCATGTATCCATTCCTCAATACTTGCTAGAGTTAACCGGTACGTCTTCATCATGAACCATCCTGAAAACAACTGAAAAAGAGGTCCCGACAACGGAACCAATGATGCAGCCTAGAATTTACCAGATAACACCCTAGTCACGCTGGCACATCACTCATCCTTGACTGAGCGCTCACCTGAAGTGTGCAAAGGTACTAGGTCCCTCTTTAGGGTTGTTGTAACAGGATGTTAATGCATGATGAAGGAAGAAACATATAGATTCATAACTAATCCATCATTCTACAATGCATGCTACCCTCAGATCTATGAAAGAACAAGCTTAAACAGTAATCATGATTGAATTAATAACATGCACTACTCAACTACACATAGAATGACACTTAGATTCAGCCAATATCTTCCATCTATTAATAAATACAGAAGCTCCTTACAGTATTGTCAATCTATACCAATGCGCGTATGGATCTGATACAGTAATTCAGTCATATGCATATGCACACATACCTCCATACACTTCACACTGTATATTCTCTATTACACATACATCCTCACACATTCATACATACATCTACTATGTACCTAACATCATATATATAGGGTGGGGACTTGCCCTTCACCACTTATCTATTCCATAAATAGGCTGCATGCTATTGATAGCCACACGTCATTTACAAGCATAGCCACACATGTAAGTGTGCTATCTATAGTCCTCTTGTAGTTAACTGAAGTACCAATTTTATTCTCATAGCTCATCTCCATGTGAAAACGCTTTGATCCACTTCTCCAAAGATAGACAATGCATGGCGCGCACGTCTCTGCATCGTTGGTGTGTTCCACACGCCATCTTCTAAAAATAGGTCTTCATGCTCAAAATCGACTAAGTCCTGAAATATGAACTTGCCTTCCACGCATGGGTCCTTCCTGTCCTTCGATGCCCTTGGTTCCGTGCCTTCTATTCTACGTATACTCCTTGTGTGATCTTTGACAAGTGTAGATTATAACCTCTAGAACAAACAAATAAGGTGAGGAAGGACTTACTTGTTCTCTAGCATGAGTAGAAGGCAAGTTGATGATGAGAAAATGTGAGAATGTTGGTGGAGACTGGCTGGTTGTTGGAAATTCTCATGCTTGAGCTATCCTAGCTTCTCTCCTTCTTGGTTGAGTAGAGCTTCATTGTTGGTCCTTCTTTCAGCTCCAATGGTCTCACAAATGAGCTCGTGAGTCTATGGATATGTTCTAACTAATGCTTCTTTCAAAATCCAAGCTCCAACCTTCGAACCAACCAACCAATCCCTTGAGAAGAGCTGGGAACGTGTATTTACAGGAACCAATGTCAGTCCCACCTAACCAAAAATGGTTTATGGGTGACCAACATCGGTCAGGTAGAGATAGGTTAATTTAAAAGAAAATGGGGAATGTGCTTTCTCCAATTAGAATTAAGTGGTCTACCACATGGCTTACTCGCCTCTTATGGATAATAAGACAAAAATGGAGGCATGTGGGTGGGTTGGCCACTATTTGCATTTTTTGAAGAAGTGGGTCCCGTGTATGGGCAAGGTATGGGAAATGTATGGGCAAGGGGGGAAGTGGAATGGTGAGGTGGAGTTGTGGTGGGAAGGGTGAGGTGGATAGGCAAGTGGTCAGGTGAGGTGGACAGGCAAGTGGCAAGGTGAGGTGGATTAGGTCAATTTAATTAATTACATTTAATCAAATTACTAAGTGTAATTTAGGGGTCATGGTTAGGGGTGATAATGGAAGGGGGGTTACAAATAATTCAATTAAGGGTAATTAAATTGATCCGGTGTATAAAGGGAGATTATGGCTGTGAGATTAAGTTATTCGAGAGGGGACGATGAAGTGTGACACTTTTTTGGTGTCTTCATTTTGCCCCTTTTTTCACATAGTTTGTATTGGTAAGCGATGCTGAGAAAAATAGAGGTTTGTTGCCTTAGGTAAGAGTATGAGTGATCCCCCTTAAACCTGGAACTGATGAAGAAGAATAGAGAATTGGTGGGTGGTTTGATAAAAATGGGTAAGGTGGTGTAGCTGATGGGGTAGAGCATTCGAATGCACGCACATGTTGTAAAATGTAACAAGGCACACGACTGTAAAATAAACAACTTTACGCCGCAAAAGGTTGATAGTTTATCCAAAAAAGGTTGAAGTGATTCTGGTATCCAAGGCATTGGATATGGTCAGGAATCCCAAAGAGGTCAGGTACAAGATGTTAAGTATGATTTGGTACACCAAAGGTATGGGTTAGTTTGGATAAATGACATAACATTAAGGTAAGTCAAGGTCATTGGGCTTTAACAAACATGAGTGGCATTGCTGCATAGTACTTTAAGTAAGTGAATTCAGGTGTCTGAGAGGTAGGGTATATTGTGTAGGGGGTGATCGATAGTTAAGCCAAGGGAAATATGTGATAGGTAAGGCCATAGGCGAGGCCCATTGGTGGAGGTAGGTGATATGTGAGGGCATGAGGAAATGTGTAGGGCCACGGTTAAGACTAGATGGTTGTAGGTTGGATAATAGATAAGTGTCATCTAACGCACACACACATGTAGATTGTGATAAAGCAGCATGCTGAAGAGCGTGTAAACTCTACATTGGTAAAGGCTAGAAGGTTTATCTAATAGGGGTGAAGTGATTTAGGTATATAAGTCATAAGATATGGTTAGGAATCACAACAAGGTCATGTGCAAGATGTTAGGTATGATCCGGTACACCAAAAGGTATGGGTTGGTTTGGATAAACGACATGAAATTTAGGCAAGGTAGGATCTGGAGGATAGTAAAAGTAAGTATCATATCACGAGGTAAAATGGCTATAGGAAATTCGAGGGGCATATGTGGTAAAGTGGGGTACAAGATATTAGGGCGGGTGGTGTAAATGAGGTACTGGCAGGGGCCAAAGTATGCCCCAACCGATAATAAGGTCAGGTGGGAGGTAATGAGGGCATTTAGAGTAGGAAAAATGAAGAGGAGAGTCCAAATGGGGTGTAGGCAACCTGACCGATATCGGTCATGTGAAACTGATATCAGTAAAGGGTAACTGATAACGGTCTAGGTGAACCAATATCAATACACTAGGGCATGAAATCGATGTCAGTTAGGGTGGACCGATATCGGTTCCCTTGTTGATGGGTTAAAACGTAAAAAATGTGGTAAAAAATCTCATTTGAGCATTTTTACGTGGTGAAAATGGCTCTGGAGGGAGATTAGTCAAATGCGTGTCAAGGCAAATGAGATTGGGTGTAAATCATGGCTGATTGGGCGAGAGGTGAGAGGTTGTTGGAGTGAGGAAGATGAGTCCATGTGATCGGGTGGAACAAGTTGATTCATTGGAGGATTGGGAGATTGATTTTAAACATGGCGGTAGTGGGCAAGAGTGGCGAAGGTCCACCATTACAGAGATCAGAGGTGCTAGCAAGGAGGAGTTGGTGGGATGAGGTAGGTTCCACCCCCTATTGCATATTTTGAATTAATTTGGTGTTGAAATTAACAAACGGGGGGTAAAATGAACCGATTTGGGTATGGGGAGGGTGGAATGTAGGCTAAATAGGGGTGAAAATGAATTGTGGTAAGGTTTGGGTGGTGTTTGGGTGGGTTTAGGTTATTTTTAGGAAATTTTAGAATTTTAGGGTCGTGGGGGTTTGACTTTGGGACCAAACCAGAGATCGATGCCATTTTGGGGTCGGCCGACGTCGGTTATGTATTACTAGCATCGGTGGGGGAAAAACATGACTGAGGGCAGTCATAGGGGACCGACATTGGTCAGGGGTGACTGATGGTGGTCATGGGTGACCAACATTGGCCACTGTGAAAAGGTGACAGGGCCAAAATAGGTTAGATGCAGAGGGCGAAGATGGGGTGGAAAAGGGTGGGTAGGATAAACAGATAAAAAATGAAGGGAGTAGGGATCTATGAGGGAGAAAAGTAGGTGGGTGAAGGTGAGGGTAGGTAAACGTAGGTAGGGGATAGGTTGGACTTAAGTCATGGTGGGTACGAGGCTTGGGTAAGTGGGAATGGGATAAATAAGCAGTCGGGGATCAAGTAGGAACATGATAGATGCATATGGGGTAACAGGGTGTAGCATTATGTTGTTGACAAAAAATGAATTTAGGACCTAACATTGTTGAGTTGGCTGGTTACAGGTACGAAAATAGTTTAAGTTGCGAGATAGAGTACCGCCACTTCTAGGGGAGCTATGATGCAGTGTGACAGAGGATGAGTGGATCCACATGTAGGAGGTAGGGCTTATTGGGGTCAGGTGGTACAGACAGATTTGATGGGATCCTAGTCTCATGGTCACTCTCATTAATAGATGGGATGCATTGACCAACACATTACACCTATCTACCGGTAAGATGACGATCACACTGGAGGATGTCTCCAGGATATTACAGTTATCGATTATTGGGGAGCCGATTTATAATGTGTCAGTGGATGACACCTTCGAGGCAGTGATTGGAGTGTTCGGGGAGATGGCGAGTGAGATGAATGAGCATAGTGTAAAATTTTCGTACGGAGGGATGTATGTTGCATACCCACAGGAGATGCAGCTAGCTATGCTGATGATGGTGATAGTAGAGTGCTATAATCTTCCTGATTCAAAGGACAAATGATACCCTAGGGGTCTGATGGGAGTACTACAAGATATGGTCAAGGAGCTGTCTACTTTGCATGGGCATTGACTTATTTGGTACAGATATACATGGAGCTGTGGGGATATCAGAGGATGCATCGATACGGTGTGTGTTATACCTTCCTTTTGCATTTTTGGACTTATGAGCATATTTTGGTAGTGCGGCCACAAGGACTGTCAGTAGCAGACTGACATCATGGGGGATAGAGGGTAGGATTCAGGCAATGGGTGGTCCTAGGTAGTCAACCACGAGCAACAGAGGTTTTATATGATGTAGTGCATTACAGATGGGAGTTGGAGGGTCTATATGCGAGGGACATAGTATGATGACCTTATGTCGGTTTTCTAGCATTCAAAGGCATGAGGTGAGAGCTACAGGGGCTGCAACTGGTGCGATGGATACATGGGAGGCGTGCCAGCGAGCACGAGGTGATCCCAGTAGACAGAGTCTAATGCTAGTTCAAACTAGTGCAATATGTGCCACCGCCATTTCCACAGTATTAGCGGGATGATGTGAAGAGGCCTTTGTCTCCACCTCGCCCCACAGAGCTAGCAAGTTAGGAGGAGATGCTGGTGGATGGAAGGATAGATTATGCATGAGTATTTAATGGATACAAACATTTGTGGGAAACAGAGTTACATGCAGCACCACCACGGCCAGGGTATCCCTCTTTGGCGATGGTGATAGTGTAGAGAGATGCACTACAGGGACAGGTGGTAGTGCTGGTAGTGTATTTGATAGTGGCGCAAGTAGAGGTAACTACCTTGACTGGGCAAGTGACTACACTACATGGGTAGTTGATTGCTACCTAGGCACAAGTACATGCACAGGGTTAGGCTCATGTACAAGATGGAGGACAGATATCTACCTTGTAGGAACATGTCACAAGGTTGTAGGGGCAGCTAACAACATCCTAGGCACATATGGTGGTTTTACAAGCTCAGGTGGTAGTAGGGATACTGAAATAAGCATTGGGACATGGTTTTGTCATACAAGGGTCATCACCAAGATAGGGTCTCATGGTACAGGCAACATAGAGACAAGTGGTCATGAGGCCAATGGTAGCAGGGAAGAGTGGATAGGTGGCCGTGAGGCCGATGGCACCACCTTAGACAATGTCCATGGCAAGGTTCAGGGAGGCCTTGAATGAGGCTCACTATTATGAGGATCACTTGATGACTGCGGGCATTGAGGTCTCGTCCTACACTGAGTACAAAGTCTAGTAGGCGGCGAGTGAGAGGACTAGATCCTACACTCATAGCTCAGGGAGCACAGGGGGTTGATGAGCCTAGAGATAGGGTCAGGGTGAGGCTACTAGTTCACAGAGGCCAGGCCCAGGTGAGGGCTAGGGAGAGATTAGACCAAGACCCGTGGAGGGTGGAGAGATACTGACAAGGCAACAGAAAGAGCACGAGGAGGAGACGGGTGAGACTGGCACCGAGGGCCTCAAGTGGGGTGATGTGTAGCCATCTCAGAGGATCATTTTTTGGATTTTTGATATATACACCGACCTGCGTGCCAAAGATAGTGAGGCTGCATTTATGAGGGTTTTTGTGATGCTTGATGATTATGTATATATATCTACACATTCATTGTATTGAGGTACAAACATGTTGATTGATGATATATTGATGTTTATGGCTCACATGATATGATGTTAATGATGAATTTGGTTGTATTTGCTTTGGTTATGGTTATGGGGATTTTAGACAGTTTATGATAGACATGGTAGAGTCAAGTCATAGGCATGGACGAGTCAGGTTTATGTATGATGGAGTCAGGTCTAGGCATGGTGGAGTCAGGTTGTCTAAGCATGATGGAGTTATGTTGTCTAGGCATGATGGAGTCAGGTCATGGACATGGTGGAGTCAGGTTGTCTAGGAATGATGGAGTCAGGTCATAGGCATGGTGGTATGATTTGTTGTTTTTGATTTAATTTCCAAATTATTGGTTTTATGGAAAATAAATAATGATGTATATGTATATTGTGGTTTTTAATTTTGTAGGTGGGTTATAGCAATGCAAGGGCCGATTTAGGTAGAAGATGGATATGACAGTGAAATGGTAAATGATGAAATAACTAAGGGATGTTATGATATGTTAATTTACGAGTGGGGGGGGGGGACAATGGAAACTAACTAGGGTAGAATGTGAATAGGAAGGGGAAGAAATGATTAGGGGTAAAGGGTGTAGAAAGGGTGAAGGTGAAAAAGGTTAAAGAGGAAATCTGAAAGAGGGTGGATGATGGTTGAGCTAACCCCCAAGGGCCCCATGCTCTTAGAGTGCTTCCTACATAGCCTCGACGAACAAGGGCCTCAGACCGATGTAGTTCTCCCATAAGCTAGGGATGAATATAGTGAGGCGAAGGAATGTGTTGGTGGGTGTCAGGCATGTTTGCATCTAGAGTAGTTTGGGTATGGGTGAGTGAAGGTTGATTGCAGTGAGGCAGAAAAGCGAGGTTAAGCATGCACGTGTGAAGAGAGATGGGTAGTTTTGGGTGGTAACTAGGCATGGGTGAGTAGGTATAAGTAAATAGGCATGGGTAGTTGTTGATGCAAGAGTACATAGGTATGGGTGGGTGTTTAGGTCATAGGCATGGGTGTTTTAAGGGCATAATTGAATAGGTATGGGTAGGGTTGGGTCAAATAGGCATGGGTAAATGTGGGTATGATGAATGGTGGGGTCGAAGGTCCAGTCCTGTATAAGAGAATCAATAAGTAAGAAAAGGGGTAGATGGTAAGAGGAGAAAAAATTATTGCCTAAGTGGTAAGAACCCTGACGATTTCTAGCATATCCAAGACTAGTGGGATGAACATAAAACCTTATAGGACATTGCATAATTGACTATTCGATGGGTGAAGAAAGTCAGATGATCACGAAATGTCACATTTTGCGGCATGTCCCTTGAGTAGGCAGCAAATTAGAAGGAAAAAGGTGGTGAGGCGAAAGGTGGGTGGTTGAGCATGAGGTGTGTGACTGCCTGCCTTATCGACAAGATACCTAGGGTAAAAATAGGTAAGTCCATGATGAAAAATTTATCTTTTTCTTTTGATTTTATAGACTGATCGATGTGGGAAATCAATGTGGGATGAAAAGAGTATATCCTTGAGGTCTTCGTGAAGCTAATCGATGTGGGAAGCTTTAGAATATTTTATTTTATTTTGGTGAAAAAAAATATTCTTTTGGGGATAGATTATGAACAACATATCTAGCTTTATATAGCTATCCTTCGAGGTAACAGTCTATTTATAGCAGTAAGAAAGAGTATATGTCCTTTTTGAGGGAGTCGTCTTGTGAGAGGAATTTTGACTCAAGGAGTTGATTCCCATTGTATTTCTGACAAAATTTTGCTTTTGGAATTTTAATTCATGGAAAAGACTATAGAGAATGATAGGATCTTGTTATGAGATAAAACCATAGCACACACGAAGGTTATGCATGAAAGAGGAATTTTTTAATGATGAACGACCATGGGATTCCATCAGGAAGAGATGAAAAGTATCCATGAGAAGCATGCCATGATTAGAGCTGTGATACTCATATTGAAGTTAAGGCAGAAAAATGGCGGAGAATAACACGATTCTTGTTTAGTCATTGATCATTAAAATAGATAAAATGGAAGGTGAATGGTGCTTAAGGGACAAGCGTGTAAGTGACAGAAGGTGATCTAGGACAAGATTCAATAATAGAATGATCGAAGATGCAAAGCATTAAGGGGTTCAGGTTCAGGTTTACTTTCAAGTGAAGAAAAATGATAAACACCTGATCCATATGCATGAGTGATGATATAGGGTCCTAGCCAATTAGGGGCAAATTTTCCCTGTTTACTTTTCTCCTCTTTTGTGACATGTTGATTTTCTTTTAGGACAAGGTCATTGACTTATAAAGTGTTCTTATGGACACGTTTATTGTAGGCATGTTTAATACACTTTTGGTAGATTTGGAGGCAATCTAGAGCAATTAGATGCCATTCATCCAATAACTCAAGTTGGGCCAGACATTTTTGGAAAAATTCATCATTGGTGAACATATCTTGGAGTGAGATATGAAGGGATGTAATTTGGACTTCAAGAGGTAAAACAACTTCGGTACTGTAGACTAAAGAAAAAGGTTTGTGGGCAGCGGTTGACATGTGGATATTGGTGTGATAAGCCCACAAGGCAAAGGGGATGTGTGTGTGCCAATCTTTACCAGTATTGTCAACCACTTTCATGAGGATTTTGTTGAGGGTTTTGCTGGTGAATTCGGCTTGTCCAGTGGTTTATGGGTAATAAGGTGATTTTTTTTTGAGTTGAATGCTGAAGGCATCACACAATTTCTATAGGGTTTTGTTTTTGAATTGTTTTTCGTTATCGGTGATAAGGCGGTGAGGAACACCAAAATGAAAAAATGATGTGGTGGTTGATGAAGTCAAAAAATTTCTCTACTTTTGTAGAAATGAGGGTATGACCTCTACCCATTTGGTGTAGTATTTGGTTGCAGTGATGATCCATTGATGACGTTGGGAAGAAAGAGGGTTAATCTTGCCAATGAGATCTAAACCCCATTAAGAAAAGGGCCAAAGGTCTCGTGCGACCTGCAAGGCATGAATCGGGTGTATGATTAAGGTTAGAATGTTGTTGACACTTTAAACAACGCTTGACATAGTCACAACAATCACGGTGTAGGGTTGGCCAGTAGTAGTAGAGACGAAGGATGCATTTAGCAATAGCGAGGCTTCTTAAATGACCCCCACAAATTCCATCATGGATTTCCTTTATTGTAAGGGTGTTTTAGAACTAGTGAGGAATCGAAGAAGAATATTGTCAAAGCCACGCTTATAAAGGAGGCCTCCCATGATGATGTAGTGGGAGACCTTTTGGAGGAAGGCTTGATGACCATTGTGGGTGAGGTCCATATGAAGAATGGAAAGGGAAAGGTAATCATAATATTGCTGATACCAAACGTCACGTGGGTTAATGGGGGTGTTTTCGATGAGGCCAACCTCGTGAGATGGGTAAGAGGGTGAATGTAATCTCTGTACAGTGACAAATATTTTCTAGTTAGCAGGAGAAGCGGGTATATGAGAAGCAAGACAAGTCATGGTGTCCACAAATTTTTTCATGGAACGCGGGATGGTTTGAATTTTAGAATGGGAAAAAGTAGTCAAGAGTTTATCAACATGATATTTGTACTTGTTTAGTTCCTGATTATGACACTAGTATAATCCATTGACTTGGTTCATAACCAGTTGAGAGTCACCAAAAACATTAATGGATTTAACATCTAAGGCTATGGAGGTTTAGAGACCCAATACAAGTGATTTGTATTCGTCAATGTTATTGGTATAGTCGAAGTCAAGCTCGAATGATAGAGGCATGGGGTCACCATCTAGGGGAATTAGAATGATTCCTGCACCTCCCCTGTGCTGGCATTTGGAGCCATCAAAGAACAAGGTCATTTGGTAAAGAATAGGTGGTTCAGAGGGATCGTCGAAGGAGAGGGTAGAGATAGATTCATCGGGAAACTCGAAATTGGAAGGTTGAATATTGGAAAGAGGGGCGTCGGCCAGTTGATCCGTGATAGTTTTGTGTGCATGTGTACTTTGTTTAATGCTAAATCAAATGGAGCAAGAACTACCACCTAAAATAGTTCTACAATCTAGCTAAAACAAAACATAAGCACCATCAAGATAAAGAGCTAAACAAGATCTAAATTAACATCATAAATTTGAAATACATAAGATCAAAACTAGCATGCTATTTAAAATATCTACTCTCCTAGATTGCCAACAAGAATGAATGGACCTATTTAGCTCCAATGGCAATCAAAAATTGCTTGTTTGATCCTTAAAGAATGGAATAATACAAAGCTTAGCTCGTAACAATGGTGACCTCTCAAGAAGACAAAATGCAAGCTCTTAGTCTCTTTGCTATATGCTTTACATTTTCTCTCTTAAGAAGTTTAGGTGTAGGTATAAGGGTAGAAGGAGGGCTCCTTATATAGCCCAATGGATAAAGGAAACACTTCATCCCTTTACATGTGGGATAAAGGTAAAACATGATTAGGAATGGATAAGGTTGCTTTATAAAAGGTAACCTTACTTTAGAGGGGTTTAATTTATGGTTAGCAAGTCATGGGAGTTGGGGGGGGGGTGTTTTAATTAATAAAAGGTGATTAACTAATAGGTAGATGTAAGCTTATAGAAGCTAATTAGAGGAATATTAGTACGATTTAGGCTATTAGGAGGGGATTAAGAAAAATTAGTAGGAGGGAGAGATGCCCCCTTGAGTGTCGATGGGGTGATGAAAGAAGATGATTGACAATTGAAAAAAAGTGAGAGATAGATAAAAGAATGGGAAGGGGCAGGATGCCCCGGTGGGAGAGAAGATTAGGGGTGAGAAGAAGGTGATGTAGAAGAAATATGTAGGAGGGGAGAGAAGAGATTAGCCTCTAGCTGCGGTGTATTGGAACACTTTTGATGTCATCATATTACCATAGGAGCTACGTCATTGGTCCTTATGAAAAATATAAGCATACGACAAAGGTAGAATGACATGAAAATCCATACTATGAACAATTGTCCATTGCTAAAAATAACAACTCCATGCAACATATAACAATGCAATGCAATACGAGAAGGAAACAAGCTCATCTAACAGGGAAAACAAGTACGAACACACATACCCAACCCAGCAACGGTCAAGACAGTTGTACAAATGTTTTGTTATCAGTGATGAAGAGATCCACAAGTTTGTGATTGACAACAAGGGTTAAAAATGATGCCCCAAGCAAGGATACATGCAAGGGGAAATGATAATGGACATTAGGTCTAAGTAAAAAGTGTTGTGCGCAACGAAACAACACCAGGCAACAAATGTGCCATAGAGTACAGACGAAGCAAGCAATTAGCTTTGTGAATTGTTGTGAATCCAGCGATCCACGAGTTGTATTAATCGAGGAAGATGTGAAACAAACTAGTAGGATATAGAGAGGATACCATGCACAAGACTCAAGTTTCAGCCGTAATAAGCAAGTTACCATTTTTGTAAGTTTTTTACTTTTTAAGATTTTTTGAAAATTTTTGCCCTATTTTTGGATTTTTGACATACATATTGTTTTTATTTTTCTGTTGTCCAAATTGCAGTGAACCGTAGAAGAAAATAGAAGAAAGAGAATGAAGGGTCTAGGCACAACAGAAAGTACCCTAGGTGGAAGAAAGAAGAAACAAATGAAAAATAATGTCCTTAATTAGTGGATTTTTTTTTAAAAAAAATATTTATGAGAGTGTGGATAAGAAGAAAAATCGCCTAGGATCAATAAAAATTTTTGAGGGAGAAGAAAGGTGTATCAAACAACAAAAAATGCCCCAATATGGTGAAAAATAAGAGAAAAAAAATTATTTAATAAAAAAAAATATTCCACAGTGAACAAAGGAGAAAACGGTGATCTAAACGAGCCTCTAGGCCCTCCTGGCGGTGAAAACCGGGTTAATATACCCCACATGGGGGGGGGGGGGGGTAAAAACATTGTGACCAATTCATTTTAATCGAGCCGTTTAGAATTTTTACTGTGAGGCTCTGATATTGATGAGGACCATGGTGATCACACGAGACCGAGTGACGCGCGCAGATGTAGTCTGAGGGTACCAGCGGCATGCAGACAACGTCCCCTTCATGAGTATCGAACCCTTGCCCATTAATTTCAGTCATTAATGCATTAAATTTTGCTTTTAGCTCTAGGAAGTCATGTCGGCGTGCATGCGTGTAGGTGCAGGTGTCGAGTCGGGGGTGCAGGCATCCATTCGGGGTACGCACATGCCATAATACACATGCGTGCATGCGTAGGTGTGAAGTGCACACACCCACGCGTACACACACACACAACACAGGTGCTGTGAATGTGCACATACAAGAAAGGGGTCACACACATGAAAAACATGGTGCATATACTAAAAGGGGGTGCACACACCTAAGGGTACATGCGCGTAAGTGCAAGCACCAAATGTGTGGCACACATGCCAAAAAGGGTGCCCAGAAGCCCGAATGAGGGCGCAAGCACCAAAAGAAAAATGCGCGCACGTGCACATGCCCAAAAAGGTGCCCAGGTGTCCAAAAGGGGGCGCACACACCCAAAAGGGCATGCATGCATCCCAGAATGGCGGAGAAAAGATAGGAAAATGTCAAAAAGATGGCACTTAGAAGATTTTTTAGGATTTTTAGGCTAACCCTAAAATGGTAGATAGATTTTTAGAAGAAATGTTAGTAACTGACGAGTGATTTGATATTTTGCAGAGATGATTACCAGTTTTATAGACATGGGAGCGCCACTCCCAGATATTAGAGCTAGAGGGGAGCATGTTCCGGTGAGACCGGCAAGCCATGGAGATACTTCTCGAGGTGATGGGGCTAGGCCCTGTGTCTCGGATGCCTTCCATTACATTGGATCATGGCCTACTGACTGCACTAGCTGAGCGATGGCATAGCAAGAGTCAGTGTTTCAGATTGCCCATAGGGGAGATGACGGTGACCCTCGAGGATGTATGACAGATCCTTCGCGTGCCCACCATAGGCACCTTGATTGAGTACAACTCAGATGTGGGGCTGATTAGAGCAGCCTTTAGTGACATTTTTGATGTAGATGATATTCAACAAGAAAGGATGACCATAGCCCTGCACGAGTGCATCTCTGACTCCACATTACATCGTGGGCCTCTCTTTATTATGTCTCTTATTAGTAGGTTCTTACTCACTAATAAGACAAGGACGTCATTCCTCGAGAGGACTATTACCTTTGGTTCATGGCATCTTCAGCGGTGAGAGATATTGTTGGGGATAATGCATTTTGGCTCACTTGTATTGGGACCTACATTTGATTACATACCACGGTCAGAAGACCATGGGTCCAGCTTCTTTACTTCAGATCTGGTCATGGGACCATATTGCCATCGGATGCCCTGTGGGCACTTTACGTGTCCGAGACCCAGAGGAGCCATCTTACATGGTGTGGGTGGTAGCAGGTGGTGATGTACGCCACCACCTCGGTAGCCTATTCAGATATAGGCAAGATTTCGACGAGCTGCCAGCGATAGATGTTATCTAGTGGCCTTACAGACATTTTCAGTGGCCAGAGGATGCCACAGAGCTCAGTGTGTGCTCAGTAGAGCATTTTATCATTGGCTGCCGTAGCTACATTATTGAGATGTATCGAGTAGATAGGTGCCAACAGCGACTTGGCCGAGTACAGGGGGTCCCACAGCTAAACATTTGGCATGCACGTAGAGATTCAGAGAGGCAGACCATGGGGCCTCGCATACTAGTGGCCTGAGCTAGGGCAAGTTTCACACAGGTGGTCCCACATGCATGGGAGCTAGCATGATAGGTGCGGAATCTGAGGACCACAGTAGATTATGCAGCTTAGTATGCCACTGTGTTACCCCGACGTCTCACCATTCCAGAGGAGGCTTGGGCAACAGGTGCTCGTCCACCTATAGAGGTATGGCATGGGTCAGAGTGCAAAGCGAGAGCAGCGGGGATGGATCCAAAGGATTCTTTTGATGACATTACTCATGATGGGCAGGGTGCTGCATAGGCACAGGGACCGAGGCCGCAGGGCCCAGTACAGGCACCAGTTTAGGTACCCAAAGCGAGGGTCCTAGAGTAGGGCCAGTCATGCAGAGCGCCCCAGGGACTAGTCCTGACGGCACAGACAACCTCACATCCAGTGGCACAGATAGCCACAATACAACAGTAGTTACAGCAGGCCTTAGCTGAGAGAGATACAATGAGAGCCGAGAGAGATGATGCCCGAGGCTAGTTTGTGACCGTGACAATAGAGCATGATGAGGCCCAGACTCACATTTTCACATTACTTTTAGAGCGAGACCAGGCTCGGGCCCAGGCTGGCCCAGTAGATGACAGAGCGGTATGGCGGAGTTAGATTCGAGAGACAATGGCACAGAGGGCCTAGATACTGAGTCTCCTACACCAGTCCCAGTCGTAGGTGCAGATGGTCATTGCCGATAGAGATCCTGTATATACACAATCATAGGGCCTTCTTGCACAGAGGGATCAGGAATGAGCTGAGTTACAGACTGTGACTGTCGAGAGAGATCGAGAGGTTACCTCCACGAGACAGGTTGATGCTGATTTAGGCAGAGTGACAGGCAAGCGTGATGTTGCCCTTCAGGAAGCCCTCGCCTCTGGAGATGCTGACTTGATACATGATGCCATGAGGCTTGGTGGCGAGGCTTTATTTTAAAGGACCACCTATTATAGGGTAGTTCCTCGAGAGCAATGAGTGGTACTACCTTGACAGTCAGGGGTCGAGCACGACAAGCTCTCAGTCACAGAGATCAGGCCAGTTGACGAGATCAGTGAGGTAGCCTATACCAGAGCAACCGGCTAGACCGGGGCCATCTCAGCCACCATTGTTCCATCACCCAGGTGACAGATCTAGGAGCCCTGGCAAGGGTGAGAGCTGTGGTTGAGCTCCATATTTTTGTTGTACAGATTATTTGTATACATGCTTCTTATGAAGGCTGATTCTTTTTGATGCATGCCCCTTTTTGATGGCACATTATATCTATGATGTATCATTTTGAGTACCGATCTAGACAGTTTATACTTGTATAGATATGTCAACATTTTTGATGTATCATCTTTGTACACCTTAGCTGAAGGAATTTTTGATATAGAGTACCGATGTATATCCATTTCTGTTGATATAGATGTATATGACACACATGTATATAGGGGATTACTTTTTGGGCTCAGATACACGTGTGTATGAGATGATGTACTTTAATGTTTTGTTTCTTGATGCATGTGACACGAGTGGGTATAATTCTATGACATAAAATACCTTTTATCAAAAATTACTCTATGTTGAATCTTATTGCATGTTGCTTATTTTGATTCAGCACTTATGGATGTGTTATGATGTTGTCTGATTTTGTACTTGCATGTATGTTATCTTGATGTTTGATGTATAAATGTGCTGTAGATATTAGATGATAGATCCTTAGATGATATCAAATGCATTTCTCATGTGTTACTGTATATGTATATGGATGGGATGATATGATGATAAGGGTGCGGGGGGATATATTTTGATATTTGTGATCCCTCTTGCCCCCATTTGATGATACAGTACGTGATGATTAGCTTAACATTCATGTATGATGTATACTTAGTTGTTTCTTGATATATGATGTATAGATGATGTTAGATGTGATGATAATGATGGTAATGTGATGTATGATAACAAAACAATGCACATGCAATAAACACAATCAAATGCTAAGAAAGAACACAATGAATTAACATAATACATCATGATTCACTAGCATGCAAAAACACACCTCAATATGCACAAACAAGAATAAATCTAATCTAAGCAAGAAAACATGAATCCTAACAAAGTATGCCCAAGCAACAAACAACCCGAAAGTAAAAACATAAAACAATAATGTAAGTAAATGTTTTTGTAAGATTTGTTTTCATGCAACAATTTTCTATTGTTTTTGGTGTTTTGAAACAATTTTCTATTGTTTTTGTGTTTCTTGATGTTTTTGCAGTATTTTTTTTTGAGAAACAATTTTCTATTGTTTAGGTTTTTGTCAAACAATTTTCTATTTTTTTGTGTTGTTTTCTAACGGTTTTCCAGAGCTATGCATAGGTAACCAAGAAAGCGTGGATGTCCCCAACGTTAGATGAGGAATATACAAGGGCAGAAGCCATGCACCTATGAACAAGAAGGTGAAGTTTTTGAATTTCCCCTAGTGTAAGATGAGAAATAGCAAAAGACCATACCCCTCATAGCTGAATAAAAGAAGAAAAAGCTAGATCAAGGCTAGACAAGATGTGGCTCACAAGGAATCTTATAGGCAAAACTAGGGCTAGGCCAAGTAAAAACTACCCTCTAGATGCAAGATGCCTGTGAACAACGAATCCTCCCAAGGTGCCGGAAACCAGTTTTCACCCAAGGACTTATCCAAAGTGCCACAATTGCATGGTTTTCACTTGTGGATGACCTGTTTTCTCTTTTTATTTTTCTCTTTTTGATTTTTTTGTATTTTAGATCATTTTACCATGTTTTTACTTTTTTGGAATTTTCCGCGCCATGTTTAAGCATAGAACCACTTAAGATGCATGGCATTCATGGGCTCACGTAGCTCATCACCATTGGGGTGAGAAAGTTTGTATGCCCCTGTGCCGTACTTGTTGACTATAACACAAGGTCCTAACCAATGTGGTTCAAACTTCCTTTTCTTTTCTCATTCCGCTCTTGTGTTGAACTGGTTCTCCTTCATGAATAAATCACCAACCTTAAACTAACGAGGGATGATTCTCTTGTTGTAGTTTCTGTAGACTCTGTTCTGATATACTTTTAAGGGATTAAGAGCATGAGTGTGCCTCTCATCTAGGAGCTCCAATTCAGCCAATTTTACTACCCAGTAATCCTCATCTTTATCCAAATAGTCCCTGAGAGAGATTCTCAAGGAAGGAAGTTCAATTTCTAGTGGGATGATAGATTTTGTCCCAAATACTAGAGAATATGGTGTTGCACTTGTAGGAGTGTGAATGGAGGTTCTGTAAGCCCAAAGGGCTAGATGGATTTGTAAGTGCCAATTATGACCTAGTTTGCTGACCATCTTCTCCATTATCCTTAGCAAAGTCTTGTTTGTGGCTTCAGCCTATCTATTACCTTGAGGGTAATATGGCGTGGACAATTTTAACCTAATTTGGAACCGTTGACAAAGACCTTTTACAGTTTTTTTCTTAAATGACTTCCCATTATCTTTAACAATGGCTGCGGGAATGCCATATCAACAAATGATGTGATTAATGATAAATTTAGAAATCTGGGCTCCTATTACATAGGTTAAAGGGACAACCTCTACCCATTTTGTAAAGTATTCTGTAGCCGTGATGATGTGTGTATGACCATCAAATGAGGTATGAGTAAGTTTTCCTATCAAGTCAAGTCCCCACTTAGAGAATGGCCATGGGGTAGTGATAGGTTGTAGTGGTTGTGATGGAGCATGCATGAAGTTTCCATACTTTTGGCAAAGTACACATTTCCTGACATAATTGCAACAATCAGTTTCCATGGTAGGCCAATAGTAGCCTACTCTTAACAATTTCTTAGCTAAGACCATTCCGTTTATATGTGCTCCACACACCCCTTCGTGTAATTATTTGATTGCTTAGATTGACTCCGTCACATCTAGACAATGTAACAGATTCCCATCATAGCCACGATGATAAAGTGTATCTCCTAAAAGGGTGTAATGGGCTATTTGGCGAATCAGGATTTTCTTTTTAGAATGGGAGATATTAGGAGGGAACGTGTTGTCTTTAAGATATGTAAATATGGGTTCGTACCACGGGGAATTAGGACCAACAACATCACAAGCCAGGCAAGATTCTGGCAAGTCATATGTGGGTTGACGTAAATTTTCTACAAAGAATGACATGTCATTATTCCCTAGTGGAATACGAAGCATAGAACCCACTGTCACCATGGCATTTGCCGATCTATTCTGTGTTCTTGGGATTTGTTCGATTGTAATGCACACGAAGTACTCCTTTAGAGTTCTGACCAAATTCTTGTAAGGTATGAGTGTGCCATCCTTATGTAATGCTTCGTTTAATGTTTCCCCCAGTTCTTGACATGATGACCCTGTTGCTAAGCATGGGAGGGTTGTGTGCGTGCTCTCATTGACTGTTGTCGACTTTGTCCTTGTCGCAGTGAATATTTTGCACCTTCCCTCTCCTTCTTTCCTTTTCGGGTCGTTGTCGGCACCCCAAATGGTGGACTTGGTAGCGTCATGGATGATTATCCGGTTAAAGGAAAATCTAGTTCTCGCTTCTTCGAGTCTGCCTGGTCATCGCCATAAATATGAGTAATAATTATTATCATTATTTTATCCATAAAAATCATAAAAATAATGTTTATAATAATATTATAATTTATATTGTTGATTTGTGTTTATTATTATTTTACTTAGTGTTACGGGCTATGGTTGATAAATTTGTGTGCAGTGAAAATGATAATAATAACGACATTATTATTATTATTTTGTATGTCGATCGACGATTTTGTTTTATTATTTTATATCGTCAAATGTTATCAACATTAATATTATTTATCCTTATGTTATTTTATTTTATCGTCCCGATCGATCGATCTTCGAATCGCGTAAAAGGAGAGCCTGTTTGTTGGTGTTCCATTGTTGTGGAAGTGGTATTCATGTTTTATTTTTTTAGTTAAAACAAACAAAAATAAATAAATAAATAAAATAAAAGAATTAAAATCACAAAAACCCGTGTTTTTGTGGGGCGGGTTTAGGGAAAAAGGGCGCTAGGGCTCCTTATGGGATTTTCCTTCCTTTTGTTTTGTTTTTGTTTCATCTTTTTGGTTTTGAATGTGGGGAGAAGCCACCACCATGGAGGGAGGGAGGAAGCTCCAGTTTTTTTTGCACACCCACCAGAGGTTGAAGAAGCCGTGAAGGAGGAGGGTTTCTGTCTGAGACTTTTTTTCCAAGGGCGTTGGCAGTTTTGTATGCTATGTGGAAGCAATCAGAAGTGGTTTAATGGAATGCAAGGTTGTTGGATTCGAACTGAAAGTTTTTAATCATGTTTGGGTGCCCAGATCATGCCCAATGGAGTTTGATACAACCAATGATGTACAAAAACGTGGCTGTGCACAAAAAATGCCTCAAGGAGATGTGTTCTCTTGGTCAGTTGCACAAAACGTGGTTGTGCACAAAAAACGCCTCAAGGAGATGTGTTCTCTTGGTTAGCTGCTCAAAAACATGGACAACTTTTAAAAAATGCCAAGTTGCTTTAAAAATGCCCCTTACAGATGTAGTTTCATGGACAATGATGATTAAAAATGGATTTGTTGAGAAGGTGTGGGAACTATTTAATAAAATTCCTCAACCGAATCTTGTGTCATGGAATGTGCTGATTTTAGGATATGCTCAAAATGGACTTGCTAAGAAAGCCTTGGAGGCTTTCAATCAAATAGAACTAGCATGTGTAAAGCCAAACTTGGTAACCTTTGCTAGCATCCTTCCATCCTATTGCAAAATTGGTGCTTTCGAACTGGGAATGGAAATCCATCAAAAAATAATTGAAAATGGATTTTTGTTAGATGTTGTTGTTGGGAATGCTCTTAGAGATATGTATACAAAATGTGGAAGTATACAGAATGCACACAATTTTTTTAACAATATGCCTTAGAGAAATGCGGTCTCATGGAATGCCATGATTTCAGGATATGCACATAATGTGAAACTTTTTCTGTTGGAAAAACTTCAAGTGATCGGGAAGTTTGTGTGACGTTGTGGAGGTTAGATCGAGGCTTGTGAGCTAGTTGACGAAGTGCCCAAGCAAGATGCTGAACGGAAGCCTGCGGGTTTGATCGACTCCATCCCTTCCAGGCATGGTTCATATTCCCTTACCTCTCATAATTCTCATGTTTTTAGTTCTCTTTTGCAACTTGATAGAATTTTAAAATATTAGGATTTTAATACCGTTAAATGTTTGTTTTCAGCTCGTTGCCAAAACAATGAAATGTTGTGTCAAAAAATCACTAATTCAAAATAACCCGTTTGCATTAAAACATGAACTTCTACCCTCATTCTGAGGTGATGTAGAAAACTTCCAACCCAACTGGATCACTACAACATTGTTTTATCGACCAGATGAATTTGACTTTCCAATAATAATGTGACCATCTCCCAGTTTAAATAGTTAATTTTTGCTTTTTTCGGAGACTCATTAAGTACCCTTCGTAACTCTGGAAACAAGATGTTAAGCTTCTTTCGTGTACCTTGGTATGGGGGGAGTCACCTTGACCTTTGGATTGACCCTGAACGAACATATGTGATATTTTTGACGCACTTGTAGGAGCCCTATTACACTGGTTTATAGTAGTAGAAAGCCATTAAATCTAGAAAGTTGGCTTTCGTTTTGAATCGCCATTTGAACCCTGGATAGAGAAATTACCTTCCGTTTTCACAAACCTCCAGTGTTCTTACTAAAAAAATGCATGGAACTTTCATTTTAGAGAAAAGCACTTTTCTGGATAGTTTGGCAAAGCCATTTTGTAGGTCTCCAGTCGTAGTTTGATGAGGCCAAACTGGACCAATTTCGACTTGTCGCTCCAAAAAACTTGTCGCCGTTTGAAAATGGTTTTCTAGTTCTCCATCCCGTCGACTCTGATGAATTCTACTTATATAGGGGAACTTGTAGGAAGTGTCTCGTTGCATGCTCATCCATCGAACGTTAGTTATGGACGTGGTTTTCTGGGCCCTCGAGCTAACTGTTGTTCATTTGCAACTGGGTCAGCTATGACTAGTAGCCTCAGAAGACTAGCCGCCAAACGAAAACCGTTCACTATTTCCAAATTCCGTCAATTGCTATGAATTCCTGGTATATAGGTGGACAGGTATAAATTTAATCGTGGTGTGTGTTCTCATCAGAAGTCAACCTTTGGAAGTGATTTCTTAGCCTCCGAGCCCGTTTTGTACATTTTTGTAGCTAGTAAGAAAATGTTAAAATAGAAAGCTGCGGACCCTCATCGGGTTGCCAAACCACCCTGGAAACTTTTAACACATGCAAATAACTGTTTAAAACTCTATAGTGTAACTTGTTTTGTGAAATATAAATTTTGACAAATGGTGTTTTCTCTCGCTTCCCTTCTCTTTCTCTCTCTTGGGCTACAAAAAGAAGTAAAATGAAATGTAATGGATATATGTCTCTAAACCTTTTATTTCGATTGTAAATTGTGATTATTTTCATATGTAAAATGAGAAACTGAGAAACGATAATTATGTTAGATTAGGGTGGATGCCATGCAAGTGAATTATCGCTGATATCATGCTCACGTGGTTTTGCAGGATGAAAGAATGACAATAAAAAGGTGACGTGTAATTCATTTATTTATCTTAGAAATTTATATAGTTCATTGTTAAATGAATAAATGTTTAATGTAGTCTCGTGTTACAGGAGGAATATATTTGATAATTTGCTGATATGTTTCAAGATGCTAGTTTTAGGGACATCTAGGGAATGTATATTTACTTATAGGTTCAATTTGATTCACGACACACATGGTAATAGAGTTGATATATGTATATATAAGGTAGATGAATTTGAAGTAATATCTTGTAGTGCATACTCAGTGTTCCATAAACGATTAATGAGTCATATTGTGCATTCATACTTTGTAAATGTAACGAAGATATTTAAATCGAAACACTCTACCCTTGTTCATTATTAGAGCATAACTTGTTTTTATGTGTGTTACTTTTTACCCTAGAAGACATTGAAAACCGTAGAGTGAACTTAAACCCTACACTCGATGGAAATATCCTCGCTTGAGTAAACAAGATCCCAAGAATGGGTTTATCATCTTAGTAAGTGTGATTAGTGACATTGTCATAAACTTGGAAGATAGGAGCGACACAGTCAAAATTCTTTTGGTTAAGTAGAGCTAACTCCTCCTTCATAGCCTAGTGTATTACCTTGTTTTTTTGAAGATAGATTTAAAAGTAAATTTCTTCATCAAATGAAATCCCTGATTGGATCCAAACGACATAAATGGAGATCGGGACATAGTTGTTCTTTGCCTTGCACTCTTGTTAATGAACCCCCTTGGCTTTGCACAGCTAAATGTATTACTTTGGTTTCTCTCACCATAGTACACTGGTCTCTTCTGGAAGGTGGTTTAGCAAAAATTTGTCCTCTCGCTTAAAACTCTTATATAGTTGAGGGGTAGACCCTTAGGTGAAGTTAGAATAAATCAGAAACTCAGTTGATTTGGATGTTAACTTGGGTTCGTGTGTAGCTACAAGCCTGCTAATCTTTTATGTCTTCAAGAGGTTAGACAAACACTTCGTAGCTCCCTTTACAAGACAATTCTAAGAATAAGGCCATAACGTGATGTAGAAAATGAAACATATAAGAGTGAAAACGAGAATTGAGGTTAGGGATACTACCACTCTTGGAGACCTTATAACTCAATTAAATATCTTTATGTGTTTCAAAGAATATGTATTTCATTGTTGTGATCAAACTACGAGAAAACAAAAGATATATAAATATAAAAAGGAAGTCATTAAGTCATTGATTTATAATAACTATTGTAGGAAAATAACTTTTCCGTGAATCAAGGAATGTTTTGTGGTAAAAAGCTACCTTGTATTTTAAATCTCCGTTAAATCCTAATAGCGCTATATGGACACTCAAGTCACATTCACTTGAGTGGTAAGAGTGAAAAGGTAGACATTAAATGTATGTTCGAGAAGAAGATTTTTAACATCAGAGTAAGATAATTAAGTACTTTATATGCATTTGAATTATGCCAAATAAGTGTGTAAGTTATGGGAAATTTTGTAAAGAATAAGAAGCTAACTTAAAATGGTCGAACTGTAAATTATATGTGTATGAACTTAAAGTTTCTGTAGTTGGAAAAAGGAGGAAGCTATCCTTGCACAATAATGTTCTTGGAGTGTTAATCATAACTAAAATAAATGAAGGAAAAGATGTGTTGTGGGTCTGCCCATCATTGAGTCTTCTTTCTTGTAATTGGGTCATTTCTGGTAACCATTCGTTGGGAAAAGTGAGGCATCGACATGCCTAGGTTGTTTTCATGTGTTTATGTGAGTCGATGACGTATGTGATTGTCGTATGCGAGTCAAGTTTCTATACTTGGAGCCCTTTCTGTGTTGATCGTAGTGAGCAATGTAAGTCAAAAAAAAATTATCCTGGTATTTTTCTGTTGTAATTGTGTGCGTAAAATGTGGGCACTACACCTTAACCTTATATTCATCATCAACCTGTTTGATAATTAGCTGATAATCTCCCATAACCTTGACATGATGAATATTCCACTTGATAGCTAGCTTCATCCCTACAATAAGTGCCTCATACTCTGCAATGTTGTTTGTACAAGGGAAGCTCAGGAAAAAAGCTTGCGGTATAGGATCACCAGAAGGAGTAATGCTATCCTTGCCCAATAATGTTCTTGGAGTGTTAATTGTAACTAAAATAAATGAAAGAAAAGATGTGTTGTGGGTCTGCCCATCATTGAGTCTTCTTTCTTGTAGTTGGGTCATTTCTGGTAACCATTCGTTGGGAAAAGTGAGGTATCAACATGCCTAGGATGTTTTCATGTGTCTATGTGAGTCGATGACGTATGTGATTGTCGTATGTGAGTCAAGTTTCTATACTTGGAGCCCTTTCTGTGTTGTGCGTAGTGAGAAATGTAAGTCAAAAAAAAATTATCCTGGTATTTTTCTGTTGTAATTGTGTGCGTAAAATGTGGGCACTACACCTTAACCTTATATTCATCATCAACCTGTTTGATAATTAGCTAAGAATCTCCCATAACCTTGACATGATGAATATTCCACTTGATAGCTAGCTTCATCCCTACAATAAGTGCCTCATACTCTGCAATGTTGTTTGTGCAAGGGAAGCTCAGGCAAAAAGGTTGCGGTATAGGATCACCAGAAGGAGTAATAAGGACCACTCCTGTACCTGAACCGTGAAATGTAAAGGACCCATCAAAATGTATCTGCCATACAACAAATTCTTCAATGTAGAGCAAAAAGGCATCCAACAGATCTAGATTCAGAGGTTCAGTGCCTTGCAAAGGTGCTTCTGCTAGCTGGTCAGCAAGTACTTGTCCTTTAACCAATTTCTGATGTAAAAATTGTATGTCAAACTCACTGAGTAGAATGATCCAATTAGCCATTATACCTATGAGGGTGGGTTTAGACAATAAGTACTTGAGTGGGTGAACTCTGGATATTAGCTTGGTTTTGGTATTCAATAGATAATGGCAAAGTTTTTGAAAAGTAAAAAACTACAACCAAGCAAGCTTTTTCAATTTGTGGGTAGTTGAGCTCATAGGCGATGAGGGTGCGACTGAGATAATACACCACTTTTTCCTTATGACCAAGGTCATATTGGGTGAGCAGCGCACCAATAGCAAATTGCGTAGCGGAAATATAGAGCAAGAGCGGTTCTCTTGGAGTTGGTGGCATGAGGACAGGTAGGTTAGCCAAGTATTGTTTAAGCAAAGCAAAGGCTTGCTATTGCTCATGTCCCCAGATGAAAACAACATCTTTTTTAAGCAAGTGGGTGAATGAGTAACACTTATCTATAAGCTGGGAGATGAAGAAATGAATGGATTGAATTTTCCCTTGTAAGCTGCGCAGTTGCTTGATATTCTTAGGTGGAGGTATTTTAGTAATAGCAGACACTTTAATAACAGGGTCTACCTCAATACCTCGTCTTGATACAACGAAGCCCAACAGTTTCCCTGATAGCATACCAAAGACACACTTCTTTGGATTCAGCCTAACTTTGTATTCTCGTAGGCGTTCAAATATACGCTGCAAAATGACAGGGTGATCCTCTCTTGTTTTAGAATTTCCTAGGATGTCATCCATGTAGTCCTCCATGATATCATGAATCATATCATGAAAAATTACTGTCATGGCCCGCTGATAAGTAGCTCCTACATTTTTGAGGCCAAATGACATCACCTAATAATAGAAGGTGCCCCAAGGAGTCGTAAAAGCCATTTTGTGATGATCTTCTTTAGCTATTTTGATTTGGTTGTATCTGAAAAAGCCATCTATGAGAGATACCATCTCGTATCCTGTTGTTGAGTTGACAATCATGTCAATATTTGGCAATGGAAAATCATCTTTAGGGAAAGCATTATTATTGTCACTAAAATCCGCGTAGATTCGGATACCGATAGGATTTTTCTGGATAGGAACAATGTTCAATATCCATTCAGAATAATCAATAGGCCGGATGAATCTTGCCGCAAGCAATCTTTCCAACTCTTCTTTAACCAGTAAGGCCACTCTTGGGTGCATCTTTCAGAGTTTCTGTTTGATAGGCTTAGTGTCTGCAGGCACAACTAGGTTGTGCATGACCAAAGTTGGATCTAAGCCTGGCATGTCTTTGTTAGACCATTCAAACACGTCTATAAACTCTTGCAGCAACATAGTGAAGGTCTTCTATTTTCTAGTAGAGAGTGATGCTCCCAATTTTACTATCTTGGGATCTTCTTCTGTACCAATATTAACATCAATGATTTCTTCGACTAGTAATTTTGATAAGTCCTCCATGCGCGTAGGTTAGGGAGGAAGGTTGAGATCTTCGTCCAAGGATGTCGCCATGAGATTTTCATCCTTGGCATTGTCACTTTGTTTGTCAATTGATTTTTTTACTTGTTTTGTAGCCAGTGCCTCAAAGAGATTTTCACTGTGCGACTTGGACTTTGATTTTTTCCAAGGCTTTACGTTGGAACTTTTGCCCTCGCTTTTCTTTAATTTTTATTAACCACGAAGCTCGGCTTCCTCGCCAAAGTAGGCACAGGTATCTATGTCAATAAAGAAACCCTTCTTGTGCTCTCCAATGGGAATTGTATCCCTTGAACTCTGCGATAGCTTCGTCATTCTTGAATAAATCTAGCGACATGTGACGTTGTTGGTCCCATTAAACAAGGGAAGGGTATACAAGGTCAAGGGTTGGTTCCGTGGGGGTTATGGTTAGGTAAAAGTTGTTCATGAAAAGGTTTGTGGAGGCCAGATCCTCATATTGGTTACAATGGGAATCCGTATCACTATCTAGATAGTCAGAGCTATCCTCACATTCAGAACAAGTAGCATCTCAGTCATTGGGGTGTGATCCATAAGGGTGAATCCCAATGCCTAATCTTTCTATTTTGAAATGTGGAAGAGGGACTGGTTCTCTTTGTCCTTGTTCGTTTCTTCCACATCCTAGGCCCTTGTAGTCCATGGAGTACATCATTTTACTAGATTTTTCATATTCTGGAGTTTGATAACAGGATGGCTGAGTATCCTCTGGGACCCAAGTTGTAGGTGGATCAAGCAATTTTTCCTCAGCTAACAAGCCTCCAGGTAAGAATGAACCAATAGTGTGTTCCTTTCTAGGTCTTCTGAAGTGGTAGTTGGGTCGACCTCTAGTCTTGGGTGACAATGAGAGGTATGAAACCAAGAGTGCTTGTTGTAAATTATATTCTCCGCAGCCATATTCAAGAATTTTCATCTCCTAGGAATCAAAAGGAGATGTTGAAGTAGATGCACCATGAGTGCAAGAACTGAGAGAATCTAAATCCACCCGGGATTCCATGGCCTCATATTTGAGAGGGACGGCTATATCAGTGGAGGGACATGCATATGTACCCTTTCGTGTAAAAATATTGAGAGCTCTATAGTGAGCGAAGGGCTTTGAATATCCTTGTATTGTAATGGTGTATCCCTTATGCTTCAATTTAATGCATTGATGAAATGTTGATGGCATGGCCTGCATGACATGAATCCATGGTTGGCCTAGAAGCATATTATATAGGAGTTCCAAGTCTAGGAAATGAAATTTTTTCTGATGGCAAGTGGGACCCACCTCCATGGGCATCGTGATTGTGCTAACTCCCTTTCCACATTGTCATATGTGGCTATAGTGATGATATTGGACTCAAGATCTTCCTTAATATGTCCTAACTGTTTAACCAACTTGAGTGTGCAAATGTTCAACCTAGATCCGTTATCCACAAGCACCCATTTGATATTCCTACGGGTGACAACTACCTCAATATATAAAGGAAGATTATGTGTTGGATTCTCAGAAGGGATCTTCCTATGGTTGAAGGCAATATGTTCATTTGGTACGATGTTTGCCACTGTGGCTTAAAGGTGTGTAGGATTGACCTCTAAAGGCACCAATGACCCCTGAAGAGTTTGGTATAGAATGTCTTTATGCACATTGGATATCTTGAGAAGATCTAAGATTGAAATCCTAGCAGATGTCTTCTCAAGTTGTTATAAAAGGTTATATTTACCAGTTTATGGGGTTGACGGAGAAGGTTCTGGAATCACAAGGCGGGCACACCTTGTTACCGCGGTGCTATCCTTTCCCTTGATTCAGATAGTGTTGACATGGTCAGTAGGAGAGCGAATACATCCGATAAGTGAATCATAATGATTGTTGTTTCTTTTGGTGTACAAGTAATTCACTAATTTATAACCTTGGGATGACTCTCCCCGATCCGGCTTTGACTTCTCTAACTTATCATGATTGGGGAATGGTTCTTTATATATCCCCATTTTCTTGTTAGGTGTCTGTGTTTTTCTTGGGTTATCCAACTCTATTTCCCCATTGTCAATGAGGTCTTGAATATAATGACGAAGTCACAAAAATTTGTCTATCTTATGTCCTTTGACACGATGCATTTTGCAATATTCATGCTCCTTGTACCATGAAGGTTTTGGAGTGTTGTCGTCAAATGGTTACATCATAGGATATGTCATCATGTGGGCCACATCCAATTATTTTAGTATATCTGACAAAGGTTCATTAAGAGAGGTGAATGTTCTTTGCTTTGGTGGTGGTTGAATTGGTCCCTTGGTCAGTTTAAAAGGTTGACCAGTGTGGACTGTTTAAACACGTTTGGAATAAGTGATTCTGTTTCCCACCACATTTTTATTTTTGTTAAAGATCTTCAGCTTCTCCGTGGATTTGACATTTTGATTATCTCTAGATTGGGTTTTGAGGGTGCCTTTGGAAATGAGAGCTTTCTCTATCTAAACCCCTTTTTCGATGACCTCCTTAAAAGTGTGAACACAATGCATTTGGAGGTGGAAAGCTATATCCAGTTTTAGGTTGGGAACAAAAATACTAATCAACTGTTTTTCAAGGAAAGCACAAGGGAAGTGACTAGCTATCCCTCTCCACTATTGGAGGAAGCTGGAAAAAGTCTCATTAGGGCATTTATTGGCGCCACATAAATATTCCATGGTGACATCACTCTCTATGTTGTATGAGAAGTGACGCATGAACCTTTCTACCAATTCTAGCCAGGTGAAAATTGATCCTCATGGTAAGCGTGTAAACCATCCGAGGGCTTGCCAAATGTGTGCATGTGTACTTTGTTTAATTCTAAATCAAATGGAGCAAGAACTACCACCTAAAATAGTTCTACAATCTAGCTAAAACAAAGCATAAGCACCATCAAGATAAAGAGCTAAACAAGATCTAAATTAACATCATAAATTTGAAATACATAAGATCAAAACTAGCATGCTATTTAAAATCTCTACTCTCCTAGATTGCCAACAAGAATGAATGGACCTATTTAGCTCCAATGGCAATCAAACATTGCTTGTTTGATTCTTAAAGAATGCAATAATAGGAAGCTTAGCTCTTAACAATGGTGACCTCTCAAGAAGACAAAATGCAAGCTCTTAGTCTCTTTGCTATATGCTTTGCATTTTCTCTCTTAAGAAGTTTAGGTGTAGGCATAAGGGTAGAAGGAGGACTCCTTATATAGCCCAATGGATAAAGGAAACACTTCATCCCTTTACATGTGGGATAAAGGTAAAACATGATTAGGAATGGATAAGGTTGCTTTATAAAAGGAAACCTTACTTTAGAAGGGTTTAATTTATGGTTAGCAAGTCATGGGAGTTGGGGGGGGTGTTTTAATTAATAAAAGGTGATTAACTAATAGGTAGATGTAAGCTTATAGAAGCTAATTAGAGGAATATTAGTACGATTTAGGCTATTAGGAGGGGATTAAATCAATTAAATATTGATTTACTAGTTAAATGAAGTGAAAGGCTAATTAATTAATAATAATTAATTAGTCTAGATAGAAGGGGTAAATAATTAACGGAAGGTCGTTAATTAGGTTGTTAGATGGATAGGCAACTTAATCAATTAGCGTATTGTAATTAATTAATGAAAATAAGAGGAATATGAGTGCCTTTGATGATTGTCATCGTTTTGCGAGAAAGGGGATAATTAGCACAATTTAAGTATTTAAATTGCTTGGGTGTAATTATGGGTGTCTACAAGTTTTTCCTTTAAGAGATTTTTGATGAATGAATTCAAGGTCGAGGTTGGCAAGAAACATGAGCCAACATGTAGTACATTGATTTTGGTAGGTTTTTTTGTACATGTAATGCAAGGGGTTGGTATTGGGGATAACGACTAGAGCTAGACATAACTTTTCTGCATGTGTATATCTAGTTTCATAGTCTAAAAGCATACGAATTATGTAATAAACCACTTGCTCCTTGTGTTTATCGTCGTGATGAGTGAGCATGACACCCAAGGAATGGTTAGTAGTGGAGATGTAGAGGCAAAATGGTTGGTCATCCTTAGGGGGAATGAGCATGGGAGGTTGGAGGAGGTATTGTTTTAAGGCATCAAAGGCTTTGTGGAAATCATCATCCCATTAGAAGGAGACATCCTTTTTGAGGAGATGATGAAATGGGTGGCAATGGTTGGAGAGATGTGAAATAAAGTGATGAATTGATTGTAACTTTCCTTGCAAACTACGAATATGATGAAGGTTTATGGGTGAAGGCATTTCAAGAATTGCCTTAATTTTTTCATGGTCGACCTCAATTCCACGCAAAGAGATGATGAAACCAAGGAGTTTACCCGAAAGGATGGTGAAGACGCACTTCTTAGGTTGAAGATGAACATGATATTCAATGAGGCGATTGAAGATGACCTTAAGGACATGCAAATGTTTAGCGCAAGTTTTGGATTTTCTCAAAAGTTCGTCCACATAATCTTCCAATATGGTATGCATATTGTCATGGAATATATAGGTCACGACACACTGGTAAGTGGTTCCAACATTTTTAAGGACGAAAGGCATGACACGATAATAGAAGGTCCCCCAAGGGGTGATGAAAGTTGTTTTATGTTGATCCTTCGGGGCAAGTAATATTGGTTCTAACCTAAGAAGCCATCCAAGAGGGAGGGCATCTCATGGCCGGTGGTGAGATCAAATAATTGGTCAATACTAGGCAGAGAAAATTAATCTTTCAGGTAAGCGTGGTTAAGGTTGCAGAAATTAGTGCATATGTGGAGTCCCCCTATTGCTTTGGTGACAAGTATGATATTAGAAATCCATTGAGGGTAGTCGATGGGTAAAATGAAAGAAACAAAAAGAAGGTGCGAGAGTTCCTCTTTGACAAAAAGGGCAATGTGTGGATACATTTTCTATAGCTTCTATTTTATAGGATTTACATCAGGTAGGGTGACGATATTGTGGACCACAATATTTGGGTCAATACCAGGCATATTAGCACATGACCAAGCAAAATCGGTCTTATAGTTATGGAGGAAATAAGTGTAAGAATCTTATTCGAGGGAGTTTAAATATTGGCCTATATTTCGAATGTGGGGGTCATCATGAGTGTGAATGTTGATTTCTACGGTTGATTCATTCAACATGTCATGTGTCTTAGAAGGTAGAAAATGATGGATGCAGGAATCCTATGCACCTACATAGGTGAGGATGGAGTCATTGTCCTGACATTGGATAACGTTGATAGAAGGAGTATCATTGTCAATCATGTCTAGATAAATACAAGGAATAGAATTGGGGGACTTGCCATCACGTTGATAGGTTAGAGGCCCCAAGGAAATGGTGTTTATATAATTTTTTTAGGAGAAATGGCTTCTAGATCCATAGACTTTGCAGGTGATGGTGGTAAAGTTGATGAACGGGCTAGAGAATGGTCATCATTCTCGATGAGTCTGACTTAGGATTTCTTGGGTAATGGATCAGCAAATCTGATGCCACTGCATTCGTTATGCTTACGGGTGGTACATGGGATGACATTATGGAAATCCTGTTCATAGAGGCCAAAGCCAAATCCCTTCTAAGCACAATGATGGAGGAAGGTGTGGGAAAAGTGGTGATTGGTGAGAGATTGAAGGTCGGAGGAAAATGGTTGAGTTTGGGAAGGCAGTTTGGGTTAGTAGGTGGGAGTATCAAGTCCTCCATACGTTAAGCTGGTATATAAGTGAGGAGGACCATAGGGGAAAAATTTTCCTATGCGGTGGTCATAGTGGGGGGTGTTGGTGAAATTTACCATACTCTTGAGGAGTAAGGAATGTGTGAATGTTGTACAGGTGGTACTCCCCTATAGTGAGCCATTGAAAAACACCTTATAAGGGATTGGTAGTGAATATGTGTGTAGTTGGAATAGAGGAAGGACTGGACAATGAAGAAGAAGGCACATTGGTTAGTTGGGAAATAGATGGGTTAGTGGGTAGGGTAGCTGCAAAAGTGGTGGCCGTAGTAGGAATAAAGGATTTGGGTGTGGTAGAGGCAATGTTGGTGGGTGTGAGTGAAGGAGAAGGGGTAGTGGTAGTAGGCATCTTGACTAGTACAAGGATGTCATTGGGTCGATAGAGCATGTTACAGATCTTGAATGGTTATGGGTTGATGGGGATGGTATAGTTATGTCCTTCATGTTTGAATTTAAAACAACAGTGTAAAGTGGAAGGAACACAACCCATGACATAGATCCAGGGTCGGCCAAGTAACATGTTATATTGGAATTCCCCCTCTAAGACAAAGAATAGTTCTGAAATGGCTCGGGGGCCCATACGAATGTGGAGGATGATAGTCCTAAGGGTTGAAGTTATGACATCAATGAAGGAGCGTAACATAACTAGGTTATTATGCATGCAATTGGTGGGGATGCACATTTGGTTAAACGCATGGGAGGAAATAATGTCGATATTGGTGCCACCATAGATCATGACACTTCGAACACGTGTATTATCAATGTAGATGGAAATGAAGAGGGCAGGATGAGGATCATTTGATTGGAGAGGTATAATCTCGTTGTCAGAGAAACTAAGAGCAACGACTTGATGGGTGGTAGTGGGTGTAGATGAAGATGAAAAATTGGTAAGAGAGGCCACCTAGTGAGGGATGATAATGGAGGCTACAGGTGTAGGGTCATTGGGTAAAACCTTGATGGATTGCTGAACTTCCATGAGGGCATGTCAATGATATTAAAAGGTTTGGACGAGATTGTACAAAGATATTTTAAGAGGGGACTGATGCAATTGTTTTATCATTGTACAATGGGCCACCCCATCAAAAATGGGGTACATGGGTCAGCGGATGGTGATTTTTGGTATAGGCACGGATGGAATGTTGGGTAAAGGAGTAGCATAAGGACCATTTGTTTTCTCCTTGCCTTTTTCTTTCTGGGTATGGGTGGCGACGCTAACCATGTTGATTTCAAATGTCAGAGGGGGATAAAAGTGTTATGGAGGTGGAGATGAAGGTCACAAAAGAGGTAAGGGATGAAGGTGTGTGGTGATAGGTGAAGGATAAATAAGGTCATCATCTAGAAGATAATCATTGCCAAGGTTGACCTTGAGAGAATAAATTTGGAGGTGAATAGTTTTTAGGGCCTTACAATTTTATACATCATGTCCTGGCACACGATGGTAGGGGAAAATTTTAGTATCCTCAAACCCTTTTGGTTTGGGTTTGAGTGGGTCGTAAGGCTTAAGAGGTAGTATTGTGATGGAGGAGGTCTCTAAAAGGTTAGCTAGAATGTTGGTGTAGGACCCAGTCAATGGGTCATAGTGTGACATGAGTGTGGGAGAGATTTGAAGATGAGGTAATACCGGTGAAAGAAGGGGTTGACTGAACTTGATTACGTGTTTGGTAGATAATGCCATTTTAGTCTCGACATATGCCTTCCTGGGTTTCAGTTAGACTTTCTTGGGTAAATACAAAGATGGCATGGGTGACGTAGAGGGGGAGGAAAATGGTGGAAGAGGATGGGTAATCCATGGCGATAGTGGGGTGTGGTGAAGACAGAGGTGGTGTGTTTAAGGTAGAAGGACATTTAAAGTGGAGAAAGTGATTTGAATAAGGATGAAGGTATAAGGGGTGGTGTAGGTAGGAGTAGCAAAGAGGATGTGGGTGATGATAGATGTCTAAATTGAGTAGGTAGGGTGGAAAAATCCATAGGTTTTGGTCATGAGGTGATCTGTTGTATCCTTGTTTTACATTGGGTAAGGGGTTGCTTAACCAAGGTTGATGGGTGTAGACCTAGGAGAGATGACAATGGTGAATGTGACTGCATGATAGTGGGTTGTGTTAGTTTAGGTGCTTGAAGAGGTCAGGTTCTGGCTTTACATATTATGAAAACCTTTGTGGTGGGTTGCGAAGGCATAGTTAGATCCAATATGAGTGGCGGATGGAATAGGCTTGGTGTCGGTAGGATTCCTAATGTGGGTATGGATCTTGATGTAGGCGATGGTTTGGGTCAATGTTAAAAATTCGGATGTGGTTAGAGGAATAGGAGAAGAGGTGGTTATGATGGGCATAGGCAACATAGTTTCAGGCGCTTGTAGATAAATGGTGGAGGTGTCAGTAGTCAATGTTTGTCTTTGGGTGGCTAAGGGGAGTCGAAGGCATTCCCACAAAGCAGAAGTGTCGACATAATTTGAGTGAATAACTAGGTGTGAGTAGGTTTTGGGACAAACATTTGCCAATGTGTGGTGATACCCATCCAGGAATCTGTATTAAGCGATACTAGAGAGGTGTTTGCCTCTGTCTCGGCAGGTAAAAGTGATGTAAGAAGATCTAGAGGGTCTTGACAAAACCTAGAGGACATAACACTGATGGGTAGAATGGATATGCACAAGCTTTCTATGGGTAAAGGAGGCGATGAAATGGACTCCTCAGATTCTTCTTGAGGTAGTAGAATTAGAGGGAGAGAGATCCATTGAAATGATGTGATCGGAGAAAGTGGGACAAGTGGTGATATGATTATCTCCTTCATGGGTAGAAGGACAGATACAGTGGGTTCTAAGATAAATGTGGGTATGAGTATGGTGGGATCCTTTGCACACAAGGGAATAGGTGCAATGAGTTATCCTATGAGTAGAAGAGTAGGTGAAATAGGCTCCTCCATGGGTAGAGGAGTGGATGAAACAGGCTCCTCCATGGGTAGAGAAATGCAGGTTAGGGATTCTTCAACAGAGGGTATGACGACTAACTGATCAACCAGGGGTTCTACATCGAAATAGCGTGAAACTAACGGACATTACTGTCATTGGCTGAGGTATCAGTTGTTTGGTTGGGTGAGGGGGTGTGGGTTGGAAATTGTTTTCGGAAGATATGAAGGTCCTGTTTAGCCAGAGCCTTAGGGTTGTCCAAGATGAGATCTCATTTATCTAACATTTCCTGGACAATGTTTTTGAATGTCACGCAATTACTAGCATCATGACCCCTCACACAATGGTAATTAAATTAAGTGTTCTCCTTGTACCATGCAGGTAAATGATGAGAGGGATCAAAGCCATCATGAGGTTTTATTAGTGGAAGGGTGATGGCCCCGAATTTTAGAAGCTTCTCCAAAAGGGAGGTGTACGGTTCTCTTATGGGACTATATTTTCATTGTTCTCTCCTAAATAAGCAAGTTTGGACAGGGGAGAGATTGAAAGGAGGGTTTTTTTTTTGGTTAGATGAGTGAGATGGGCCAAATTTTAAAACTATCGCATTAGAAGATCCCTTTATTTTAGGATAGCTGTTTTGTGGTTTTAAAGACGAGGCAGAAGGAGCGTCATTGGGTTTGAATGCAACATTATTGTTACACAATTGAATCTTCTTCTCTTCTAGGGCATAGATTTCAAGCTTTCTAGCCATGGTGAATGATTCATCAAAGGTATAGAAGGTTTGGACTTGGAGAGTTGGTGAGATGTGCTTGGCATAAGCTTGAGTCAACAACTCGATAAGCTCGATTTGGGGTAGCTGGAATGTAAGCTCGTTGATGAGACTTCGCCAATGAGTGAAACAATCTGTGATAGACTCATCATCATACTGTCGTGTTGTTTATAAGTCAGTCATGGTGACCTTCTTGAAGATATTGATTAAAAAATGGTCCAGGAAGGCTTGAGACACTTGGTTGAGTGAATATATGGAATGTCGAGGTAAACCATTATACAAATCCAACATAGGTCTTGTTAAGGACATTGGAAATGTCTGTAAGAGTAAAGCATCATCATGGGTGATTAGATAAAACCCATGTTTGAAAGACTGCAAGTGTTACTATGGGTCTTCTTTGTTATTGAACTGGTTGAATTTGGGCATTTCCCAATGCGTAGGGTATGGATGAATGGCAATAGATGGGTGGATGGGTTCATTGTAGATTTTATCATAGGTTAAAGAGTTGTGAGAGCTAGAAGCTGATGCTTTTAAAGTTCACATCTTTTACATCATCATTTTAATAATTTCATTGGTAGGTTGTGATGAATGGACACCTCCTACAGTATAAGGGGGTTGATTATGAATGTATGATGTACATGACACTACAGTATATGGTGGATCTGAGTACGAGAACAATGAGGGTGGAATAGATGCAGGCGGAAAATATCCTGAATAGGCGATAGATGAGATAGGTGGTGATTGATGATATGTGTAAGTAGGTGGGGTGGAAGTAGTGATTCACATAGTGATTGGGGGTAAAGACTAAGGAATGGAAAAGATGATGTTTTGGAATGGGGTATGGGTTGTCGACACCATGGGTGGCTGCGATGTAATTTGCATATAGGAGGCGATGGGTGAAAATGGGGATATAATCGGGGTGTCTGATGAAGGAAAAATTGACACAATGGGAGAAACAAACGAAAAAAGCATGCTTGATGCTATAGGTGCCGCAGGTATGGACAATGTGGGGTCAAGTTGGGATATGATAGGTGAGAAGGTGGAAGAAGGTAAGATCGAGGTATTACTAGCTGAAGCCTAAGGGAGGGAAAGGGAAGGGGATGGGCACATGCATGCCATATACCAACTATCCTGATGAATCTCAAGTGGTTGAATGGGCAAGATAATGCTACAAGGCTATGGGGTTATGGTCAAGGGAATCTTGCGAATTCCTCATTGTTGGTATTGATGGTAATGGGTTGTGTGGGGGCCATAGGTGACAGGATGGATGTCGGTGATGGGCTATGGTGGGAGTGGTTGATGACTTGCATGAAATACAAGAGCGGCTGGTTTTGACAATGAGTCAAAACCATGTGAGTGGGATTAGGCCATGGTAATATGTTCTCTGTAAATAACACAAAAAATAAAAGAAATGGGGAAAAAAATAGGTTCCGGGAGGTGAAACTGCATATTGTTTTAATTAAAAATTAAAACAGATGAATCGATGGTGGTTATGCTAACTGACGATGGAGGCAGGGTAATTGATAACGGTTTGGATGATCGATACGGTTGCTGTGGGAAATAAAAAAATTTGTAAATGAGGAAAAAAATGATGGAAAATGAAGTGAAGCAACTTATATTTGACGTTTGACCTGTGTTTTGAAAATTTTAGGGGTAAAATGATGTCCTGAGGACTGCAAGAAGAAGAACAAAATATGTGATGAATGCTACTCTTAGTGAAATGGGCCAAAAAAGTAGATAACTGTAGTCAATTTTACTGCCCACCATAAAAGGAAGGAATCCCATGTGCACCGGCTTATCACCCAGTAGAAGATGAGCACTCACTCGAGGCATGGTGCGGGGTGCCGAGTCTCTCTTTTATGTGAGTTTTAGTGAGAAGCATTTATCTATGATTAGTGTAAGCGTATTGTAGGAAAGAAGTTTAGACATACAAGAATCATAGGGCTCAGAACGGCCTCCAGATCCTTGTGATCTTCTTCAGACCAGATGTTTTAACAGACTCCATAACATATATTATAACAGAAAGAAAGATACAATCATTCATTCATAGCATGCAAGGAAAGAGAACTCCTATGAATGAAATATACATTAAAGCTACTCATATCCATGTCTATTTGCAATAGGTAACCTCATTGTACTCATTATTTCATTACAAGAGCCATACAGGGAAGACCGCAGTCATGCACATCACTAGGCTTGTATAACTATGCCAAAAGAAAAAGAACTTACAATACTAAGCCTAGTACATTCCTTTCTGCATCAAAGTTCCACTCGCAGAAATCCTGCAGAGCTTCACCCATGTTATCTCTCTCTCTCTCTCTGTATATCTCTTCCTTTATCTCTATATCCATATCTGTAAGTTATCTTAGTCTCTATTTCTATTCCGTAGGCACTTGTATTTATCATCTTCCCGCACTACCAACTCACCTTGCCCGCACCCTCAGATCCGTCGCCAAGTGTTGAATATGGTCCTCCAAGTGAGCATGTTCCTTCAGGCCTGAGCTCTCCACTCCATCTCATGATGATCTTCTAGAAGATTCCATTGCTGGCATGCTCTTTCTTAGGCCAGACCTGTTACCAGGCTGGCATCTTATCCATGCATAACCGATCACACTTTTCACGTGTTCTACCTTTTTTGCATAAATTGGCTAGGTCTCGAACCTCCTTTCATGTGCTGTGTGAACCATGTGCCTTCTTAACTCTTCCTTCAGTGTGCTTTTTCCTTACGTTCCCTTCTATAACTAGGATCCCATGCACCCACGCACCTTCATACTTGGCCAATATTCCAGGGGCCCAACATCACTGCACACTACGCATGTTCTTCATCCTCAAAAGCATTCTACTTGACCAAGGTGCAAGTTGGTTCAATGGAACCAAGATGTAGACATATATTTTACAAAATGAATAAGGAATGAAAGAATAGGAGAATGAATGAAGAATGGGGGGGGGTATTAATTCAGAAGGTTGGGAGAGTCCCGTCGCAGACCTTCCTCCAGGTTATTCCACACTTCGACCTCACCCTTTGCCTTCTGACATAGGTCGCCCACTAGGGTGCTCACTTCATCAAAGCTTAGGCCAGCTCCCTGGGTGCCCAAAGTGTCCACAATCTGTTCCATTTCTTTACCCAGGTCCATGAGATTGTCCATTCTTTTGGTAATCTGGGGGTATAGTTCCTTCAGCTGGGCCTTAATTGAGCTTCTTAAAGCCTTAATCGCCTTTGATTTCTTTTCTACCTCAGCCAAAACCTTGTCCCTCTCTACCCTGTTCCCCTTGTTCTTTTCCTAGAACTCCTTCAGCTTTGCTTCAAGCATGGAAACCAAGGAGCTTGCCACTTTATCTTGATCCGTGCATGTGTTGTATGTGGCTTTTGCAGACTAGGCAATGACCTTGATCTCCGCGAGTACTTGGCTGTACTCGGAAACAAGTGCTTTCACCTTTAACTGGTCCTCCTCCTTCTGGCGTGCGGCCACTTCCTCTGCAGATTCCAATGCCAAGGGTCATCTCTCAATGGTGAGGATGCGCGTTAAGTTTTCTAGGCATTCCATCATTGATGCGTACCTCTATGGGATTGGCATTAGATCTGGGTATTTTAAAATGATGGTGTTTTTAATCAATTCTAACTTTTTGTACACCTCCTGTACCTTCGACTTTTCCTCCCTAAGCTCTTGCTTTAGTTGTACGCTGATTAATTCCTCTTGTTTCAAGTTTTTGGCCACCTTAGCCAAATCCTCTTCCTTCTTGGCCAATTTTCCCTCTTAAGCCCTTATGCTGTCATTCCGTGTGAATAGCCTCACCTCTGTTTCAACCGTGACCTTGTTTAGAGCATTGCACACTTGCTCGTCTGAGAGATCCTGAGTATTTACCAAGGGGTTGTCTCCCTTAGACTTTGGCAAAGTGATAAGCACCTTTTGGTAGACCTCAAAGTTTGGCTCATCAACGTGGGACTCAAATGCCCAAGAAAGCATCTTCTTGGTCCTAGGGTATGCACTGTCAACACCAATCCGACACTATGATAATTCTTCACCGAGAAATCCTCGTGCTATGATTATTTACTAATGCACAACCTTTAGTTTGGTGGATGTAATCTGGAAACAAAACAACAACATAACACAAGAATACCATCGACTATGATAAAACGGAGTGATGAAAAATATGAAATATCAAAGTAAATTATAATATTAACATGAAATTGTTACAATCTCACCCATGAGGTACTTCAAGTGTTATTGACTTCACTTGCCTTTCACCAAGACTATGGGAGAACTTTACAATTACACCTCTTAATGACTTCTTCAACACACCTTTAAACTGATGGCTTCCTTCGCACACTTCCTACAATATTTCTCACTACTTCCTTCTATGCTAAATGAGGGGGGTGGTCTCTATATTTATAGAACTTCTAGGCTTATCCATCTTATCTCTAAGATAGGATAAGAAATCCACTCTGACGAATCATATTCCATACCTTAACTCTTATCTGTACATGTAAGCTTATCTCTTAAGATAAGATAAACCTTATCATTTTACATGGGTTCCACATTTTCAGACTTTTTACAAATAAAATACACAAAATATTTATGACCTCACTCCCTGTCCTTATTACCAATATAATATTTCTAATTCCTAATCATGTAGACCCTACTTCTCTAATTACCCAAACTTTGACATTTTAACATTACCGGACCACTTACGACAAATATTTACTTTTTACCACAACATTCCTATTGTAATTTGACTATTACCGCACTCTATTTTATTGGCGGCACTGTACTGACGACGCCGTTATCTTCTATCAGACGCTACTACTAATTATACTTAACAACATCCTATTCCTAATACATACATTAATGAAATAGAAATTACGGAGGAAAATTTTAGTGTCGACATCTTCCCCCTTCCTAGCTTCTACTCCGTCCTCGGAGTAGACTATTCCGGTGCTTGGAAAATCTTCAACTTGTCGTGGTTGACCCATTTCATAATGGGAGTGCCATCCAATTCCTCCGGTCGGTACGTACCATTTTCATGAATAGCTACTATTTTGTAGGGCCCCATCCATTTTGGAAGAAATTTTCTGTCTTCTTTTTCTGTATCTGGAATCATATACTAGAACCAAGTCATTCACATGAAATGGAGACCACCGGATCTTTTGATCAAAGTATTCCTTCTGCTTCATTTTCTTCTTATAGCTTGTATCCTTAGCTATTTCTCTCATTTCCTCTAGCAAATGAAGATGTACCAACCTTTCTTTTACTGAATCACTTTCATCCATTCTTTCATTTTCCATTACTCTGACCGTGGGAATATCAAACTCAATAGGAAGAACTGGATCAATGCCATAAGCCAACTGAAATGGGGAGTATCCTGTTGCTGACTTTGATGTTGCCCTATATGCCCACAATGCTGCATGAATCCTTTTATCCCATTTATGTACCTGTAAGGCTGCATCTTTTGCTAGAATTTGACACAACACAAAAAATTTTCGTTCCACATGTCCATTTGTGCTTGGCTTGTATGTTGTTGCCTTCCTATGCTTAATAGAAAACTTATTGACTAGGGCTTCTACCACCTCATTAATGAAGTGGCTTCCTTGATCTGTTACAATTTCTAATGGACAACCAAATATGGTGACAATGCGTTCATATATGAACCTTGCCACTTCATCCATGGAAGCTGTTTTCAATGGCCTAGCTTCAACCCACTTGGTTAAATAATTTGTGGCAACTACAATATACTTATTTTGGCGTGAGGTAGTTGGAAGTGGACCTACAATGTTTATTCCCCACTTTTTAAAGGGACCAAGTGGAAGAATAGGGCATAATGGAGATGCTGAAGTCTTACGGTTACCATGTGTTTGACAAATATCACATGTCTTACAATAATTATAACAATATTTAAAAAGAGTGGGCCAGTGATAACCTACATCCAAGATCCTTCTTGCTATAAGTTGTCCAGAGAAGTGCCCTCCACATGTACCATTGTGGAATTCTTCTAACAGCTCCTTCCCTTGATCACGTCCAATTGCCCTCTCGTACTGTCCATCAGGTCCTATTCGAAATAATACTCCATGCAGAATAGAATATGGACGACTGGCTTGAGTAATCTTTCTCTTAGTCTTTGCATTGGCACCATCAGGAAACTTGAATTCATTCAGATAATTCCAAATATCTATGTATTCACTAGGGATTGTGTCAAGGGATAACAATGCTGCATCGGGGATATCATCATCATCACAAGATGATCCTAAACCATCATAGGCTCGAGAGAGTGCATCTGCATTGACATGCTTCTTTCTTGGCCTATCTATAATATCAAATTCAAATTCTTGTAGAAAAATTATCCATCTTGCTATCCTCCCTGATGGGTTAGGCTTATTTACAATATATTTTAGAGCCTGATGATCTGTTACAACTAGAAATTTTTACCCTAGCAAGTAATTCCTAAACTTCTTTACAACAAAAATGATAGCCAGAGCCTCTTTTTCAGTTACAGTATAATTTACCTCAGCACTACTCATTTGTCTGCTCCCAAAGTAAATTGGATGTTCATTCCCATTTTCATCCTTTTGGCTCAGAGTACTTCCTAGTGCTGCATCTGAGGCATCATTGTACACAATGAATGGCTTGCTCCAATCTGGATTCTTCAAAATACGTGAAGACACCAGAGCTTCCTTCAGTTGTCCAAAAGCTTCATGTGCCTTATTTCCTGGTTCATAAGTAACATCCTTCTTTAAGAACTGGGTTAGTGGCTGTGAAATCTTTGAGAAATTCTTGATGAACCTTCTATAGTAACTGTACGTACACAAAATTGTAAGGTACTGTACTGCCAGAACAGTGTAACAAGTGCCCCGATGATGATACAGGTCTCCTCGCAAGGTGTTCGGGATCTGGAAAATCCCTAGGAGTATGCGTTAACATCCCGTGTGCCCCGCTTAGCCCCCGCGCCCTTTATTTTCCCCTTTTTCCCTCTTTCCTTGGCCTCTTGACCTTCAGTGACGAAACTGCCGCCTTGAACAGGGCGGCGGTCCTGTAACCGCCGCCCTGCTCAGAGCGGCGGTCCTGTGCGCGTTTTCCAGAACGCTCTTTTGACGCGACTCGCGTGAAATATCACGTTTCACCAACTTTTCTTTGCCAACTTGAGCATGCATTAATGTTTTTGGTCCCATGGAACAGTGTTTTTCCTTTGTTTATTGTTTAGGAGTTCAATTTGGTTTTGGTTTTTGAGAGTTGGAATTCCTATAAATGCATGGTTTGTGTACATGCAAATGGTCTGAATTTGGTGAAGAATTTGAGCTGGAGCTTTTGGTCACCATTTTTTCCTTGTTAGAGTCTTCTGATTTTTAGTGTTTTGGTTAGCTTGCTTAGGATTGATAGCATAGTTTATTTCATACTTGGTTAGTATTGCTCAGCTGTTGGTAAGCCACAGACCCATCTTGTGCAGGCAGTGCTGTTGTTCCATCCAATCCAGTTAGAAGCTTGCCTCTGATTCCTCTTTGCTGTAGATTTATCTTCATCGTGTCTTAGAGTTCTTAATTCAATTCATTATATACCTGGTTAGCTTTATTCAGCTGTTGGTAAGCCACATATCCAACTTGTGCAAGCAGTGTCTTTATTTTGAAATAGAATAGCTTGGGAAGCCATTAAAGTTGTAGGTTTTGCTCTTCGTATAGGATAGTTGCAGGTTCTGGTCGCTTCATGTTGCATGACTCGCAGTAAAATCCCGCTAGGAATCGCATAAGCCAAGCTCTGTACTCTTGCGCTATCCCTCTCCTACTCGCATTCTCGGTTTGTATTCTGAGCTGTCCTTGTCCCAAAATCTACTCCTATCGGTGCTAGCATTACACGCTTTTCTGGATCCAAGTGAACACGAAAGAACGAGAAGATCATACTAAGGGGACGAGATCATACACACACCATCGGATTCGCCACTGTTCTGCGGAATCCAGGTTTTAAATTTCAAAGTTCTAGTCAGACTCATATCAAATAGAGTAGTTAATCGCTTTATTTCATTTCATTCTATTCTCGATATTGCCAGGGAAGCTGTGGGGATTGATAGTTTCTGAGAAACTATGATTCACTCCTCACTTCTGAGGTAGGATCGAGAATCTTGCAGGTAGATTAGACAGGTTATTTTATTCATTTAGAATAATTCTACAAATCGCACAGGAAAATAACCACACTCGGTTATCTTGTCTGTTTTTAATTATTGTTTAGTTATTATTTCTAGATATGCTTAAAATAGTTTGCTTTCCTTAAAATTGTTAAATATTTCAGAGAAGAATAAAATTTATATGCAGTTAGATTTATTTCACGTAATTAGAATTTGCTTCATTACAGTTAGTTTTTCCTTTTATGACAATTACAGGACCTCAAGAGCCCAGGGAATATATATTTGAGCCAATCGTGCCTCAACCAAACCTCGTCACAACGATAGTTGACATAGACCAAAATCTCAGGATACAAGTATTCCGAACAACCACAGATTTACAACTGATCAGTTCTCAGTTAAGAGGATTAAACATAGACGACGACCAAGCACATGCGTTTTGGTCAAGTCAGCCAAACTACAGATTACTCTAGAAAACATCCACATGACTGTAGAAGGGCTCGAAAGAGAACAAACATTCGGGTGCGATCCTCTAGTTCCACAGCCAGACGCTGGAGACACCCTCGTAGATATAGATACCAGCTTAAGAATCCAGGTTGCGAGAACGTCTGTAAGGTATTCTGAGAAGATCACACAACTATTGGTTCTAAACATAGAAGCTGAGAAAGCATACGATTACTGGATACTAGGGATTAGAACTTGATCTCGCGTATGACCATAACAGGACCGCAACAACCAAGAGTCTACGGTTGTGACCCACAGATCCCACAGCCCAACGAATCCACAAGTCAGTTAGATATAAACACTGGCCTACGTACACTAGTATTTCAGTCCACTCCACTTCCACCTATCATCATCGAACAACTGTCCTTACTAGATATAGCGGCTAATGAAGCTAGGGAATTCTGGACTAGGCCAGAAAATCATCCGTAGAGCCAATTATATTCATCATCCACTATATGACCTTATCGGGAGATATACACGAAACAATCCCAGGTCATTTTCCACGTATTCCGCAACCCATAGATCGAATCACGCCAGAGCTCGATATTGATTGGAGCCTTCGAGTAGTCATCCTCGTTGATCGATCTATCACACCAGTCCAAGTTAGAAGGGCCTTCTTTGCCTTAGATTCACAAATTCCACTAGTGCGTGTCGAAGACATTAGACTGCCTAACTAGTTTGTCTGCATATTCCATCCCCACCGGCTGTCTCGGCACGACCTCGGGAGGTCGGGTACGCGGAAGAGTTACTTGTTGATTCTCACGCTCGCCTGTCGCTTTTCCGATGTACAAAATTGGTGAACCCGACGTGAAACAAACAATTGTTTCACCTTCTCTTTGAGAAGTTTTCAAATCTTCTCTCATCCACCTTCTCTCCTTCCCATTATTCTGCGGGTATTCATATACCCCCCGAATATGTCGGGATTCGATGCATATGGCAGACCCCTCTTGGGTCTTGAGGCATACTACGCCCAACAGAATAGGGAATCATCACCCTCGCTCTCAGTATGGGGTGACAACTATTCAACTAATCAGTTGTCAACACAAACCCCAAGAATCAGATATAGTTCGTCTTTTCAAACTGAAGAGTTAGATCAACCCCTTCGAACCCAACAAACAGAGCCTTCAGGTTCAAACAATATGACGTTTACCAGAGAATCTGGTTCATCTCCTCAAATGTTACTCAGACCACAAATTAGTAGGCAATCAGATCCATACCTGGTCTTAGATGATGGACAGTCAACACGTTATCCTAGGAGTGAACAACGCTCCCGGGGAATGTACCCATCTATAGGAGGTTTACAAATACAACCCGAAATCTCTTTTCAAGAAAATACCTCTATGCCACTGCATACAGGAAATATTCTGGGAGAAACTTGGCAAGATAGCGATCAGTTTATGACAGGATATCACGTACCTTTACAACACCAAGGTATACAACAAACGTCCGCTCAGGCAAAGTACCGTGACTTCACCAAATGAAGTCATTTCAACGTTAGTAGAAAGAGTGAGAGGGTTAGAACTGGCTCAAGCAAGTCAAAATTCTCCGTTCATACAAACAGGAAGTTCCAATCCTCCATACCACTCTGGTCAGGTAGATCTCCTTACGGGAGTAGGCACGTTAGGCATGCCTCCTCAATATCCACAGCAAACGCCAACAAGGCCTATCATCTCTAACACTATTCCTCCCGGTCTAGTGTCGAACAGTCCGTTCCTCGACAATGCCCCGTCATACTTAAACATATACTCTAAATCACCACAAGGAGATATGTTCTCCTCTCCCGGCATGTTTGCTCAAACGCAGGGACCTCCCTATGCCCCTGCCAATGCGTACGCTGCACCGTATCAACAACCTATCCCACCACCACTCCCTCAGCAAACACCATCAATGGTCGAAAGCTATGCGATAGGGACTTATTCAGAATACCTAAAGGAACCCTTAGATTTCACCATACGAAGCGTCATGCTTCCAAGACCTCTCCCTGATTTGCCTAAGTTCAAGGGTGAGGGAGATCCAAACGCACATATCAAAGCTTACGCTACAGCCATACGAGAATTACTCCCTTGGGATGGGGTTGTTGCTAAAATATTCCCCAAAACACTGGAGGGCATTGCTCTCGATTGGTATTATAGAATACCTGAGGCTTCCATACATTCATTTAAACAACTCGTGTCAGAGTTCATCAAAGCCTTCGACATGAACAAACTGCTAAGAACAGGAATCAGGGAATTCTTGCACATCAAACAAGAACACAATGAATCTGTCGCCCATTTCATCCAGAGGTGGCGTACAGTTCTTTACTCTTCAGCAAGTGCTCCAAACATGGATCAGATGGAACTATGTGATTTATTCCTTCATTCTCTCAGCAGAGAAGTGAAAGAAGAAGTCCAGAAGTTCCCACTAAGGACTTATGATGAAGTACTTGAGAGCGCTCTGCGAATAGATCAAGCAGCGATAGATAGTGGTCGTAAGACATACGGAGCAAATGGGAGGTTAATCACCTCCACTCAAAATACTACAACTACCACAAATGTCAATCAAGGACCCAAAATCCTTAACAAAAATCGTGGGGTAACAACGGATGGGGTAACCGACCAGCCCAAGAGGGTAAATGTCGTTAATACTCCGTCACAAACAAACAACCAGCGAAACAACAACTTTACCCCAACGGTCAATACAGTGGATTTTAACCATCCACAACAACAACAACAACAACAGCGAAATCCCATACAAGGGCCAAGCCAAAACTCATTTGGTTACCAAAACCAAAGTCAAAACCAAAAACAACAATTCCAAAACTTTGGTCCTAATAGGCAACAGTTTGATCAGAATTTTAGGCCACAATACACACCAAACCAACAAAACGGGAATTATAATCCCAATTCTTATTGTGGTTTCCATAAAATTCATGGTCACGACACTAGAACGTGCCGTGACTACAATAAATTTATGCAACGTTTGCCAGAAGAACAAAGACAGTTCTTCACAGACCTGTTCTTGGCAGATCCCGTCTCATCATCACCAAATACTCTCGCAGGGGCAGTTTCTCCTCAGAATGCTCCCCTCAAGATCTTTAATGATCCGCTCCCAAATCATGACAGCAATAGGCTGAATCCAACCGGAACAAACAAAGGTGCAGTGACGGGAAACAATGACCATGAAGCCTCGACTTCATTAAATCCGTCAGTCGCGCCACAGTTGGGAGCTCAACCGAGACCTAAGATAGTCAGTTTGGTAGAATTAGACGCTGAACTACCTATCGAAGCTATAACGAGAACACGAGAGTATTTCTCTCAACCAAGCCCAAGTCATCTGCCAGAGACAGATAAGAGTCAGCAAATAGTTGAAAAACCCATCGGTGCCTATGATTTAATTAGTGACCTAACAAAGACCTTTTCACACATTTCATTTTTGGACTTACTAAAGAACTCTCCCCCTCACAGAGCTGCTCTTTTAGAAGCATTAGGTCTAGGCCATCTAATTAACATCACTCCACCTCCCGAAACACAAGTAAATCACGTAGATTTTGATATCCACCCTCCGGGGCAGCCGGACAAGGATGTCGAATTCATCTTCGAAATAAGTAAAATGCCCACAGATGCTGAGATCGCACGCCGAGGTGACCCAGCCTTACACTTGCAAGTGTGGGTTTATAATAACTATGTAAAACGGGCAATGGTTGACGATGGGGCTGCAGTTAACATAGTCCCTTTCTCTTTCCTCCAAAAACTTGGATATGGAGAAACAAACTGTTCCACTACACGAAATACCTTGAGAGGCTATGATAGCCTTAAAGCCACTTCGATAGGAACTATAATACTGCCGGTCACCTTAGGGCCCAAAACCATCTTGACTGAGTTTTATATTATAGATCGGGAAACTAACTATAATATGATCCTCGGCCGACCTTGGATACATCGAATGAAGGCAATCCCTTCCACGCTATTTCAAGAAGTAAGATTCTTGCATCTGGGAAAGGTATTTGTAGCCAAAGGCGATCCAAAACCTTTCGATTTGCACCTAGCTGATTTAAAGAAAAGACCAGGGGTGCACTCAGAATTTGAGCTGCCAACAAACCAACTTAATAAACCCTCTGACCCAAAGCCAGAGGAAAATTTGATACCTACAACGGATCTTGAAACTACCAGCATAGCCAAAACAATTCCAACCCCTAAAGGTAAAACTAAAGAAACAGTATCATTAGGGACTACTGCGAAAATCGTTGAGTTGATAGAACAAGATTCACCAATGTTCTTACCATTCGATTCAGTAGGCATAGGATTTTCCCTAGGTGTTGGTTCCTTACCAGCAGAGGATCTCTGTATGGTAGAAGTAGAGTGTGCAAACGCAGCAGATGCCCCAACATCTACACTCCCGGCTAAGTATTGGACTCTCCATTTCGATGGAGCTAAATGTCGTTATGGAGCGGGGGCAGGTATAATTCTTACTTCGCCCGAGGAGAAGGTCCTCCCATTCTCTTTTAAGTTAAACTTTGAATGCACAAACAATGGCGCTGAGTACGAAGCCCTCCTCCTTGGCCTCACCTTAGCCAGAAGAATTGGTATTAATAACATCAGAGTCTTGGGAGACTCGCAATTAGTAACAAACCAAGTTTCTGAAGTATATGAAACTAAAGCCGAACATTTACAACTCTACAAAAATGCTGTATTAGATTTAAGCAAGGCGTTTAACTTCATATCCATTGAAGCGATCCCGCGAGAGAAAAATCTTCTCGCCGATTCAATAGCAACCTCAGCATCACGTTTTACTCCAAGCAATGAGCTAGAAGATACTCACTTCACAGTATCCATTCGTGACGAACCATTAATAAAAACAATGACAAATCCTCTTTTAAGCGGAAGTGAATCTACCGTCCTAGACCATGTTGGAAATGATGCGGCTACTTTGGATTATTTAAATGCCTATGCAGCATTACATCTCTCCTATCACATGCTAGATTTATCCCTGATCCCACATTCGTCCTCCTACTTCGGAAATCCCGTAACGGATCTTCCATCACAAAGGGAACCTAACATATACGCAATAGAAAATGGGGATGATTTAGATTTACCTCCAGCACCACCTGAGTTCGAAGAGGGTAACGCCTCTTTAATCGAAGAAACAATCGATGTCAACATTGGGACAGAAGATGAACCAAGAATATTGAAACTAGGTTCTTCGTTGACACCAGAAGAAGTGGAAATACATACTCAGGTTCTCAAAGAACATCAGAAGGCATTTGCATTTAATTACAAGGAGATGACGGGAGTCACACCCCACATTGCGGTACACAACCTCGTCACTAGATCGGATGCAAAGCCAATTAAACAAAAATCAAGACCCATGAAACCCAAAGTAGCTCTCATGGTAAAAGAGGAAGTAATAAAACTCCTTCAGGTAGGATTCATCAAGCCAGTTGACTACTCCCAATGGGTATCTAATATCGTTCCCGTTCTCAAGAAGAACGGAAAGATACGCATTTGCATAGATTTCTGAGACATCAACAAAGCGTGTCCTAAAGACGATTTCCCATTACCATCCATAGACGTTATTGTTGATGCAACAGCTGGTTTTGAACTCTTGTCTCTCATGGATGGATTCTCGGGATACAACCAAATCAGAATATCCGAGCAAGATCAAGCTAAAACCACGTTCATAACTCCTTGGGGAACCTATTGCTATGCTGTCATGCCTTTCGGTCTCAAAAACGCTGGTGCTACATACCAGCGGGCTATGACTTATATATTTCACGATTTAATTCATAAAATCATGGAATCCTACGTAGATGACTTGTTGGCTAAGGCCAAGAAGCGTTGTGACCATCCCGAAGTACTCCGCGTCATTCTTTCACGTTTAATAGAATACGGAGTCACACTAAACCCAGAGAAATGTGTCTTTGGTGTAACAGGAGGAAAGCTCCTAGGTTACATCATATCATCACGAGGGATTGATGTTGATCCAACCAAAATTCGGGCTGTACTCGAAATGGTCCCACCTTCGGACGAATCTGGAATCAGGTCATTTCTCGGAAAGCTAGGTGCAATCCGAAGATTCATCCCGGACTTAAGCTTCGCTATTCATCCAATCAACAATTTACTCAAGAAAGACTATAGCATTGATTGGACCGAAGACTGCAACGAAGCTTTCAACGCAGTTAAACGTTTCTTGCTGTCACCACCTACGCTAATGCCACCTAAGCTGGATCGCCCGTTAATCCTATATTCGCGAGCTACCAATGTCTCGCTGGCCTGTATGTTGGCCCAAGAAGACGATGACAAGAGAGAACGTGTGATTTATTTCATTAGCCGAACACTGCTCGACTATGAAACACGCTATACACAAGCAGAGCGAGAATGTCTTGCCATAGTCTTTGCTACTAAACGTCTAAGACATTACATGCTGAATCAAGAAACAAAGGTCATGGTAAAGACGGACCATTTACGGACTTTTCTCACACAAGGTTCCTTATCCAAAAAGGCTGGACGTTTTATAACCTTAATGGGAGAGTTCGAATTAACATTTGTAAATCAGAAGTCAGTTAAAGGACAAATCATCGCGGATTGGTTAGCTGACAACCCATTAGACGGAGGCGATCTAGTAGATTTGGATTTTCCAGATGAATGCGTATACTACATCGAAACTCGACCTGCTATCTCTGAGTGCCCTTGGTACACTGATATCATTAATTATATCATGGACCATACGTACCCGGATGCAGTTACACCGCAACAAAGAAGGCGATTACGCATAATCGTAGCCAAATATGTCATTATAGAGCAGGTGCTCTATCGAAAAGCATTCGATGGAATGCTCTTAAGGTGTGTCGACACAGAAGAGTCCAAGAGGATTCTCCATGAATCCCACAGCGGTATATGTGGAGGCCACTTCGGTGGCCATGCCACTGCTCGAAAAATACATCGAATGGGCTATTTCTGGCCCACTCTAGAACATGACGCGATAGAGTTTGCACGCAGGTGTCATAAGTGCCAAGAATTCTCCCACGAGATCCACATGCCAGCACAAGCTCTACAACCAATCGCAACTCCATGGCCCTTTTCTACATGGGGCCTGGACTTGATAGGGAAGTTCTCTCCCTCATCCACAGACGGCCATAATTTTATAATCACGGCCACTGAATATTTTACCAAATGGGTGGAGGCCATGCCTCTTACTACTGTACCTGGTTCTGTAATCGCTAAGTTCATTTTAAATCAAATCATTTGCAGGTACGGTATCCCGCAAATCATTATCTCAGATAATGGAACTTCTTTCAAGAATGAAGAAGTTCGTGAACTATGCAACAAATTTAAAATAAGCCATCATACGGCTTCCTTGTATTATCCCCAAGCCAATGGGCAGGCTGAAGCAACAAACAAAACGCTGAAAGCCATTCTCCTTAAAACGGTGAAAGAAAACAAGCGAGATTGGCATTTGAAGTTATATCCGGCCTTGTGGGCCCACCGAACCTCAATAAGAACACCAACAGGAGCAACTCCTTTCTCGCTAGTATTTGGGGCAGAAGCAGTTCTCCCGCTTGAGGTCGAAATACCCAGTCTCCGCATTTCACTACAAGGGATTCTGGATGAAGACGCTTACAGAGAAGCACGTCTTTCCCAACTAGAAAGCCTAGATGAAACTAGGTTAGATGCTGAACAGCGGCATAGAGCTTATGCTGACCGAATGTGCCGGCAATATAACAAGAAGGTTTATGAACGCGATATATACGAAGGTGATCTAGTTCTAAGACTAGACAGTCGGATCGACAAGAAGACCGGCGAAGGAAGGAAATTCCGGCCCAAATGGTTGGGCCCATACCGAGTCATGAAGGACTATGGAAATGGTGCATACCTCTTATGCACGCTAGAAGGTGAGGAATTTGGTGAAACAGTCAATTCCCTGCACCTCAAGCGTTTCTACGCATAAGCAGCTAGCACTACCTATATAACTATCTACATTGCATCTTCATATAGATTTAGATCATTTTGTCCACTTGTTCTTACACAAATTGTGATCAAGGAATCTATTCTCAAAGTAATTCATTACAAACTCATGATGTTGTTGGCACAAAACTTTCTAATCATATCTCTCCATTTTCACGATATCATCAATCACTTCAGAATCTTTTATCAAATAAAATCAAACATGACGAAGTCTTAACGGTAACCATACCAAGATCTGCAAGTTTGTTCTCGCTTTGATTTCTTCTTAGGATTGGTGTCTTGCCTATGGTCTGTTCTAGAAGCTTCATGGTGTCACATCTATCCCATATACACATCTCTTTGGAAACAAGCATATACTGACATTTTACTCAAAAAGACAAGTCAAAAAGTGATTAAACAGAAAATTTTATTTTTACACATTTCCTTGCCCTACCAACCTTCGGTGATGAGCTTGCGTCTCTTACTAGTGACGTAGGGTTGGGAAAGGATGGAAATGCCCTTACTCGCCTATGCCTTGCCCACGGTGATAAACCCATGCTTCTTACAGGTAGCATGGGGCAAGGTGTAGGGGGTCCTCTAGACAATGCAAACGTTAAAAGGTCATAAACAAACTATTCAAACTTTGAGTCAAAAACGAATGAATCAGATGTTCAAAATTCCAAGAGAGTTAAAAATCCTAAAAACCAGATTTTGTCTACTATGTGGCCATCTACGGGTCTAAGTCTGGATAAACCGCAAAGCAAGTCGCACCCAAAACTATGAAGTCATTCAGGTAGAGTAAGCTTGTAGTTCTCAACTTGGTTCCACCAAAGCTTCGTCTGTCTTTCATCACTATCATTTCACCATATTTCATAACTTGCGCCCTTCTTAGCTCTTGGTGATGAGCCCTCGCAGCTTACTAGTTGCGTGGAGTTAGGAGTGGGGCAAGTTAATCTGTTCATCATACTGGTTATTTTCATCACTTTGCCAAAACAAACATGAGGTATCCAAATTGCTCACAGAAGCTAAGATTTAAGATCACAATATATCTACAATATCATGTATCAGCATCATGAAACACAAAAAGAAAGCAAGCATTTGCATCATCTGTTCTCCATTGCATACATTCTAGAAAGCATATAAAACATACATCGTAGTATACACGAGGAAGCTGGAAACAGAAAGGGAAAACACGAGTGACAAAGTTTTGATCCAAAAACGAATGCATATATATAAATAATCAATGTTTATATACAATGCCATCATGCTCTAGGCATGGTCAAAACGCTCAAAGAGCCCGTGATGTACAAAAGAATCTACAGTACAAAGCATACAGGGCCAAGTCACCTCTCAACCCCTACGCGACCCCTCCGAGGGTGCGCGCCCTCGCCTAGGACTCCGGCTACGCCAGCGCTCTGAATGCACGGAGGGCTCAGGGTCTCGAGGAGCAGCCGCGGTCTCACCACGAGAATGACTCCTCATAAGACGCTCGGCTGTCCTATAGCCTGCCAACTCTGTACGGAGAGTCGACACCATCCTGGCCACATGCCAAACGGGAGCGAAGACGTCAGTATGCCTACCGGCTGCTGAAGGCTCCCCGGCATCTACAGATAGCTCCGCACGGGTCTTATCCATAGGGATCATCAGAGAATCAGTGCATACCCTACGGATTAGATCCCGCCACTCGTCAACAGTCTCTGCAAAACAAAGAAGAAAAACGAATTAGAAGCTAGGCAAGAGACTAAAAGATACAATATCAAAACATAAGGAGAGATAGCAATTAAAAATCCTAAATTAAACAAACATTGAAAAGATGAGAGGATAACTTACTCGGATCACCGGGCCTCCAAGATGGGTCGCTGGGGCCAGCACCCGCCGCAGATGCCGCTGCCGACTGAGGGGCTGCTCCTGTAGTAGGAGCAACATGACGCCCCACAACTGACTCATCCTCTCCACCATGGCCCTGGGAGAGTGGCTCCTCTGAAGCTAGAGTCTCTCTCTCTGCACTCTGCTCGGCCCTCTCTGCCTGCAAAATATCCTGAGTGTCATGCCACTCAGGATCGCTATCATCTGTCTGCTCCTCTGACCCTCCCTCTGTAAACTCCTCAGAATCGGAGTCAATATCTATGGGGTCATCGCTGCTGTGAGCAGGACCCGCAGCAATCTGAAGCAAAGGTGCCCGGGGCGCACCGGCTCTCCCTCTAGCCCGAACTACCCTCCTGGCTGCAATGGGAGTGCCAGGAGTGATCACTGTCCAACCACGGCCTCTAGGCCCCCCTCTAGCCTCGCGGACTGATCTGTAAACTGGTGCCGCTGGGGGAAGCATGCCCGCATATGGAAGGCCGAACTGCTGAGGAACTCTGCCAAAAGGGTGTACCTCCACCCGTCCCACGCGGTCGATAAGCTGCCCTGTGGTGGAACAGGAGATCAATGTAAGGGTCTCCTCGCCCCATATGCCGGCCATAAGCCGGTACGGCGTCGCCTCCATATCTGCTGTGGTAAGGGAGGCAACTGGCTGGTGAGGTGCTCTAAGCACCGACATATCTGACCATCTAGCTGCCCTCACAGCCCCTGGGTCTGCCACCTCTACCCCTCTGCCATAAGGAATAAAATGCTCGTACACCCAACTCATGACTAGAGTCGGGTGGCTCAATGACTGTCCCTGCAAACGGACCACCCTGTATAAGTCATGGTAGGTGGTCCCCAGAATATCTGCACCCCAGGCATATATCCGGCCATGCCCCTCTATCTGTGCAATGATGGGGGCCCAGCAGTATAGTAAAGTATCTCCTCCCTTGTCCCCGATCAGCCTCGAGGCAAGGATCCCCATGATAGCCTGTCGAAATACGGGGATGGGCAAATAAGGAATCGATCGAACTCTCACTCCCTTCTTCGACCCCGTAGAGATGGCTGCATCCCCCATGTAGCCTGCCCACTGTGCAATCTGTGCTCGAGACCCTGCCGTCTCCAGTGTGAGTCTCCTCCCGATGATCGGGACCCCCAGGATACGGTAGACATCCTCCAAAGTGATGGTCCACTCACCGCGGACCCCTGGCAATCGGAAAGTGTTCCGATCTGCATCCCAATATGAGAATAAGTCACAAAGAATGTGACTAGATGGCGTGACATGGGGCACGCGTGATATACGCAATATGCCGGCCCTCTGTAATGTATCCTCCTCATCCTGAGAAAGGGCATCCAATACCCCCGAAAGCCAATCACACTCTCTCTCTCGGCTCCATCTGATATACTCCTCCCTCGCCTGCATGCACCCAAAAACACACAAAACAGGGCAAGTTAGTATCTAATCAATATCGAGAGAGTCATAAAAGCATATAGAAATGATAAAAATACAAGTGCAATCTCAAAAGTTAAGCTCTTTTGCATTCTGTGCAAAACCGCCGCCCTGAGCAGGGGGGGCGGTTTTGTAACCGCCGCCTTAAGGGCGGCGGTCGTGTAACCGCCGCCCTGAACAGGGCGGCGGTCATGTAACCGCCGCCCTGGCCAGGGCGGCGGTCGCGGTCCGAAAACCCGCGCGGGTTGTTAACCCCAAAAAGCCCAAAAGCGTAAAAAATAGACCATTTTAACTAAAAACAAAGCCTACCCAGTAGGCGCCCCCCCTAGATGGACCTTTTGAACCTAACATTTTCAAAAATAATCCCCCCATTGCAAAGAATTTGCCATTTCAAATTTGAAGAGGGAAAAACACAAAATGGAAGAAAACCAACCTGTGATCGCTGAGGTCGGTGTTCCGCTCGTGGAGGCATGATCACGATCTCGCTGCGAACGTTTCGACTCTACTCACGTGAGAAACCGTCACCGTGGGTCCCAGAGCTCAAAATCAATCAAATCGACTCGCGCAAATGAATAGGAAAATGGGCCCACTTTCATATATATATCGTTCTGTTTCGTTTTAAAATGACTTTTTCGCAGGTTTGGAGCGCTGTTGGAGGTAAGTTTCTATCCCCGCACGAATGGTACGTTCTCCTTCCCTATTATTTTAGCATTTATCTTCCAAGTTATTGCATCTATCTGCACTTGAGTTCTCTTTTCATTTTGCAGGTAGCGGGAATTTCGATGGCGTCATCGCAACACACGGACGAGTAAGGTATAGCTTCTAACTCCCCATTTCGGGACTGCCATACTCGGACCCACCGTTTTATGCCTCTTCATGGCTAAAACGCTTCTCCGAGGGGGCAATATGTACGTACCCAAAATTGTAAGGTACTGTACTGCCAGAACAGTGTAACAAGTGCCCCGATGATGATACAGGTCTCCTCGCAAGGTGTTCGGGATCCGGAAAAGCCCTCGGAGTATGCGTTAACATCCCGCGTGCCCCGCTTAGCCCCCGCGCCCTTTATTTTCCCCTTTTTCCCTCTTTCCTTGGCCTCTTGACCTTCAGTGACGAAACCGCCGCCCTGAAACAGGGCGGCGGTCCTGTAACCGCCGCCCTGCTCAGAGCGGCGGTCCTGTGCGCGTTTTCCAGAACGCTCTTTTGACGCGACTCGCGTGAAATATCACGTTTCACCAGCTTTTCTTTGCCGACTTGAGCATGCATTAATGTTTTTGGTCCCCTGGAACAGTGTTTTTCCTTTGTTTATTGTTTAGGAGTTCAATTTGGTTTTGGTTTTTGAGAGTTGGAATTCCTATAAATGCATGGTTTGTGTACATGCAAATGGTCTGAATTTGGTGAAGAATTTGGTGAAGAATTTGGTCTGGAGCTTTTGGTCACCATTTTTCCTTGTTAGAGTCTTCTGATTTTTAGTGTTTTGGTTAGCTTGCTTAGGATTGATAGCATAGTTTATTTCATACTTGGTTAGTATTGCTCAGCTGTTGGTAAGCCACAGACCCATCTTGTGCAGGCAGTGCTGTTGTTCCATCCAATCCAGTTAGAAGCTTGCCTCTGATTCCTCTTTGCTGTAGATTTATCTTCATCGTGTCTTAGAGTTCTTAGTTCAATTCATTATATACCTGGTTAGCTTTATTCAGCTGTTGGTAAGCCACATATCCAACTTGTGCAAGCAGTGTCTTTATTTTGAAATAGAATAGCTTGGGAAGCCATTAAAGTTGCAGGTTTTGCTCTTCGTATAGGATAGTTGCAGGTTCTGGTCGCTTCATGTTGCATGACTCGCAGTAAAATCCCGCTAGGAATCGCATAAGCCAAGCTCTGTACTCTTGCGCTATCCCTCTCCTACTCGCATTCTCAGTCTGTATTCTGAGCTGTCCTTGTCCCAAAATCTACTCCTATCGGTGCTAGCATTACACGCTTTTCTGGATCCAAGTGAACACGAAAGAACGAGAAGATCATACTGAGGGGACGAGATCATACACACACCATCGGATTCGCCACTGTTCTGCGGAATCCAGGTTTTAAATTTCAAAGTTCTAGTCAGACTCATATCAAATAGAGTAGTTAATCGCTTTATTTCATTTCATTCTATTCTCGATATTGCCAGGGAAGCTGTGGGGATTGATAGTTTCTGAGAAACTATGATTCACTCCTCACTTCTGAGGTAGGATCGAGAATCTTGCAGGTAGATTAGACAGGTTATTTTATTCATTTAGAATAATTCTACAAATCGCACAGGCAAATAACCACACTCGGTTATCTTGTCTGTTTTTAATTATTGTTTAGTTATTATTTCTAGATATGCTTAAAATAGTTTGCTTTCCTTAAAATTGTTAAATATTTCAGAGAAGAATAAAAGTTATATGCAGTTAGATTTATTTCACGTAATTAGAATTTGCTTCATTACAGTTAGTTTTTCCTTTTATGACAATTACGGGACCTCAAGAGCCCAGGGAATATATATTTGAGCCAATCGTGCCTCAACCAAACCTCGTCACAGCGATAGTTGACATAGACCAAAATCTCAGGATACAAGTATTCCGAACAACCACAGATTTACAACTGATCAGTTCTCAGTTAAGAGGATTAAACATAGAAGACGACCAAGCACATGCGTTTTGGTCAAGTCAGCCAAACTACAGATTACTCTAGAAAACATCCACATGACTGTAGAAGGGCTCGAAAGAGAACAAACATTCGGGTGCGATCCTCTAGTTCCACAGCCAGACGCTGGAGACACCCTCGTAGATATAGATACCAGCTTAAGAATCCAGGTTGCGAGAACGTCTGTAAGGTATTCTGAGAAGATCGCACAACTATTGGTTCTAAACATAGAAGCTGAGAAAGCATACGATTACTGGATACTAGGGATTAGAACTTGATCTCGCGTATGACCATAACAGGACCGCAACAACCAAGAGTCTACGGTTGTGACCCACAGATCCCACAGCCCAACGAATCCACAAGTCAGTTAGATATAAACACTGGCCTACGCACACTAGTATTTCAGTCCACTCCACTTCCACCTATCATCATCGAACAACTGTCCTTACTAGATATAGCGGCTAACGAAGCTAGGGAATTCTGGACTAGGCCAGAAAATCATCCGTAGAGTCAATTATATTCATCATCCACTATATGACCTTATCGGGAGATATACACGAAACAATCCCAGGTCATTTTCCACGTATTCCGCAACCCATAGATCGAATCACGCCAGAGCTCGATATTGATTGGAGCCTTCGAGCAGTCATCCTCGCTGATCGATCTATCACACCAGTCCAAGTTAGAAGGGCCTTCTTTGCCTTAGATTCACAAATTCCACTAGTGCGTGTCGAAGACATTAGACTGCCTAACTAGTTTGTCTGCATATTCCATCCCCACCGGCTGTCTCGGCACGACCTCGGGAGGTCGGGTACGCGGAAGAGTTACTTGTTGATTCTCACGCTCGCCTGTCACTTTTCCGAGAACATCCTATTCATCAAACGCTGGAATGTTGCTGGAGCATTACACAACCCAAAAGGCATAACTCTATAAGCAAACATTCCCCAAGGAGTGGTGAACGTGGTCTTTAGCTGATATTTCTCTGCTATACGAACTTGGTTGTAGCCGCTATATCCATCAGCAAAACTATAGCACTCCTGGCCAGCTACTTCGTCCAAGATCTGATCTGAAAATGGAAGAGGGTAATGATCCTTATTTGTTGCCTTATTGAGCTTCCTGTAATCAACACAAATGCGCATCTTCCCATTATTTTTTATCGAGATCACAATGGGAGAAACCCATTCTGAATTCTCCACAGCAAATTTGAATCCTGCATCAAGCAACTTATCTATTTCTTCTTTTACAGTCTTGGAAAAATTAGGATTCATTCTATATGGCATTTGCTTTATGGGCTTAGCACCATCTACCAGCTCAATAGAATGTTCTACCCTATTTACTTGACGGAGTTCCTTGTAATCAAAAGTGAATAGGTGTATGTACCTTCGAAAGAGCTGGAGGTAGGATTCCTTCTCACTCTCCATCACAGCATCACCAATCTTTATTTGTTGGAGACAATCATCAACTTCTTCTTTAGATAATTTTATAGGGTCATGAGTTAGTGTGACTGAAGGATATCCATGACTGAAACATCAACCTCACTTTCTTCATCTTCAGTGTCCACTTCACTGGTACTAGAGTAATCAGAGGATGTCCAATCATCAGTTTCATCACTTGAATCCACAGGTTCTGCCTTATGATGTCGAGGGATCACGTTTATCTTCACCCTCTCTCTACCACGTCCAAGTGTCATGAAACCTTCATTCTAGTAGTTTCTTGCATGAACTCTCCTTAGCCATGGTCTTCCCAACAGCATTGGCTATGCAACAGTACCATTTTTCATCACTTGAAAGTGTACCACACATACATCACCCATAACAGATATTGGCACATTTGAAACTACACCTTCTGGTTTAGTTTTTTCCCTTATTTAATGACCTTAACATAAGTGTTGAAGGGCGATCAATTTTTAACCCCAACATATTCATTACAGACTCAGTCATTACATTAACTGCAGCACCTCCATCAACTAAGACATCATGAATTGAAATACCATTACATAATACCTCAGCTTGTGGAGCATAGGGATCCACCTCTTCCTCCAAAACAGGGACCTCAACCTCCTTCCTTTATCGAGCATTGAGTCCACTTCGCAGCTCCCGCCTCTTCTCAGGAGACATATCCAAGAGTTGACCATATGTAATATTTGTAGGCCTTTTGGATAGATCTTCCAGGATGGAGTATGGTCCTTTCCCCTGTGAAATCAGAAAATCTTACACACCCAGCTTTCTTCTCCTATGTTTCTTATTAGTTTCTCCCTTCATCTTCTTAGGATCATTTCCATCTTGATTATCTTTTTATTACTTTCTTTTTGTTACAAACACATATACTTCATTATTTCTGCTCTTATCTACTACATCAAAAGAATTCACAGGTGCTTTTCCTTTATCATTATCTCCTTTACCAGATGTAGAAGTTCTATCTAGACAATTATACTTATAATGACCCTTTTTATAACAACCATAACAAACAACTTCAGAAATATTTCTTTTTGGACCTCTATCTCCTCCCTGAGAACTAAATTCCTTTCCTTGAAGAAGATTAATAGTTAACTGACCCATATTTTTGAGCAAATCTTCATACTCAGTAGATGTATTAGGAGAAATATTTGTGCTCACCGGGAGTGGTTGTGGATTCTGGACCAAAGGTGCTGGTGTAGGCTCTACTTTAGCAACAATTTCTTTGGGCTCCTCTTCCATGCTTTCTTCTTGCCTTCTTGCAATCTCCTTTGCTTGTTCAATGGTAACTGGGTGGTCATACTTCACTCGTTGTCTGATCTCTGGCTTCATCCCAAGAATGAAGTGCTTACATAGGAGATTATCCACACCATTCATCAACCCATCCGCTAATCCTTCCTTCCGGATCTGGGCATCGAGCTTCCTCCTTAGCTCTAGAACACGAGCATGATAATCCCTTATCTTCTCCTTCTCTCCTTGGGATAGCTTTGTGATCTCGATCATGAGATCTGCATATTCTGTTGTTCACCAAATTCTTCAAGAAAACTTTCAGTTAATAAATCCCATGAATTTTTCACATTATCACCTAGTGTTTCAAACCACCTAAGTGCTGAACCATCCAAAAAGGTAGGAAAAAATTCAGTCCATTGTTCCCTTCTTATAAGGCCATTACAAATACAAGATCGTTTAAACTCTTGAATGAAAGAAGAAGCATCTTCATTAGATTGAGCTGAAAAAACAGGAATCTTTCCCATTTTCAAAAGTAACCACCGTGAAATACCAACCCACAAGTACAATCAACAAGACTTATGTGCACAAATAATTGGAATCACTATACTAGAAAGTGACTTTACACCTTTCTACAGTAAAATAGAAATGACCACGATAAACTATGGTAAAACTTGACTTACTGCGGTAAAAACTGACTTTACTGTGGTAAACACTATTCACAGTAAAAAGTGAAGTTACTGCGGTAAATACTATTCACGGTAAAAAGTGACTTTACTGTGCTAAATACTATATCACAGCAAAAATGACTTTATCACTATTCACAGTAACTACTATTCACAGTAAAAATGACTTTACCATGGTAACTACTATGCACAGTAAAAACAAGGTTACCCTCCAATTGATTTTTTGACTAAGTGGGAATATCTCTCCAGAAAATCCACCAACGAGGAATGGTCCCGGCAAATGGAACCAAAATGTCAACACCAATCTGGCACTATGATAATTCTTCACCGGGAACTCCTCGTGCTATGATTATTTACTAATGCATAGCCTTTAGTTTGGTGGATGTAATCTGGAAACAAAACAACAACATAACACAAGAATACCATCGACTATGATAAGACGGAATGATGACAAATCTGAAATATCAAAGTAAATTATAATATTAACATGAAATTGTTACAATCTCACCCATGAGGTACTTCAAGTGTTATTGACTTCACTTGCCTTTCACCAAGACTATGGGAGAAACTTTACAATTTACACCTCTTAATGGCTTCTTCAACACACCTTTAAACTGATGGCTTCCTTCGCACACTTCCTACAATATTTCTCACTACTTCCTTCTTCTATGCTAAATGAGGGGGGTGGCCTCTCTATTTATAGAACTTCCAGGCTTATCCATCTTATCTCTAAGATAGGATAAGAAATCCACTCTGACGAATCATATTCCATACCTTAACTCTTATCTGTACATGTAAGCTTATCTCTTAAGATAAGATAAAACTTATCATTTTACATGGGTTCCACATTTTTAGACTTTTTACAAATAAAATACACAAAATATTTATGACCTCACTCCTTGTCCTTATTACCAATATAATATTTCTAATTCCTAATCATGTAGACCCTACTTCTCTAATTACCCAAACTTTGACATTTTAACATTACCGGACCACTTACGACAAATATTTACTTTTTACAAACATTCCTATTGTACTTTGACTGTTACCGTACTCCACATTATTGGCGGCACCGTACTGATGACGCCGTTATCTTCTATCAGACGCTACTACTAATTATACTTAACAACATCCTATTCCTAATACATACATTAATGAAATAGAAATTACGGAGGAAAATTTTAGTGTCGACAATCCCCCTCCCCTTAGAGTTGACTTCCTCCCTGGAAGTCATTAGAAAATATGTGGAAATGAACTTGTAGTAAAGTAGCATCCTCCCAATGTGGCTGCAGTCTCATGATATTTGTTCCACTGCACCTGAACCTGGTCAATCTCTCTGCCTCGAAGGCCTAGGGTCCTGCGATCTATAATGCAGATGGGCTCCACCATCACCTGCCCCTGATCTTGCAGCTGCAGTGAGGTCCAATCCAGCACATGAGAAGGATATATAATATATATCTCTTAAGAACTGAACATGAAACACATCATGTATGCGAGACAAGCTAGGTGGCAATGCTAGATGGTAAGCCAATGGGTCAATGCGCTCCAAGATCTCTCAAAGGACCAACGAATCTAACGGAGATAAATTAGAATCTTTTCCATAATGGATATGGCTCTTATGTGGCCTGACATGAAGGAAAAACCTTCATGCCCACATCAAAAAATGGGTCGGTCCTATGATGATCTGCTGCGTACTTCTTCTGTCTATCCTGTGCCTCCTACAGTCTCTATTTGATTGTAACCACTTGCTGCTCCATGTCCTATAACAAAGCTGGTCCAAGAGAAACCCTGTGCTCTAACCTATACCAACTAAGAGGTTTCCTACACTCTCTACCATACAAGGCCTGAAAAGGAGCCAATGCCTATAAAACTTTGAAAAAATATTATTGTAGGCAACACTCCACCAAGTATAGGTACTCCTCCCATATCGATTAGTGATCCATAACATACATCATGAGCATGTCCTCTAAAATATGATTCACCCACTCTATCTATCCATCTATCTTGGGGTGATATGTGTGCTGAAATTGATCATTATCCCGAGGGCATACTGCATGATAGTCCAAAAATGGGAAGTATACAAAGGATTGTGGTCACTTTTGAACCAAAACCACAACACGACCCATGAACCAAGGCCCACTGCGATAATCCTTAAGAAATCCTCCTCCAGAGATAGATGGATCACAAATAATGCATTAGCATAAGCCACAACATCCATCGCCCCTTAGACATCCATTTCCTATTGGTCCATTTCTCGAATTCTTCAATATTGGGTTTTGACTACTAGGAATCTTGGCAAGAATGGTATTACACATTAAAGTCTGAACTCGATTGGCTAGAGAATTATTGTATTAACTTACACACACACACACACACACACACACATATTTGACGGTCAAATTTTAAATACACATGTCTTTTTGACGTTTAAATTGTATATATTTTCCTATCAACCATGACAGTCACATTTTAAAAGTGGCTGTATTTTGACATATAAAATGGCAAAAAAAATATAATGCCTTGCAAAAAATGCTCCAATTCAAATTCTCCAAACTTCATTTGACATGAATATGAGAACTAGTGCTTTGAAATTAATTCTGGAACATGTTGAAAATGATTATTATTTCTCACATTTCTGTCCCTAACTCTTTTTAGAACATTGCATTCTTTACTAAATTTTTTGTGACAATGTTCAACTTGAAAATGAAAACTTTAACAACAATATTTATACCATTCAAATTCACTCTATAAAAAAATCCAAAATTTCCAATTCCTAACAAATTGGTGTTGTTAAACCCATGAGTTACATCTAGAAAGTTCATAATAGGAAAATGCTTATCGGTCCTAGGTTGAGGACAGGTCAACAAAGGTCTCACTAGTAAATCTCCTTCTATAGAAACAAATAACAATAAAAGAGACATGATGAAGTTTTTCATTAGATAAATATTCATTAAAATTTCCATATAAAATAATATGCATGTCTTTATTATCCAATTTGATGGGCATATTGGTCTTGGAAATTACTCAATATTCCATAAAATTTATCTTTGAACAATATATTAGTGAGAATAATTGCAAAAATTGTAATTATTTTAGCTTGAAAAAGGCTTACTAAGAATATTTTTTAAACATAACTACATTGTATTAACAAAATTTTATTCCACTTCTTTTTACGTGTTTTTAATAAAAATTAATAAATATGATCTCAAAGTCAAGGTCAAACACCACTTGTTATTATAAATGTATGCTTATAACTATTTATAATAATGGTATATCATGAAGATAATTGGTTGGTTGAATGCTATTGAAGTTTTCCCTAGATAAAAAATTTGGCACCCAAATTTCCATATAAAAAATGTGTGTATTAATCCAATTCGATAGGGGAGATTGGTCTTGGAAATTATTTAATCTTCCATGGAATTTTCCATGCTAGAAGACATATTATGTTGGGTAGTTATGTCATCTTCTATGAAATTATTTATTGAATAATATATTATTGTGATAATTGCAAAAAATGTAAGAATCATATTAGTTTGTAAGGCATTCCTATAAAAAGGACATGTAAGCAAAATTCACATAAGAATTTTTATTGTTTAAACAATTATTCTTCTATTTATTTTTGTAGTGAATTTGGAGGAGAGTTAGGATAATAATATTGTCAGAATTGTATTATAAGTAATATCCTCAAAGGTGCGAGGATGCACCAAAATTGACGAGTTCGAAAGTATATAATTGTTTTGTTAGTATAAACACCTAGAAGGAAAAACAATAACACTCAAAAGTAGCTAAATTAAAAAATTAAGAGAATCAAGACTCAAAATGCAAAATTTTAAAACATAATTTTTCTAAAAAAAAACCACAAATTAATAACCATAAATTAAAAAACATTAGAAACATAAAGAAATACAATTTAATAAAAACATTCCCATGTTATTAGAACCTAAATATAAATCTACTTGAGATTCTTAAAACCAAAGAGTCGAAATCTGACTTTGAATGCATAGAGAACACACAATTTATTATATTTTAGAATGTGTATTTAAAATTGAAACCCAGAAATCCCATATTGGAGATATAGACATAATTGAAATATATATAATGGTTCAAATATTGCATTACTTGAAATTCAAACAACAACATAAACATCAAATAGTTTTAATATATAAAAGTGATTATACTATTCAAATCCCATAAAACTAAAACTCAACTAAAAAATCTGAAACCTGAAAACTAAAAATCCAAAACCCAATGACCCTCGTAACCCAAAATGTGAACCCTAAAACCCGAAACAAAAAAAATACATTAAAAAAACTTCAAAAACCCAATTTTTAAAATATCCAAATTTGATAATTGTGAATTTTTTTAAAAAATTGGAACCCATACCTCAAAAACACCCAAAAATAGAATCCTAGAAAAAAATATTTTGTAGAACCTAAATAAAAAAATATGTCATAGAAAAAATCCAAAAACTAAAATCCTAGAAAAAAAACATTTTGTAGAACCTAAAAAAATAGATTTTAACCTAGAATCTAGAAATTTTGAAATCCCATGATAATGAAACCCCAAAAACATAAAAACACAAATTTGTAAGAATTTTATGGAATGAGAAACCGATATCTTTGAATCCCAAACACAAAATATTGAATCTTAAAATGTAACAACCATTAGACATGAACCTAAACACCTATTAAGCATGAGAAACTTATAAAAAATGGATACCCAAATTGAATGTCTAAAATTAAAAAAAACCTTGAAACTCCATTATCGAAACCAAGAAAAACATAATAACCTCATAATTGAAAATGTAAATTCGAAAACCCAAAAACTAACATGGATTAATATAAAAACATATAAAAACCTTGAAACCTAATTATTTCAACCCTAAAAATTGAATGGCTTCACAAAAAATAAGAAGAGAATATATGGGAACGTGCTTTCACTTATGTAAATGAAACACAGATCAAAAGCTAATCACATGTGATTGGATAGTAATAATTGGCTATAGATTCAATAGAATAGATCTTAAACAAAGAACCATTTAGTGCATTTAACACAAGAACAACACAACAAATGAAAAATATATCTCCACAACACATAGTTTGTAACAAGTATTTCTTATATTCTTTAAAAAAAGGAGGTCCCACAACCCATTTTTTCTCTCTTTTTAACTTTCAGATCTATTTCATATAAATAATCTCCAACCCTTAAAAATGAGTCTTACTCCACTATTTAAAGAAGAAGAAGGAGAGAGAAGAGCAAGAGAAGGATAAGGAAAATTAGATTTCTCCTTCCAATCACCAACAAAAAGAATTAACTTCTTACAAATATTCCAAATATGCCTCCACATGTCTATTTTAGTTTGTAGAAGAAGAAAGGAGGCTGAATCAGATCAAATCTAGGTGATGGAGCTAACTGAAAATTTACATTAATAGCCTGAATGACATTTCCCTATTTTCAGCCTATTTTAAACTCTTCCAAATTCTGATTTTGAATGGTCCAAAGTATGACCCATATCAATATATTTCCAACAAGACTAAAAGTGCATGGATCTGATCTCAACAACATAAGTTATGGTAATTTGAAGATAATAGTGCAAACAGGACACACAATGACATGTTGCGTGCTTTGGTTGATCCAAGGGTCAAATAACTATGTGTACTTTAATGGATGAAATATTTTTCCTTTTTTCCTCCTCCAAATTCCATCAATATTTTAAATCTCATGATGCCAAACTGAAGGGCTCGAGAAGACCTTTCCAATGATATATATTTTGTGTGATTTGGAGCTCTGGAGTGAAAGTTATGGCCACTTGAAAAATTTGCATGTTAGAGAGCACAAGAACATGAAACGTGGCAGCCTTTGATTGGCTCGTGGATTACCTCTATTTACGTGTTACTTACTTTTAATTCCCACATGTTGATATCTAGTTGGCTATAGGGTCGGGATTTTCTTATGTGTCTGCTTCCCTTCACCTCTTCTAGATCTGACGCCTTTTATAAAATTCTTCTCATTCCATGGCTTGAGATCTACTAGAGTCTATCAATATGAAGTGTGATGGAATGATGCCATGTGTTGTTCTTGATACCTTTGATCTGTAGTGTTCTCACTATGAAGTGTGAGCTAATATTAATGATCCACACACCTTTGTAGTGTCGGACTGTTTGATATCCCCTATGATCCATCATGAAGCATGAGCCAATAGGAAAGTTCCACACGCATTTGTAATGAACTTGTGTCAAATTATTCATTATCTATCACGAAGCATACACTAATGAGAAATATCCACCTACCTTCATAAAGTCAGTATTATTTGTACCATATCAACCCCCACAAATTACAAACCAGTAAGAAGGCTCTAAAACTACTTGCGATGTCATTCTTCAACTATACAATCTTGTTAGAGTGTGAAGCATAGACCAATAAGAACGTTCCAAGTATGCTTCTAATGCCAGTCCTTGACTGACCACTATGAAAGGTGAGCTAGTAAGAAGGCTCCACATGTCTTCAGATTTCGTAGTTGTCAGGATTCCTCACTTTTGAACTATGTAGTTTTTTTTTCCTTTGTTTTTTCCTTCGTGTCGCAAATTCTAACTTGGCAGACTAAAAAATATTAGCTCCATAGAAATGTTGTCACATATAACTTTGAAATTCTAGATCACTCAGACCCAAAGCCTTTATGACACTCAATTTATTCTATGGACTTGAGGTCCATGAAATGCACATGAATTGAAGAATGTAAGAATGGTGACACGTGTCCACCTTTTAACTTCAAATTTCACCATTTCAACTTGGTGCTGGCTGTTTCTCAGACATAAAAACATTATCTGCTATGGATCATTCTGGGGAATTGAAGTTTGCAAAACTTGAATAGCTATAAAGAGACATGGAGTCTAGCTACGTGTCATTTCACATCATGAGTATTTGAATTGCTTAGCGGTGTAGGTCCTTGACGGGAATTTAAGCCTCCCATGCTTGTTCAAATTGATAAGTCCATTTAAATGAGTTATGAGATAATAGAAACCCTGAAATCTGATCCAAAAGGTAAATAAGGCATTTTTAAAGTAATTTTTGGATTAAAAAAAGGATCTTCATGAATTTTTTTAATGGTTATCCCATTTTATCAATGAACTTAAAAATGGGATAACAATTGGCTTTGAATGGGGGATTTCTTTAATACTTTGAAGAAAGAAGAATCACATTGCTTTAACGTGTCATTCTATTGGGCTACGTAGTCAAGTCTAACCTTGAAGAAACTAGTATTTCTCTTTGAATATTTATTTCCTGAATTCATATGAACTAAACACTAAAATGGAACTATCTGATTACCATTAGTGTGAAATTGATCTATGGAGCTCTAAATAAAGCTCAGAAACTACTTTAACTCTTTGATTTGACCCTAAAATGAACTGTACATGGATACAAAATATTTTAAAAATTATATAAAAATATGTAAAATCATACATGCTTTAAGTAAAGCATGTAGAGTGTACGTGCAAGAAATTATTTTTCTAAAAACAAACCTACCTACCCTAATCTAACCAAAGGCAAAGGAATCTCAAAAAAATCCTGTAAGAAACAAGGAGAAATAGCTGTTTTGCCCCACAAACCTAGACAATGTTATTAATTTTACAGTTAACATGGTATTTAGCAAGAGTGAAAAAATATTATGAAGTTGGTTCCCCACCCTTCTTACTAAAGTATTAACAACAAATAAACAAATAAATTTTTTATTTTGTATTTGGATTTGAGATACATATTACAGTTGATCTTTAATGTGTTGTAGCTCATCCTCATGCTTTGAAATAAACATGATTGGTTGCAACTCCTCGGGTGCCTCTACACTATCCAGATACCGTATCGAGAAAGGCACAATCCTCATGATTTACGCATCTCTTTGAAGCTCTTATCCATGAATGGGGGAATAATGTAGAATGTCCTTTCCATGAATAAAGTTTCTTGCAAGATGATCTGATCCTTGTTCTTATTCAACAATCAACTTTACAAAAGATTTTACCTTTTCCATGATGAATTCTCATTTTACAATTGATTCATCATGGCTCTCCTCCTCCTCAAGCATGAAGTTTGAAATATCAAACTCCTTTTTATTCTCCTCATGCAGAATAATTTGGGTGCTAGGCTCTTCTTTCACAATTTCCTCCATGCCTGATTTGTGGGAGTTTTTTGCAGCAAGAGGCTCATGTTGTATTGGAAGATAGATGGTGAGAATGCACAAATGTAGTCCTGTTTTCCCACCTAAATGCCTAGGAGTGCTATAAATTCATTTAGATAGATCTTAATGGTCACCCAAAGTGTGCGAATCCTACCAGGTCCCTCTCTTATGGAAGCTTGTCAAGATGTTAGCATGCATGTTCATATTAGTCATTATCAAAACATACGTTCTAGTAATAAGATCAAAACCATACACTTAAATAGTAAGAAACATATAGATCACATAAGTATTCATATTAGATATACCATACAAATAACATGATCAGACACATCAATTATGATAATCCATCCACAATGCTCCATTGCATTAATTCACCAAGTAATAGAAGCTGAATACATACTCATAATACTGTCATGGAGTCACGTGCACTACCAAACCAACATAACTCTAATACAACTCAGATCCTCACAATTATGTAGATAAGCCAACATATATAGGGGTAGGGACTTTCCCTTCACTGCCCATATATATCAAAATAGACCACATGCTCAAAATATCCATGCGTTAATAACTACATGGTTTTATAAGAAGGCTAATAATAGATTAATTTTTAATTAAATTCTATCTTAATCCTATTATTAACACAATCTATGCATGACCTTTTATTTCCCACTTTGTTCCCAAAATAGCCTTTTCTTAGCCATGAATTATTTTGCTTTAATCCAAGGCGTGTTCCACACTCTAACTGGATTTTCCTATTTTTAGCTCGAGCCATGAAAAATCAGCTAAGTCTCGAAATTTTCTTCCTGGGTGCGCCCCTCTTTACTGATACTTACACAAACAAACGTACCCCTTTTGCATGCCCTCTTAACACTTAGGAAATTTCTCCAGCCCAACATTAACCCACACTAATAATATTTTTGCCCTAGGAAATATGGTTCTCAACTTACCTCTCCAAAGAATCAAAATAATAAAGAACGATAAGAAAGAATGAAAGAAAATCATTAAAAATAATAGAAGGATATTCACTGCACCCTATTCCTCTATAGGAAAAATGAGTTCAGGGTAATCTTTCTTAATGTTAGCCTCCAACTTATTCGAGTCACCTAGCCCTTTCTTTACCTTCACAGGAACATCACCAAGTACTACCTCCATTTCCTTCAAGGTCATGTTTTTGCCCTTGTGTTTCAGTTCCCTTATCACTCCAACCAATAGTAAAATCATACCATCCATATAATCCATCTTGCCCGTGACCAACTTCCCTAGCTCCTTTATTCTTTCTTCATGGGAATCACTGGTTGCTTTAAGTGCATTGTGCTTATTTTATACTGAAACCAACATTTCTTCTTGGACCAGGGTCTCATCCTTCTTAGTTGCAAGGATGTAATCCTCCTCCTACAGAGTCCATGTTCTAAGGATTTGTTTAGGATCTTGACATATTTTCAGCCCAACCTTGCTTTCTGTAACTCTCCCTTTAATGTCTGGAGTATAGCATCATACTCTACAATCCAATGCATAATCACTTTCTTGGTCCTTTATTTATTAGCATCAACAGTTTCCTATGTTTCCCCTATCATGAAAGACTTATTCTCAAGAAAAAGATGAACAAAATCTTACCAAAAGAGTAAGGATGAATGGTAATTTTTATTTTTTTTATCTCATTAAACTCTAGATGCGCTTATAAGATTTCACCCCCAATTTCTCCAGCAAATTACATAAGACGTTGTTTTTCATTATTTATCCTTTTTATACACCTTAGTCAATTTATTAATTTGTTCTTTCATATTCTTGTTATATTCAAGAAATTATCTGAGCATGGCCACTTTATCTAGGTTCATGTGTGCCACTTCTATTTCCATCTTAGTTAAGGCATTACTTTCCTATTCATCGGTGAAATCCGTTAGCTTCATAGTCATGTGTGCTGCTTGAGCCCCCTTCTTCATTTTACTTTAGATGCATGCTTCTTCCTTCACATAAAATTGCATATCGTCCATGTGTTTCTACATGATCTAAGATAATTTCTTCCTTGTACGCATATTTTCTTCCCATGGATCCATCAATTCCCAGCCATACAACTTCGCAGGGTCAAGTGTTCTTTGAAACTTGGCACGAATGATTTTTGAAGGGTAATTTACATACCCCAACTCATGTGTCTTATATATTTCCTCTTCCTTATGGATCCCATACCGCCTTCCCTTAGTAACACATACCTCTGCATCATGAACAAGGCCTTCACCTATCACCCCCTCATATTCTCCAGTGGGCTCGTGTGACTGTTCACCTATGCTATTTTTCTCCTCTTCTTCTCCTGTGGGGTATTTTTATGCATTGCACTCGTTATGTGCATCTGTATCATGTTAATTCCCTTCATATCTAGGCTCTTCTTCTCCTACATCCAAAACTAGTGTATCTTGTACAATACACACAACCTCGTCAGAAATTTCTTCTTTTCTTTCTCTCCTTAGCATATAATTGTACCTTATCTTTACATTCATATGTAGGATTGGTTTTATAGGATATTTCCTCAATGATCTCCTCGGTGGCTGTGAGGGTCCCGTGCCAGTGCTCTCTATCATTTTTCTCCTCAAGACACTCCTGAATCCTTGATCTTCAGCTCCACCCTCATCTTTCTCTGTATCATCAATGCCCATATCCACCACTTTGTTCATTCTCTTCATCCTCTTCCTGCAATTCTTCCTCATACGTGTGAGGAGGATTGGGCTTATCATATTGCATGGTCCCAAATGTATGCTTAAATTTGGGAAATTCAAGGATCTTAAACTCATTCTCAATATACTTTCCTTTGACCAATTTGGGATTAGGGTAAATATATACCTTAACCATACCAAGATTCCCAACCACCAGACTCATGGAGCTGATATTAATGTCATTAGATATCTATTTTTTAATGTAAGAAGACCTAACTGTATACACATATATCTTCTAGAGAATATGATATTCACAATCAACCTTGTCTGCATTAAATTTTAGTTTGTGTACATTTCAAAATCTATTAACAGAGGCTTGAAAGTAGCACATGGTGAAGGCATATGGGAGCTTGCACCAAGGGCTCCACTTTCCATCCTTCATACAAATCTGCCAATATAGTAATGCTAAAAAATGTAAATTGTGCCTGCTTCTCTAACATGGCAGGTAGTTCCTTTGGTATTCTCCATTCAGGCTCAAAATCCTCATGCATGTGATTGTACCAAAGCTACAACCTTTCTTTATATGGACCATTCATAGTTCCCTCACATGTATACTTTGCAAATCTCCCAGCAAATGATTTCTTCTCCTTCAGCCCATTAGGCACCCCAATTTCTACAAACACAATAGATAATAGAATAGCACCAAAAATAACCTTGTATCCTTGATGTGATTCTTTAATTATGATTTCTACTATGAATGTAGACAAATTATATACAATTCCCTTAGAAAATTTCTTGGCTTTATGGAGCCACTTCTTATTTACCTGAACCCAACACTCCTAGTTGTTGAACTTGGTGAGGAGGTGTGTAGTAATATTGATCACAAGATGATCACCTAACTTCTCAATTTACATATCACACCATCCTTTTGCATATGCCAACTCAGAAAAAATTTCTTCTACACCCTCATCATTATTGAGGTCACTACCAATTCAAGTGCCTGGACTCCTCAATCCTGTGAATTTTTATATTCAAGGGTGCGGTGAGACCCACCCCACCTTCGTGTGAAATAAAAGAAGTCCTTATGGAATTTGGACACTAACCATTGGTATAGTTTTTTTTATCTTTCCAAAGTATGACAACTCATATGCCTACAAAATTTCCAACTTTTTGCAGCATCTTCTACCCCCACATCATCATAGATGGGTTTGTCATCCTCTATTCACAAGTCCATCTTCGTTACCAGTTCCTTTTCCATTTCATCTTTGTTTAACTTGGTGAAGTGATTGTAATTACTCACCTTTATTATTATGATATGTGACTCTTAATCTAGCCCCATAATCACACCTTCAACTTATTTGCATCTCTGAAAATCTTCTCTCAAGCGCATCTTCAACCTCCACTTTCACTTTGTTCTTCTTCTTGCCTTAGGTAGTTGCTCCAGGTGCTCTCTTGGGTGCCATTGCAAATTTTAGAGTACTTCCTTATGATCTTCTGACCTCTGTAACTCCGAATCTATGTGCACTAGCTAAAATTTTGTTCTTCGTAAACCCTAGCTCTGTGAAATTTCCTTCTTTATGCCTTCTACTAGCTCAAACCACCCTTCCAATGGAGCTCTATTACGACCATTTGCAAATTTCAACTGGTTTTCTGCTTTATATGATCGCTCTCGTACTTCACACGTCAAATCGATCTTCAAAATGCACTTTTTTAGCTCGAAAAATCAAAGTATGAAAGGTATAAATAACATTGCAATGCACCCCTTTAGTTAATTTTTTAAATTTCTCCACATTAATTTATCTTCACCTACCACCGTACTCAACATTAATTATGCTTTCTTTCCTTTTCCTCACTTTTCACTACATTTTTTACACCCTTGTTGTAACCTTCTAGCGTGCCTACTACTTCTCAAACATAGACCTCCTTATGCATGGCCTCCATGCACCGAAGTACATTAACCAATATGACTCATATGAAGTAGTTTCCCATCCTAATGCCTACCTCACATCACAATTTGTGATCATCCTTCTATATGTGCTATTCAAAGTGAGAAAATTTACTTATAAACAACTTCAATACAAGCACCTGTAAACTTTTTCTTTTATAAGAACTAATACTTCTAGATTAACCATAGCTCACATATGTACCTATCCAAATTTTTTCATATGAATCATAACATCAATCAAATTTTCTTTCTAATCCACCCCACTCTAAAAGTATGCGTGCTCCTTTGCGCATGAACTCAAAAGATAGTATTAAGCTTCTAGCATGCAAACATGCTTATTACAACAAAAAAATTAACTAAATTGACATATCATAACAACAATGAAAGGAAACACATTAAAGGGAAATCTAATCTAAGTCATAATATTACATTATTACAAACACAAAGAAGCCTTATTTATAGTAGGGATTTATCCTACTCCCATTGAAGTAACCATTCAATAAAGTGCCATCCAGTGCCTGCAACTGATAAGCGCATGAATCAAGTATATTTGTTACTACAAAAGGTTCCCAATCAATGAAATATCAATTTTCTTGGGTGACGTAAAAACTTTGAATAATACAATAAAACAATCTTTCCTACTTCAAATGTCTTGTTCATGATATGCCTATAATGCCAAGCCTTCTGTCTTGCCTTCTCTATCTTTAAATCCACCAAGAAATAGCACACCCACCAATCCAATTGCATTATTTTGTCTATGTGCTCTTCAACAAATTTCTCATCATCTAGTCCTTCTACATGTGCAATACACTAGGATGACAACATAAAATGCACATGAAATATATCCTTTGTGCCAAACACCAAATGAAAGGGTGTGGCCTTTGCTACACCCTTAACCTATTGCTTGTATTAGTATATGAGTAGCCAACTTGTGGCTTACCATATCATTTTATTATATCATTTAATACTTTCTCATGCTTAGTAGGTCGGCCTTTGGTGTTGGCCATAAATTACGAATAGTATATATAGGGGATTTTAGGTAGTAGTTCATCATCATTTAGAGCATTTGAGTCTTATTGTATGGTTTGGAGGTTGCCCCCTCGAAGTGGCGAAGCTATTATAATTGCATATTGAGATCATTATTCTGGAATATTGTGTTATTTGGTGTTATATTTCTGATCATGATCTGAATTATACAAGTAATTTAATTACAAGTGGTTTTAGAGTTGCGATCTGGGCCAAAATTAGGGCAAAAAACCGTAATTTTTTGTTTCCGCCATATATTATGAACCAAAGAAAATTGGTGGGAGATATTTTTACCAGATTTTCAAAACATTTCAAGTAAGGTTCCCCTGGAAATTTTAGACTTTTTTGATTTATTTTGCAAAAGTTATTACAAATTTAGGTTTTTTTCATAAAATCACTCCCTAGGGTGTAAATTGTGGAATTTTTTCAAATTCGTTACATTTTTGGAAAGAAAAAAAATATATTTGGGGTTTGTTCTTTAAGATTTTTTTATGTTTGGCCGAATTCATATTTAAATATGAAACCCTAAAAATTTGACTGTGATCCCTACATCCTACTATTTTTGGGCATCATGGCAAGGGCCTTCCATAAGAGCAAAAAAGAATCCCATCACTCTGGGTAAAACTCCAGAAAAGGATGATATAGTAGTTGAGGAGTTGGAGATAGAAGATATAAACTACAGATTCCTTAGGGTTAGGGTTTACTTTGATAGACCACAAAGTAAGCCAACTTGAGTTTAAACCTGAGAGACCTCGAATCTTGGGTGGCCAACAAAGAAGATGTGGATAGGAATGGAAAAATATTGGAGGATTTCATGCAAAAATTTAGTACGTATATGATGGGTAATCATACTTATGTCAATCAAGGTATCCTTAGGTCAACATAATAGACACATGAGCTAGAGTGGATCTTCGAGTGTGCACAATCCAAATATGAGCACTCCGTAGGCCCGTACTATGTTTCCAAAAGTGGAGATGCGTAAGTTTGATGGAAAGGATCCACTCAATTGGATCAACCAAATTGAGAATTTTTCTGAAACTACATCAGATTCCACCAGGACAAAAGGTGACCATGGCAACTTTGTATCTCGAACCTGACCAATTTGTCTGGTATCAATGGTTATGTGCTTAAAGGTAGAAGAGTGGTCTCAATGTTACATGGACAGTGTTCACTGAAGAGTTGCAATTACACTATAGTTCTAGTGTGTCAGATAATTACTTCAGACAATTAGAAAAATTGATAGGATCTATTAAGGATTACATTAATCAATTCCAAAAACTTTCTCTAACGGGTTGAAAAATATTACTGAAGAGAATTTGAATGACCTATTTCTCGGGGGTCTTAAGGATCACATTGAGCATGAGGTGTGTATGTTTAATCCTCATAAGATTTCTGATTCGATGATTATGAAAAGAAGGGTAGAGGTGAAATTTGTTTCAAGTAGGAGACAACATTTCACTTATACCAGAGATCGCAACACCTTGGCCCCAACACTCCCTCGACTAGTTAGATCGACACCTCAAAAAATTGAAGAAAAAAAGATAAAAAGGTTTATGTTTTAAACTGTGACAGTAAATTTGGACCAGGACATAAATGTGTTGAAAATAAGGTTGTTCTACATTGATGGGCCTAGTGAAGATGAAGAGAAGGATGAAGATTTAGAGTTAGAGGTCTTGGTTGAGCTAGAGGAGGAGTTAGGAGATCCTCAGCCAACCAATCTCATGCCATGTAATTTCAGGTATTAGCACCCCCCAAACCCTAAAGGTTGTTGGATTCCTAAAAAAATAGAGGGTCACAGTGTTGATTGATTCAAGAAGTACTCATAACTTCATCAATCATTAAGTTAGTAGTGCACCTAAACTGCTTCATTTATCTAACTCCTGAATGTCAAGTAATGATTGCTGATGGAGGTACTATTACTTGTTCTAGAAAATTCCATAGCATTAAGCTTGCCATGGGAGATTACATACTAAATAGTCCCATGTGTGCCATTTCTATGGGAGGAGTAGAAATTGTGTTAGGGGTTCAATGGCTTACCACTTTGGGAACCATTGAGATGAAATTCCAAGACTTGTTCATGTGATTTCACTCTGAAGGAAGGAATTTTGAGCTAAGAGGCTTAAGAGAAAATTCTCCACAAATAGTAAGTTCTCATCAGATGCACAAAATGCTAAAAAAATGGTGCAGAGGGATTTTTGGCACAACTATTTTCATTGGAGGCTCATCATTCTAAGGACATTATACCAATAGATATGCAAGCAGTGTTGGATGCACACTCTGTTGTATTTGAAAATATACCAAAGGGCTTACCTCCAAAGAGAGATCATGATCATGCTATTCAGTTATTACCAGGAAGTCAACCACCTAACATCAGACCTTATAGGTAACCATATGTGAAAAAGAGTGAAATTGAAAAGATTGTACAAGAGATGTTGGAAGCATAAATTATCTGTCATAGTCACAGTGCTTTATTCTTCTCCAGTAGTGATGGTATGGAAGAAAGATGACATGTGGCACATGTATCTTGATTACAAGGAACTTAATAAGTACACAATGAAAGATAAGTTTCCCATTCCTGTAATTGATGATTTTCTTGATGAGTTGCATGGTGCTGTTTATTTTACAAAGCTTGATCTTCATTCGGGATACCACCAAATTAGAATCAAGGATGATGATGTTAATAAAACTACCTTTCAGACACATGAAGGCCATTATGAATTCCTGGTAATGCCTTTTGGAATCACAAATGCACCTTCTACATTTCAAAGTTTTATGAATTTTATTTTTAAGTCATTCCTGCGGAAGTTTGTCTTAGTGTTTTTTGATGATATATTAATTTATAGCAAAACATGGGAGGAACATTTGCATAATGTAAATAAGGTTTTGGAAACCCTTGAGCAACATCAAATTTATGAAAATCCCTTTAAGTGTTCTTTTGGACTCAAGGAGGTTGAATATTTGGGTCACATTGTCTCTCATGAAGGGGTTAAAGTGGATCCTAATAAGATCAAAGCCATGATGGAGTGGAAGGTTAAAAAAACCCTAAAGAATCTACGAGGATTTTTGGGGCTTATAGGTTAGTACTGAAGATTCGTAAGGCATTATGGAAGCATATCTCAACCTCTCACAACTTTATTAAAGAAGGAATCCTTCCATTGGAGTGAGGATGCAATCAAAAGCCTTTGAGAAACTAAAGGAGGCCATGTGCACCACTCTAGTCTTGGCTACTCCATATTTTTCCAAAACAATTCATTGTTGAATGTGATGCATCAGGGGTGGGTATGGGGGCAGTTCTCATGCAAGAAGGCCATCCTATTACCTTTTTGAGCCATCAATTCAAAGTTAAGAATCTTTCCAAGCCGGCTTATGAGAAGGAAATGCTAGCCATACTTCATGCAGTAAAGCAATGGAGACCATATCTCATAGGAAGACACTTTAAAGTGAAGACAAATCATGATAGTTTGAAAATAATTATTGGAGAAGCATTTATCATCTGAAGAACAACAAAAAACAGGTCTCCAAGATGTTGGGGATATGATTTTGAGATTATCTATAAGAAAGGGAAGGAGAATGTAGTTGCGGATGCTCTGTCACGGAAAGATGAATCAACTGCAGCCTTGTTATGTGCTATATCCATATTACAGGAAGATTGGATAGATGAGGCAAGGTCCAAATGGAGAAATTGCCCAACCACCACAAAACCTCATTCATCCATCTCCAAAATGATCCAAGCATTTTCTAAAAAATTTGTAATTGAAAGGGGATGCTTTATGGTATAACGATAGATTATACCTATGTAAGAACTCCAATCTTAAAAATAGGATTTTTTTTAAAGCTTCACTCTCCTCCAGTAGGGGGGAAAATCTAGACTCTTAAAGACTTATCATCAAGTCAAACAAGATTTATTTTGGGAAGGTATCAAAGGGGATGTCCAAAAATTTGTGGTAGAATGCATTGTTTTTTCAGCAAAATAAGGGTGAAACACTTCGATCCCCAAGTCTTCTACAACCTCTATCTATTCCTAGCTAGTGGTGGGAAGAGATTTCCATGGAATTTATCACAGGATTGCCTAAATCTGAAGGAAAAAATGTCATCATGGTTGTGGTGGATAGACTCACCAAATATGCTCTTTTTTGTGCCTTGGAACACCCATTTACTGCAAGCATGGTAGCAATAGCCTTCATGGACACGGTTCAGAAGCTTCATGGGACACCGAAGGTTATAGTAAGTGATCGAGACCCTATATTTACGAGTAATTTTTGGACTGATTTATTCTCATGTTTGGGTACTCAGTTAGCTCGTATCTCTTCTTATCATCCCTAGTCTGATGGGAAAAAAGAAGTTGTAAATAAGTGTTTGGAGGGATATCTTTGTTTCTTTATGTCAAATAAACAAAAAAGATGGGTTCATTGGTTTCCACTTGCAGAATGGTGGTATAACACTTCCTTCCATACATCATCTAAAATGTCTCCTTTTTTGGCACTCTATGGGTACCATCCACCATCTATCACATCATCATTGAGAGGACAACCATGGGTTAGAGTAGTAGAAGAACACATTCAGTATCAACAAGAGGTCCTCTCTAGTCTCAAGGAGAACTTGGTCATGGCACAAAACTGCATGAAGTAACAGGCTGATCAACATCGCACAGAAAGGCATTTTGAAGTTGGTAATTGGGTTTTTGTGCGGTTACAACCATATAAGAAAATGTATTTGAAACAACAACAAAAGGATAGCAAAACTTTCACCGAAGTATTATGGCCCCTATCAAGTATTGCAGAAGATTGGTACTATAGCATACAAATTAGAACTTCCACAATCAACCAAAATACATCCAGTCTTTCATGTTTCTTTCCTGAAGAAATTAATTGGACAGAGAGTATCAACCCAAACAATGTTACCTGAGCTCGATGAGGAGGGGAGAGTCATCTTGGAACTTGAATGTATCCTTCAAACACACACTAAAAGATTGAGGACACGGGTTATTACTGAGTACCTGATCAAGTGGAAGAATATGGACAATGAAGATGCAACATGGGAGGATATGAAATTCCTGCAGCAACACTTAGAGATCCTCAACATTGGGAACAATGTTGCTTTGAAGGGGAAGGGCATGCTACGCCCTTAACCTATTGCTTCTATTAGGATATGAGTAGCCAAATTATGGCTTACCATATCATTTATACTTTCTCATGCTTAGTAGGTTGGCCCTTGGTGATGGCCATAACATATGAACAATATATATAGGGGATTTCAGGTAGTAGTTCATCATCATTTGAGAGCATTTGAGTCTTATTGTATGGTTTGGAGGCTGCCCCCTCAAAGTGGCAAAGCTATTCTAATTGCATATTGAGATCATTATTCTGGAATATTGTGTTATTAGGTGTTATATTTTTGCTCGTGATCTAAATTATACAAGTAATTTCATTACAATGAACATCCAGTAGGTAGTTGTCCCCACCAGTTGTCAAATTGTTAGCCATTTTCCCCTGACAACATGGAGTATTGGACCCAAACATCACCAAAGAGGATATCGTAGGCACATAGGGGTTGACAGGTAAAAATTCATGACTTGGGACTAGTTTTAGTGTTTTGGGAAGGATGGAAATCAATTGAGGAATTTTTTCCTCTTCTGGGTTTTAAAAATGAGTCATATTTTACTTAAGCGTGAAGACCGGGTTCCAGTGGGCCAATATTCAGTGTAACGAGCAAAAATGAAAAAATCATGCTACTAGGGGCATATAATGAAAAAATTGGTATAAGGGCAATCTCTCTCTTAGTCAATTAATGTGAGAAAATTTGAAGGAATCTCAAAAAATCCAAAAAATTGATTAAATTTTCCAAAGGGGGCTTAAGGGGGAAATGACAGAGATAAAAAACAATTTAGCTCACAGAGCTCAAACATTGCAAACGAAGGCCGAGGTTTTCACCAAGCTCAGGAAAAGCTCGATTGCATTTGCGGGTTCTTATGGAGAGCTATCTGAGATTGGGCACATGTAGAGGATTTAAGGATTTGATGATAGTCAGACAGGTCTAGAAATGAGATCATGAGACAAGGACACGAGCCGCATCGAGACATGTCTGAGATAACTCATCTTGGGGGGCCCAAATGGATGAAGGAATCAGGCACGTGAGTTTATAGGTTGAGCTCGACACGTAACGAATCAACATGGTAGACAAGGTCAATTCAGTGCAAGGTAACCAAATGAGTGCAACACATCAAATTACAATTTACATCGGAAAGTCTAGAGGTCTTCAGGCCCTCAGGCACTGTCCAATGCACAAGAATAGAAACATCGGAAAGTAGAGGGTCAAGGCCTCGAGCCAATGCTAAGGTAGTCAGGCTCAGGTCGAGGAGATCGTGGGATAAGCTAGGGTAGGAATATAAGGTTGAAAATCAGTGGCTTGACCATGGAATTATAGGGTTAAATTGTTCAAATGAGGTAAGGAGAATCATGAGTTAGGATATGGATATGGCAATCCAAAATAGGGGTCGCCTAGGTCCACCCTGCAAGTGAATCTGAGTGTTGAGTCACAGTCAAGGAGAGGAGTCAAGGTTTGAGCTCAACGAGCAACTCATGAAGATCAGACTCAGGAGGAAAGACTGAATTGAGCTATATAAGCTAATGGGCCAAAAAAAATCAGATTTTATTCAGCAAGGGAAATGTGAGACTTGGTGGAGTTCCGAGCCATAAAACCAATAGGGATGGAAGAGGCTTGAACTTCGCAAGTGACGAGCCAGTTTCGGAAGTCAATGCCCTTTTTAGGGTTAACAGGTGCAGGAGTCTTATTTAAGAAGGAAAGCACAGTTTGGGAAAGTTTGTTGGGTGACCTTAAGTTTGGGAACTTTGGGTGAGTTGGGAACGTGAACTCGAATTCTAAAATCCAAAGTCCAAAATTCAAACTTTGAAATTTTAGTATTTTAGAATATTTTTGCGAGCCCAGTTGGCATTTGGTAAAGTAAAATGTTGAAACCTGAAATCTGAAATTTAGACGTCAAGATTTCGATGATTCAAGTTTTTTTATGAGGTCGGTCGAGTAAATATACTGGGCCAATGAGGATGTAACCTCTGAAAACCAAAACAAAAAATTATGAAACACTAAGAAAGAAACATTTCAAACCGAGTTGTTTGGAAAAACATGTCACAGTTGGTCAGGGGAGATGAAATCAAGATGTCAGAGCATGTGGTGTTCTTGAGGCTCAAGGAAATTGATGTGTCTTTGTGTCACATGGAATAATGAACATACAAGAATTTCATGGAAGTGTAGGTGGTTGGAATTTGATGTGGCTCACAAAGTGGAGGTTTGTCAGGGAAAAATGATCTAATGCATAATTGGCGAAGGTGGATTTTCTGGGGGTCGCCCAATGTAGGGAGGTGTGAGCACAACTCACAATTGAAATACGGGAATCCAATGAAGGGAGTTGAAGTAGTGGGAAAGGGGAAATGTGAGGCCTACTATGAACATTCAAAAATTAGAGTCTCAAACCTAGGCTCGGTGAGCTACTCACCACACAACCTTGCACAAGCCCAGAATGCCAAAACATCCTTCCACTCAAACTAGTATATCTTGATCTCTGGTTATCAAATTTTCACAAGCTTATAGTCATTCGAATCATGAGAGAAGATATACAACTCAAAAACATACAAAGTGAAATTTTTGGAGGTTCTAGACCTCTGAAATAGCATGAAAAGTGAACAATGCCATGGTTAGTGGGAGGCCATTAATGAGGTATGGGCATGCTTCCTTCTCTAACAAGGAAGAGTATAGGGGGTATGGAAACATCAAAGTACTCCAGAGGATGATACAAGAATGAATGGAGCCACATACACCTTGGACTCTAAATTGAATTCCTTTTCTCTCAATGTAAATTTCTTCCTTTAAATGTAAGGTGGATTATGCAACATTACAAAATGTTAGTCATTTTTCTCCCCACATGTACCCCTCTTCTTCTCAGATTTGGGGCTTCAAACCTTCTTCCAAAACATTGTAATGACATCATTACCTCTCCCCTACATATAATGTACTTTTTTAAATTCATAATGGAGTAATAAAATTGTGTCTGTGTTAATCTTCCTAGCCTCTCATGTTTTGTTTGTTTTCATCTTGCCTCTCATTACAAATCAGGTGTTATGTGTAAATTTCTTGTCCATTGAAGATTTGGTGTTTTATGCTTATACGAGAATGGTGAATGTTGTATTGTGGTATTTGGTATTGATGTCTACCCTCTCTATGATGCATTTAATGTGATATAGTCTTTGGTGCATGAACACCCTCTCTAGGTTCATTTATTTTATTGTTTTGTAGGTAGGAAAAGTGACTGACTCCAACACCCTTTTCTTGGTGCATCACCACTCTTAGTGTAGGTTTTCCATTTGTCATTGGTGCATCACCACTCTTAGTGTAGGTTTTCCATTTTCATGAAATTTTCTCTATCCTTTTCTCCTTGAAAGTTTGGTTTAGGTATAGGTAGTCTATTTTCTTGTGGTAGGAGTAGTTTAGCATTAGGATTAAGAAGAGGAAGTCGACCTTCTCTGGTGGTCCACCTCAAGCTCGCAAGTCCCACAACTTTAGAGGTGGGTTCCCCATGTGTTATAAAATCACACCGAATGCCCCATTCATAACTTGGCCATTCAGGGGGTGTTGTAATTTGGTGATAACAACCAAACACCCTCTCACTTACCCATGTGCCTGTGTGACAACATTCCTGATATTCCTTCATTTTTTTAAAGTGTTCTTGCGACATTTTGAGTTAGTGTTTAATCATTTCCTCTCAGTTAGGACACACTTTAGGATAAGTTAAATCGAGGTAAGCTCCCCATCCCTTTCATTTGATTTCATAATTACATCAAATAAAATTTTCCTAGGATCTGTATTTCATTTTATATCATTATAGAAGTTTCCTAATTCATATTTTAGTAAAATAACTCAAATTTTATTGAATCAGAGCCAAGAGTGCATGTGATAGTTTGCAATGCAACTTTCCAGATCTAGGAATGATTGCTATACATTTTACAAAAGTATGAAATGCATGTTTTACATCAGTTTTGTGCAAAGTATTTAAATCAATATGCATAGAAAAATGTACTTCAAAAGATTCAGTTTCATAATATGCTATGAAGGTACATAATTCATATTTCAAGTGAACCATGCAAAAAAATGAGCTTCAAGTTCTGACAGAGTAAGCTTTTAGAAAATTTTTTTTATAAATTTACAAAATGATAATAAGGAATGCTTAAATATTTTCGATCTTGAAATGAATTAATTTACACAAGAAACAAAATGACCAACAAAGGGAGATCATAACATGCATGAAATACAACCATACAGTATGTAAGAATGGATTTTCAGAAACAAAATAGTTAAATACAAAACTTTCAAATTTCCTTACATTTACATTAGCAACAGTTTTCTAGAAAAAAGACTAAGTTTTCATAGGTGAGGTGATCTGCAAAGGAATTTTCAAAAGGGTAAATTAAAAAAAAATAGAATTCCTTCAAGAGAATCAACCACGTGAAAAATGATGTTGGAAAAAGTAGAAGATACATGAGGATACAAGAAGGGAGGATCATGCGACCACTATGTGGAAAGGGGGGAAGAAATTTGGTATAGGGATCGATGGATAATGACCCTTTGACACAAGATGATGTATCTTCTAGCAGGGATATGGTAATTTTTTATTCATCTCCAACCAATGGAGGCCGATACCTTGATAATAGGTAACAAAAAGAATATAGGGATCCAATTGACTAATATGAATTTACACTCTTAACTGCATGTCTATCTTGGGTAGGTATGTGGAGAAGATAGTCTTAAATTTTGGATGATGAATAAGTATTCCAAAGAACATTACAATGTTTTACATCTACTATTAGATTTGAGTGGTTGGTGTCATTCCCTAGACACCTAGGGTTGATGGATGGTCATAAAATTGTGATTAGAAGTTACAAAAGTATAACAAGTTCCCCTAGGAAATCCTCCTCTTCCACCGCCGTGACCTCAACCTTTATATCCTCCACGAAAACCTTTTTTTCTATTATGCCCGTTATTGTGCCTTTCGTTATACTATCCTCTCTACTCCTTAGAACCACTTGCCACACTAGTTTGGTACACATCAGTCTCAATAGCTTCATGGATATGATCAATTAACCTACAGTAAAAGGTGTCATGGGTTTGAGTCTTACAAATCTTACAGTACATAGACACATTCTTCTAGATCATGGAATGTAAAAGAGGACATCTACTCACATCATTGTTTAAATGGAAAATACCACAATCCAACTACATGGCACACACTTACTTGTCAGGGAAACTATCATTCATGTGTCCTTCAACCTTGAAATCTATGCAACATATTTTACTGATGTCTCATGTGTTGAATTAGCATATAGATTTTCCAACTGATTTTCCATAGCTGTAATCTACACCTCCAAGAAAGGGATTACTATAGTTTTAACACTCTCAACTACCTTAGTGCGCAAAGCTACTTCCAAAGCATTGCGCAAATATAAAAAGTCTTATGAGATATTTCCCTTTTAAATGGGGTCAAAAACCCACCAAAAAATCACTGTGCATGCTGAATGGGATGTATATCATAAGACAAATTTGATAGAAAAGTTTTAAAATGCACTTCATACTCCAGTATGATCTCAGATAAGCCCTACTTAATGTCCTTAAGTGCGCTGATACTCTTCTGTTCAAACTCAAGAATATAGAACTCAACAAGAAACATAGAGTGCAAAGTATTATAATCCACAACAGTCTGATGCAATTCATACTTCCTATACCAATTATGTTCACCCCACTGAAGAGTGGTAGCAAACTGAATTGATTTTCTGTTTGAAGCTGCAATTCCATTAGCACTTTATAGTAGCTCACACTTGTGCACATACTTTGCAGTGTTTTTGATAAATTTATATTCTAGAAAATAGGGCATTAACACCTATATTTTCTTTATGTTGGATGGACCAAGGAAAAGATTATATTCTTGCTAAGATGACCATACAAATTATATTCATATAGACACAAATTATTTTATTTTTCTACAAAATATTAAATTTTATTGCGTTAATTATATATTTATTTCGTTGAAGAAGTTATTTGAACAATAAGTAGGAGTAAATGAATATCCCCATCGGTATAGTGATGATGGAGAGCTCACGTATGTCCTCTTCCCTAACCCTATGCTTATAGGTGTTGATGAAGGCTGAAGTGTTGGTAGGTTCTAGATGAAGGCAGTAGTGGCTAATGGGATATTGCCTGGGTGGTTCTTGGTATATTCAAAAAGTGTTAAACTTAGGTGGGTAATACAAATATCCAATGGATTACCTATACTCACCTGTTCTCAATGCTTACTTATGGAACTACAACACCAATCACCGCTATTCTTTAGGTCGTTCAGGTTAGGTTCACATGATCACATGTGATTGACAATATGGAGTGCTAGGGATGACAAGACTATCATGAGAAGCCAAAGGTGATATCTTCTTCAGACTTCTATCCACTAAGGTCATAAAATGATCTCGGCCCATGTGCTAGTTCAGTAATCTGCAGGGAATGTCAACACGAATCCGGCACTCTGTTAATATCTTGACCAGGATCTCCTCGTGCTATGATTATTTTTAGTAATGCACAGCTTTTATTTTGGTGGATGTAATCTGGAAACACAACAACAAACATAACACAAGAATACCATAAGACTATGATAAGAAAGAGAATGATGACAAATCTGAAATATACAGACTGTAACATTATATTATTAACATGGAATTATTTCAATCTCACCCATGAGGTACTTCAAGTGTTATTGAATTCACTTGCCTTTCACCAAGACTATGGGAGAAACTTTACAATTACACCTCTTAATGGCTTCTTCAACACACCTTTAAACTGATGGCTTCCTTTACACACTTCCTACAATATTTCTCACTAACTTTTTCTATGCTAAATGAGGGGGGGGTGGCCTCTCTATTTATAGAACTTCCAGGCTTATCCATCTTATCTCTAATATAGGATAAGAAATCCACTCTGACGAATCATATTCCATACCTTAACTCTTATATGTACATGTAAGCTTATCTTTTAAGATAAGATAAACCTTATCATTTTACATGGGTTCCACATTTTTAGACTTTTTACAAATAAAATACACAAAATATTTATGACCTCACTCCTTGTCCTTATTACTAATATAATATTTCTAATTCCTAATCATGTAGACCCTACTTCTCTACTTACCCAAACTTTGACATTTTAACATTACCGGACCACTTACGACAAATATTTACTTTTTACCACAACATTCCTATTGTACTTTGACTGTTACCGTACTCCACATTATTGGCGGCACCGTACTGACGGCGCCGTTATCTTCTATCAGACGCTACTACTAATTATACTTAACAACATCCTATTCCTAATACATACATTAATGAAATAGAAATTACGGAGGAAAATTTTAGTGTCGACATCTTCCCCCTTCCTAGCTTCTACTCCGTCCTCGGAGTAGACTTATTCTGGTGCTTGGAAAATCTTCAACTTATCATGGTTGACCCATTTCGTAATGGGAGTGCCATCCAATTCCTCCAGTCGGTATGTACCATTTTCATGCACAGCTACTATTTTGTAGGGCCCCATCCATTTTGGAAGAAATTTTCTTTGTCTTCTTTTTTTGTATCTGGAATCATATACTAGAACCAAGTCATTCACATGAAATGGAGACCACCAGATCTTTTGATCAAAGTATTCCTTCTGCTTCATTTTCTTCTTATAGCTTGTATCCTTAGCTATTTCCCTCATTTCCTCTAGCAAATGAAGATGTACCAACCTTTCTTTTACTGAATCACTTTCATTCATTCTTTCATTTTCCATTACTCTGACCTTGGGAATATCAAACTCAATAGGAAGAACTGGATCAATGCCATAAGCCAACTGAAATGGGGAGTATCCTGTTGCTGACTTTGATGTTTTGCCCTATATGCCCACAATGCTGCATGAATCCTCTTATCCCACTTATGTACCTGCAAGGTTGCATCTTTTGCTAGAATTTGACACAACACAAAATTTGTTCGTTCCACCTGTCCATTTGTGCTTGGTTTGTATGTTGTTGCCTTCCTGTGCTTAATAGAAAACTTATTGACTAGGGCTTCTACCACCTCATTAATGAAGTGGCTTCCTTGATCTGTTACAATTTCTAATGGACAACCAAATCTGGTGACAATGCATTCATATATGAACCTTGCCACTTCATCCATGGAAGATGTTTTCAATGGCCTAGCTTCAACCCACTTGGTCAAATAATCTGTGGAAACTACAATATACTTATTTTGGCGTGAGGTAGTTGGAAGTGGACCTACAATGTCTATTCCCCACTTTTCAAAGGGACCAAGTGGAAGAATAGGGCATAATGGAGCTGATGAAGTCTTATAGTTACCATGTGTTTGACAAATATCACATGTCTTACAATAATTATAACAATATTTAAAAAGAGTAGGCCAGTGATAACCTACATCCAAGATCCTTCTTGTTGTAAGTTTTCCAGAGAAGTGCCCTCCACATGTATCATTGTGGAATTCTTCTAGCAGTTCCTTCCCTTGATCACGTCCAACTGCCCTCTTGTACTGTCCATCGGGTCCTATTCGAAATAATACTCCATGCAGAATAGAATATGGACGAATGGCTTGAGTAATCTTTCTCTTAGTCTTTGCATTGGCACCATCAGGAAACTTGAATTCATTCAGATAATTCCAAATATCTATGTATTCACTAGGGATTGTGTCAAGGGATAACAATGTTGCATCGGGGAAATCATCATCATCACAAGATGATCCTAAACCATCATAGGCTCGAGAGAGTGCATCTGCATTGACATGCTTCTTTCCTGGCCTATCTATAATATCAAATTCAAATTCTTGTAGCAAAATTATCCATCTTGCTATCCTCCCTGATGGGTTAGGCTTATTTATAATATATTTTAGAGCCTGATGATCTGTTACAACTAGAAATTTTTACCCTAGCAAGTAATTTATAAACTTCTTTATAGAAAAAATGATAGCCAGAGCCTCTTTTTCAGTTACAGTATAATTTACCTCAGCACTGCTCATTTGTCTGCTCCCAAAGTAAATTAGATGTTCATTCCTATTTTCATCATTTTGGCTCAAAGTACTTCCTAGTGATGCATCCGAGGCATCAATGTACACAGTGAATGGCTTGCTCCAGTCTGGATTCTCTAAAATAGGTGAAGACACCAGGGCTTCCTTCAGTTGTCCAAAAGCTTCATGCGCTTTATTTCCTGGTTCATAAGTAACATCCTTTTTCAAGAACTGGGTTAGTGACTGTGCAATCTTTGAGAAATTCTTGATGAACCATCTATAGTAACCCACATGGCCTAAAAATGATTTCAACTTACTTCTACTCATAGGAAATGGTAAATATTTGATTTTTGAAACTTTATCAAGATCAGTACCAATACCATCTCTGGATACAACATGTCCTAACAAAACACCTTTAGAACATCCAAAGACACACTTTGTAGGGTTTAGTGAGGCTTGTGCTTCATCTAACCTTTGAAATGATGTCTCCATTTGGTGCAAGTGGTCCAACTTGCTCCCATAGATGCAAAAATCATCTAGAAATACTCTGGTGAAGGTCCCAATGTAGGGTTCGAACACCCTATTCATCAAACACTGGAATGTTGCTGGAGCATTACACAACCCAAAAGGCATAACTCTATAAGCAAACGTTCCCAAAGGAGTGGTGAACGTGGTCTTCAGCTGATCTTTCTCTGCTATACAAACTTGGTTGTAGCTGCTATATCCATCAGCAAAACTATAACACTCCTGGCCAGCTACTTCGTCCAAGATCTGATCTGAAAATGGAAGAGGGTAATGATCCTTCTTTGTTGCCTTATTGAGCTTCCTGTAATCAACACAAATGCGTAGCTTCCCATTCTTTTTTATTGAGATCACAATGGGAGAAACCCATTCTGAATTCTCCACAGCAAATATGAATCCTGCATCAAGCAACTTATCTATTTATTATTTTACAGTCTTGGAAAAATTAGGATTCATTCTATATGGCATTTGCTTTATGGGCTTAGCACCATCTACCAGCTCAATAGAATGTTCTACCCAACTTACTTGACGGAGTTCCTTGTAATCAAAAGTGAATAGGTGTATGTACCTTCGAAAGAGCTAGAGGTAGGATTCCTTCTCACTCTCCATCACATCATCACCAATCTTTATTTGTTGGAGACGATCATCAACTTCTTCTTCAGATAATTTTATGGGGTCATGAGTTGGTGTGACTGGAAGGATATCCATGACTGAAACATCAACCTCACTTTCTTCATCTTCAGTGTCCACTTCACTAGTACTAGAGTAATCAGAGGATGTCCAATCATCAGTTTCATCACTTGAATCCACAGGTTCTATTTATGATGTCGAGGGATCATGTTTATCTTCACCCTCTCTCTACCACGTCCAAGTGTCATGAAACCTTCATTCCAGTAGTTTCTTGCATGAAATCTCCTTAGCCATGGTCTTCCCAGCAGCATTAGGTATGCAACAGTACCATTTTTCATCACCTGAAAGTCTACCACACATACAACACCCATAACAGATATTGCCACATTTGAAACTACACCTTCTGGTTTAGTTTTTCCTTTATTTAATGACCTTAACATAAGTGTTGAAGGGCAATCAATTTTTAAACCCAACATATTCATTACAGACTTGGTCATTACATTAACTGTAGCACCTCCATCAACTAAGACATCATGAATTAAAATACCATTACATAATACCTCAGCTTGTGGAGTGTAGGGATCTGCCTCTGCCTCCAAAATAGGGACCTCAACCTTCTTTCTTCGTCGAGCATTGAGTCCACTTCACAGCTCCCGCCTCTTCTCCAAAGACATAGCCAAGAGTTGACCATATGTAATATTTGTAAGCCTTTTGGACAGATCTTCCAAGATGGAGGATGGTCCTTGCCCCTGTGAAATCAGAAAATCCTGCACACCCAACTTTCTTCTCCTATGTTTCTTACTAGTTTCTCCTTTCATCTTCTTAGGATCATTTCCATCTTGATTATCTTTTTCTTTCTTTCTTTTTGTTACAAACACATCTACTTCATTATTTGTGCTCTTATCTACTACATCAAAAGAATTCACAGGTGCTTTTCCTTTATCATTATCTCCTTTTCCAGATGTAGAAGCTCTATTTGGATAATTATACTTATAATGACCCTTTTTATAACAACCATAACATACAACTTCAGAAATATTTCTTTTTGGACCTCTATCTCCTCCCTGAGAACTAAATTCTTTTCCTTGAAGAAGATTAATAGTTAACTGACCCATATTTTTGAGCAGATCTTCATACTCAGTAGATGTACTAGGAGAAATATTTGTGCTCACCGGGAGTGGTTGTGGATTCTAGACCAAAGGTGCTGGTGTAGGCTCTACTTTAGCAACAATTTCTTTGGGCTCCTCTTCCATGCTTTCTTCTTGCCTTCTTGTAATCTCCTTTGCTTGTTCAATGGTAGCTGGGTGGTCATAATTCACTCGTTGTCTGATCTCTGGCTTCATCCCAAGAATGAAGTGCTTACATAGGAGATTATCCACACCATTCATCAACCCATCCGCTAATCCTTCCTTCCGGATCTGGGCATCGAGCTTCCTCCTTAGCTCTAGAACACGAGCATGATAATCCCTTATCTTCTCCTTCTCTCCTTGGGATAGCTTTGTGATCTTGATCATGAGATCTGCATATTTTTGTTGTTCACCAAATTCTTCAAGAAAACTTTCAGTTAATAAATCCCATGAATTTTTCACATTATCACCTAGTGTTTCAAACCACCTAAGTGTTGAACCATCCAAAAAGGTAGGAAAAAATTCAGTCCATTGTTCCATTCTTATGAGGCCATTACAAATACAAGATCATTTAAACTCTTGAATGAAAGAAGAAGCATCTTCATTAGATTGAGCTGAAAAAATAGGAATCTTTCCCATTTTCAAAAGTAACCACCGTGAAATACCAACCCACAAGTACAATCAACAAGACTTATGTGCACAAATAATTGGAATCACTGTAATAGAAAGTGACTTTACACCTTTCTACAGTAAAATAGAAATGACCACAGTAAACTATGGTAAAACTTGACTTACTGCGGTAAAAATTGACTTTACTGTGGTAAACACTATTCACAGTAAAAAGTGAAGTTACTGCAGGTAAATACTATTCACGGTAAAAAGTGACTTTACTGTGATAAATACTATTCATAGTAAAAAATGACTTTACCATGGTAACTACTATTCACGGTAAAAATGACTTTACCATGGTAACTACTATGCACAGTAAAAATAAGGTTACCCTCCAATTGATTTTTGACTAAGTGGGAATATCTCTCCAGAAAATCCACCAACGAGGAATGGTCCCGGCAACGGAACCAAAATGTCATCACCAATCCGGCACTATGATAATTCTTCATCAGGAACTCCTCGTGCTATGATTATTTACTAATGCATAGCCTTTAGTTTGGTGGATGTAATCTGGAAACAAAACAACAACATAACACAAGAATACCATCGACTATGATAAGATGGAATGATGACAAATCTGAAATATCAAAGTAAATTATAATATTAACATGAAATTGTTACAATCTCACCCATGAGGTACTTCAAGTGTTATTGACTTCACTTGCCTTTCACCAAGACTATGGGAGAAACTTTACAATTACACCTCTTAATGGCTTCTTCAACACACCTTTAACTGATGGCTTCCTTCGCACACTTCCTACAATATTTCTCACTACTTCCTTCTATGCTAAATGAGGGGGGGGTGGCCTCTCTATTTATAGAACTTCCAGGCTTATCCATCTTATCTCTAAGATAGGATAAGAAATCTACTCTGACGAATCATATTCCATACCTTAACTCTTATCTGTACATGTAAGCTTATCTTTTAAGATAAGATAAAACTTATCATTTTACATGGGTTCCACATTTTTAGACTTTTTACAAATAAAATACACAAAATATTTATGACCTCACTCATTTTCCTTATTACTAATGTAATATTTCTAATTCCTAATCATGTAGACCCTACTTCTCTAATTATCCCAAACTTTGACATTTTAACATTACCGGACCACTTACGACAAATATTTACTTTTTACACAACATTCCTATTGTACTTTGACTATTACCGTACTCCACATTATTGGCGGCACCATACTGACAGACGCCGTTATCTTCTATTAGATGCTACTACTAATTATACTTAACAACATCCTATTCCTAATACATACATTAATGAAATAGAAATTACGTAGGAAAATTTTAGTGTCGACAGATCCATGTCTTCCACATGAGCTTCATATCCTTCTGGAGCCATCTACCTCCATAACTCCATAGAATCCTCAACATCATACTGATTTTCCAATTCCCTCTCCCGTGCTTCATTATACTTGAGCCATATTTCCTCTCTCTATCTTTTTGCTGCTATATCTATCATATTTCACCACACTTGATCCTCACCCTATCCATTGTGGTGGGTTTAGCTAGGCATAAGTAACTACTCCAAACTCAATACAACAATTAATAACTTTATTGCCAAAGGGATAATACATATGTAAGATCATCTGGAATCACACAAACATTCAAACTCAACAATCTCCAGACAAGAATAATTAGAAATAGCATACTCCAGAGTATAACTATGCACAACACTAGCCAAACAATGATATATAACACACGTCCAAGGTTCATCTACATCAAAAAAGTATAGTAATATTGCTGCATCCAAACCCTTGGTCTATAAATCCATCCCTTCTTTGATGCGTATGTGGAAAATCACTCGTACAACTCTATTGAAAAGAAATATAAAAATGTTTCATAAAGCTCATGATATAGATTATCTTCAACCCACTGACGCACATTGAAATCAGGCCTAGAACCATATAGTATCAAAAACTGATCCTATCCATTGTCAACCCAACTTTCAATGCTCTAAAGAGTCAACCGATACACAATTATCATGGAGCATCCTAACAGATGACTTGAAAAGTGGTCCTAAGAATGGAATCAAAATGTAATCTTGTTTTCCCACTTAAATGCCTAGGTGCACTGGTACTTCATTGAGATAGATCTAAATTCTTACCCGAAGAGTGCGAAGCCTACCAGGTCCCTCTCTTATAGAATCTTGTCAAGGTATTAGTATGCATGTTCATACTAGTCATTATCAAAGCATACATTCCAACAATAAGATCAGAACCATACACTTAAATAGTAAGAAACATACTGATCACATAATTATTAATATTAGATTTACCATATAAGTTGACCATGATCAGAAAAAATCAATTACCATAATCCATCCAAAATATTCTATTGCATTAATTCATCAAGTAACAAAAGCTGAATACATACCTATAGTACTATCATGGAGTCATACACATTATCAAATTAGGGCAGCATAACTCTAATACAAATTATATCCTCAAAACTATGCATATCAACTAACATATATAGGGGTAGGGAATTTCCCTTCATCACCCATATATCTAAAAATAGACCGCATGCTCGAAATAGCCACGTGTTAACAATTGCATGCTTTTACAAAAAGGTTAATAATAGATTAATCTATAATTAAAATATATCTTAATCCTATTATTATCATAAACTATGCATGACAATTGAATTTACACTTTGTTCCCAAAATATCCTTTGATTATTTGTGAATTCTTTTGCTTTAATCCATTGCATGTTCAATACTCTGACCTACTTTTCCTATTTTTATCTCGAGCCATGAAAAATATGCTAAGTCCCAAAATTGTCTTCCTGGGTGCTATCATCACCAATCCGACACTATGATAATTCTTCACTGGAAGCTCCTCATGTTATGATTATTTACTAATGCACAACTTTTAGTTTGGTGGATGTAATCTGGAAACACAACAACAAACATAACACAAGTATACCATAGACTATCCTAAGAAGGAATGATGATAAATCTGAAATATCAGTGTAAATTATAGTATCAACATGAAATTGTTACAACCTCACCCATGAGGTACTTCAAGTGTTACTGAATTCACTTGCCTTCCAACAATAACTATGGGAGAAACTTCACAATGACACCTCTTAATGGCTTCTTTAACACACCTTCAAAATGATGGCTTCCTTTACACACTTAGTCTTACAATATTTCTCACTACTTCCTTCTATGCTAAATGAGGGGGTGGCCTCTTTATTTATAGGAATTCAGGCTTATCCACCTTATCTCTAAGATAGGATAGGAAATCTTTTTCAGCCAATCATATTCCATGCCTAAAATGTTGCCTTTACATGTAGGCTTATCTTATAAGATAAGATAAACCTTATCATCTCACATGGGTTCCACCTTTTTAGACTTTTCCACAAATAAAATACACAAAATATTTATGACATCACTCTTTCTCTTTATTAAAAATATAATATTTCTAATTCCTAATCATGTAGACCCTACTTCTCTACTTACCCCAACTTTGAAATTTTAACATTACTGAACCACTTACGACAAATATTTACTTTTTACCAAAACATTCCTATTGTAATTTGACTATTACCGCACTCTATTTTATTGGCAGCACTATACTGACGGCGCTGTTATCTTCTATTAGATGCCACTACTAATTATACTTAACAACATATTATTCCTAATACATACATTAATAAAATAGAAATTACGGAGGAAAATTTTAATGTCGACATTTCCCCACTTCTTAGCTTCTACTCCGTCTTCGGAGTAGACGCTTATGGACATTCTGAAGCTGGTGCTTGGAAAATATTGAAATTGTCATGGTTGACCCATTTCGTAATGGGAGTGCCATCCAATTCCTCCAGTCGGTATGTACCATTTTCATGCACATCTGCTATTTTGTAGGGCCCCATCCATTTTGGAAGAAAATTTCTGTCTTCTTTTTTTGTATCTGGAATCATATACTAGAACCAAGTCATTCACATGAAATAGAGACCAACAGATCTTTTGATCAAAGTATTCCTTCTGCTTCATTTTCTTCTTATAGCTTTTAGCCTTCGCTATTTCCCTCATTTCCTCTAGAAAATGAAGATGCACCAACCTTTCTTTTACTGAATCACTTTCATCCATCCTTTCATTTTTTATAACTCTCACAGTGGGAATATCAAACTCAATAGGAAGAACTAGATCAATGCCATAAGCCAACTTAAATGGGGAGTATCCTGTTGTTAATTTTGATGTTTCCCTAAATGCCCACAATGTTGCATAAATACTTTTATCCCACTTATGTACCTGCAAGGATGCATCTTTTCCTAGAATTTGACATAACATAAAATTTGTTCATTCCACCTATCCATTTGTCCTTGGCTTGTATGTTGTTGCCTTCCTATGCTTAATAGAAAACTTGTTGACTAGGGCTTCTACCTCCTCATTAATGAAGTGGCTTCCTTGATCTGTTACAATTTCTAATGGGCAACTAAATCTAGTGATAATGTATTCATATATGAACCTTGCCACTTCATCCATGGAATTTGTTTTCAATGGCCTAGCTTCAATCCACTTGGTTAAATAATCTGTGGCAACTAAAATATACTTATTTTGGTGTGGGGTAGTTGGAAGTGGACCTACAATATCTATTCCCCACTTTTCAAAGGGACCAAGTGGAAGAATAGGGCATAATGGAGCTGATGAAGTCTTACGGTTACCATGTGTTTGAAAAATATCACATGTCTTACAATAATTATAACAATATCTAAAAAGAGTGGGCCAGTGATAACTTGCATCCAAGATCTTTCTTGCTATAAGTTGTCTAGAGAAGTGTCCTCCACATGTACAATTGTGGAATTATTCTATCAGCTCCTTCCCTTGATCATGTCTAATTGCCCTCTTGTACTGTTCATCAGGTCCTATCCGAAATAATAATCCATGCATAATAGAATATGGACGACTGGCTTGAGTAATCTTCCTCTTAGTCTTTGCATTGACACCATCAGGAAACTTGAATTCATTCAGATAATTCCAAATATCTATGTACTCACTAGGGATTGTGTCAAGGGATAACAATGCTGCATTTGGGAAATCATCATCATCACAAGATGAACCTAAACCATCATAGGCTCGAGAGAGGGCATCTGCATTGACATGCCTCTTCCTGGCCTATCTATAATATCAAATTCAAATTCTTGTAGAAAAATTATCCATCTTGCTATCCTCCCTGATGGGTTAGGCTTATTTACAATATATTTTAGAGCTTGATGATCTATTACAACTATAAATTTCTGCCCTAGCAAGTAATTTCTAAACTTCTTTACAGTAAAAATGATAGCTAGAGCCTCTTTTTTAGTTATAGTATAATTTACCTCAGCACTGCTCATTTGTCTACTCCCAAAGTAAACTAGATGATCATTCCCATTTTTATCCTTTTGGCTCAGAGTACTTCCTAGTGCTGCATCTGAGGCATCAGTATACACAATGAATGGCTTTCTTCAATCGGGATTCTTTAAAATAGGTGAAGACACCAGGGCTTCCTTCAGTTGTTCAAAAGCTTCATGCACCTTATTTCCTAGTTCATAAGTAACATCCTTCTTCAAGAACTGGGTTAGTGACTATGCAATCTTTGAGAAATTTTTGATGAACCTTCTATAGTAACCCACATTGCCTAAAAATGATCTCAACTTACTTCTATTCATAGGAAATGATAACTCTTTGATTTTTAAAAATTTATCAGGATTAGTACCAATAACATCTCTGGATACAACATGCCCTAACAAAATGCCTTTAGAATATCCAAAGACACACTTTGTAGGGTTTAGTGAGGCTTGTGATTCATCTAACCTTTGAAATTCTATCTCCATCTGGTGTAGGTGGTCCACCTTGCTCCCATAGATGTAAGAATCATCTAGAAATACTCTGATGAAGTTTCCAATTTAGGGTTCAAACACCCTATTCATCAAACACTGGAATGTTGCCAGAGCATTACACAACCCAAAAGGCATAACTCTATAAGCAAACGTTCCCCAAGGAGTGGTGAACCTGGTCTTCAGCTGATCTTTCTCTGCTATACGAACTTGGTTGTATCCGCTATATCCATCAGCAAAACTATAGCACTCCTTGCCAGCTACTTCGTCCAAGATCTGATCTGAGAATGGAAGAGGGTAATGATCCTTCTTTGTTGCCTTATTGAGCTTCCTATAATCAACACAAATGCGTAGCTTCCCATTATTTTTTATTAAGATCACAATGGGAGAAACCCATTCTAAATCCTCCACAGCAAATATGAATCCTGCATCAAGCAAATTATCTATTTCTTCTTTTATAGTCTTGGAAAAATTAGGATTCATTCTATATGACATTTTCTTTATGGAATTAGCACCATCTACCAACTCAATAGAATGTTCTACCCAACTTACTTGATGGAGTTCCTTGTAATCAAAAGTGTATATGTGTATGTACTTTCGAAATAGCTATAGGTAGCATTCCTTCTCACTCTCCATCACAGTATCATCAATTTTTATTTGTTGGAGATGATCATCAATCTCTTCTTCAGATAATTTTATGGGTTCATGAGTTGATTTCATGACTGAAATATCAACCTCACTTTCTTCATCTTCTGTGTCAACTTCACTAGTGCTAGAGTAATCACAGGATGTCCAATCATCAATTTCATCACATGAATCCAAAGGTTTTTTCTTATGATGCCGAGGGATCACGTTTATCTTCACCCTCTCTCTACCACGTCCAAGTGTCATGAAGCCTTCATTCCAGTAGTTTCTTGCATGAAATCTCCTTAGCCATGGTTTTCCCATCAACATTGGGTATGCAGCAGTACTATTTTTCATCACCTGATATTCTACCACACATACAACACCCATAACAGATATTTCCACATTTGAAACAACACCTTCTGGTTTAGTTTTTCCCTTATTTAATGACCTTAACATAAGTGTTGAGGGGTGATCAATTTTTAACCCCAACATATTCATTACAGAATCAGTCATTACATTAACTGCAGAACCTCCATCAACTAAGACATCATGAATTGAAATGCCATTACATAATACCTCAACTTGTGGAGCATAAGGATCCACCTCTGCCTCCAAAATAGGGACCTCAACCTCCTTCCTTCGTTGAGCATTGAGTCCACTTCGCAGTGCCTACCTCTTCTCAGAAGACATAACTAAGAGTTGACCATATGTAATATTTACAGGCCTTTTAGACAGATCTTATAAGATGGAGTATGGTCCTTGTCCCTGTGAAATCAGAAAATCCTGCACACCCAACTTTCTTCTCCTATGTTTCTTACTAATTTCTCCTTTCATCTTCTTAGGATCATTTCCAACTTGGTTATTTTTTTCTTTCTTACTTTTTGTTACAAATACATCTACTTCATTATTTATGCTCTTATCTACTACATCAAAAGAATTCATAGGTGATTTTCCTTTATCATTATCTCTTGTACTGGATGTAGAAGCTCTATCTGGACAATTATACTTATAATGACCCTTTTTATAACAACCATAACATATGACTTCAGAAATATTTATTTTTGGACCTCTATCTCCTTCCTGAGAACTAAATTCTTTTCCTTGAAGAAGATTAATAGTTAACTGACCCGTCTTCCTAAGCAGATCTTCATACTCAGTAGATGTACTAGGAGAAATATTTTTTCTCACTGAGAGTGGTTGTGGATTCTAGACAAAAGGTGTTGGTGTAGGCTCTACTTTAGCAAAAATTTCTTTGGGCTCCTCTTCCATGCTTTCTTCTTACCTTCTTGCAATCTCCTTTGCTTGTTCAATGGTAGCTGGGCGGTCATACCTCACTCGTTGTCTGATCTCTGGCTTCATCCTAAGAATGAAGTGCTTACAGAGGAGATTATCCATGCCATTCATCAACCCATCCGCTAATCCTTCCTTTCGGATCTGGGCATTGAGCTTCCTCCTTAGCTCTAGAACACGAGCATGATAATCTCTTATCTTCTCCTTCTCTCCTTGGGCTAGCTTTGTGATCTTGATCATGAGGTCTACATATTTCTGTTGTTCACCAAATTCTTCAAGAAAACTTTTAGTTAATAAATCCCACGAGTTTTTCACATTATCACCTAGTGTTTCAAACCACCTAAGTGCTGAACCATCCAAAAAGGTAGGAAAAAATTCAGTCCATTGTTCCCTTCTTATAAGGCCATTACAAATACAAGATCATTTAAACTATTGAATGAAAGAGGAAGCATATTTATTATATTGGGCTGAAAAAATAGGAATCTTCCCTATTTTCAAAAATAACCACATTGAAATACCAACCCATAAGTACAATCAACAAGACTTATGTGCACAAATAATTGGAATCGCTATAATAGAAAGTGACTTTACACCTTTCTACAGTAAAATAGAAATGACCACGGTAAAATATGATAAAAATTGACTTATTGATGTAAAAAATGATTTTATTATGGTAAACACTATTCACGGTAAAAAATGAAGTTATTGCAGTAAATACTATTCACGGTAAAAAGTGACTTTACTGCGGTAAATACTATTCACAACAAAAAGTGACTTTACCATGTTACCCTCCAAATGTTTTATGACTAAGTGGGAATATCTCTCCAGAAAATCCACCAACGAGGAATGTTTCCAGCAACGAAACCAAAATGTCATCACCAATCCAGCACTATGATAATTCTTCACTGAGAACTCCTCATGCTATGATTATTTACTAATGCACAACTTTTAGTTTGGTGGATGTAATCTGGAAACACAACAAAAAATATAACACAAGTATACCATAGTCTATGATAAGAAGGAATGATGATAAATCTGAAATATCAGTGTAAATTATAATATCAACATGAAATTGTTACAATCTCACCCATGAGGTACTTCAAGTGTTACTAACTTCACTTGCCTTCCAACAATAACTATGGGAGAAACTTCACAATTACACCTCTTAATGGCTTCTTTAACACACCTTCAAAATATTGGCTTCCTTTACACACTTACTCATACAATATTTCTCACAACTTCCTTCTATGCTAAATGAGGGGGATGGCCTCTTTATTTATAGGAATTTAGGCTTATCCACCCTATCTCTAAGATAGGATAGGAAATATCTTCCGGCCAATCATATTCCATGCCTAAACTCTTGCCTTTACATGTAGGCTTATCTTATAAGATAAGATAAACCTTATCATCTCACACGGGTTCCATATTTTTAGACTTTTCCACAAATAAAATACACAAAATATTTATGACATCACTCTTTCTCTTTATTACAAATATAATATTTCTAATTCCTAATCATGTAGACCCTACTTCTCTACTTACCCCAACTTTGACATTTTAACATTACCAAACCACTTACGACAAATATTTACTTTTTACCACAACATTCCTATTGTACTTTGACTGTTACCATACTCTACTTTATTGGCGGCACTGTTATCTTCTATTGGACACCACTACTAATTATACTTAACAACATCTTATTCCTAATACATACATTAATAAAATAGAAATCACGGAGGAAAATTTTAATGTCGATAGTGCACCCCTTTTTATTGATACTTGTGTGCTCTTACATGCCCCCTTTGCACACCATCTTTACACTTATGAAATTTCTCTATCCCAAAACCAAGTAGTGGGTTCAATGGATTCTTCTTCACCAATGAAATCTTCCATATCATATAAGAAATTATCCTCTTCATGATCAAACTCTATGGGACATTCCCCTTGGATTTAAACTTATTTGTTCTCTTCAATAACATCTATATATATTCTTGGTGGATCAATAGTTTCAACTGGAACTGTTAATGCAAAATCATAACACCCCCAAATGAGTTATGGATCTGCTTTTCTAAGGTAGGGTCATCTGGTGTGATTTGCATAACATGGGACCATCTCTCAAACTATGGGACTTGCGGACTTGAGATGGCCCTCCAGAGAAAGCTGACTTCTTCTTTCTAATCATAATGCTATAATACTTCTAAGGAAGGAAATGTGACTATATACTCCTAATCTAACACTAACGAGGTGATAGCACCAAGAAAATGGAAGTGTTGATCATTTGTCAAAATGGCCATGAAATGAAGGGAGCTGATGTGAGAAATGGAGAGGATGGACAACAACATCACAAACCAAATGTCGGATTCACATAGAACTCCATTTTCGATCCCCATGAACATAGCTCCCAGATCTGCAAACGAAACATCCAAAACATGCACAAAATACTCCAGAACGTTAAGAGGCAAGAAGATGCAATGAAAACAAGCAAAGGATGGATAAATGCATCAAAAAAATGAGTTTTATTGCTTCATAAATTTACACAAAGCATCATACATGACTAAGAGGCAAAAACACCATTTTACAGAGCAGGGGAGGAGATTCAAACTCCATTTTCGACCCTGGGGAAGAAAAGAAGAGGGGAGGCAGAGAAGAAGAATGAACAACAACATTTTACAATGAATCATGCCCCCGTATTTATAGATTTGATCAGAGAGAAGAAAGAGAGAGGGAAGCGGGAAAAGTGTGTAGAAGCTCAACCACTACTGTTAATGCTTCTGATAAAATCTTCCCCCAAATCCATTTTTACTACATCAATCCTTGGTTCGGTGCCTTAAAGAAAGAGGAAACGACATAAATAGATCAAATCCAATTTGGTTGTTGAGACAGATGGATTTTGTATTGAAGGCTTGAAGACGTTTCCTCCATTTGGTTGGTGAGGCTGAGATCTTTCCAATGACATTAGATTTGCAATATTTTGAGCCCAAAGATGAAAGATATGCCCCTTCGAAGTTTGTATCGGGTTTGTACAAATGGATGGGGAAAAAACTTGAAAGATGGGTCTCCTTTTGAGATGGGACACGTGGAACCCATTTTAGAGCAAAAATTAGACTCGCGGGTTCACAATTTATCTTTTCCCCTTTTTTCGGGAGAATAAAAAAATACAGAAAACTCTCGTGGCCTCGCTACTCTGCTTGGACATGTTGCACCCTTTGGTTGGCTAGGGAGGTGCACTCCAATATTTTCCTTTGTGCCATTTTGTCAAAAGGAAAATTTTCACCTTTTCCTTCGACTCCCTGCTTTGGCTTTGACTCAGGTTCAAACTTTGACTTTTTCCTTTTCCTCATTCTAGAATGAGAGCTCGCAGGTCTGAAACATTTTCCCTTCATATTTTCTCTATGTGCAGGGTTTTCTTGACCAAATTTGCTGAGGGGGTGAATTTTGGATAACAGGAACATATTCCTCACTTGGTAGATTCTCTTCCTCCGCTTTCAGTCCTTTAATTTCATCCTCTGTAAGCTCATATTTTTCAATTAAAATAGGAGGAATTTGTAAAATGGGCTGGGTCACTTCTTCATCCATTATTATCTCAGAGTCAGTCCATTCCTTAATAAATATTTCATGATTTTCAAGAATGGGACTCACCTCAGTTGATTTTGAAGAACTTGGAGAAGGCTAATTGTTAGGTTCTTGGTGATGAACCTTTTTGGATTCAAAATCATGGCTCCAATCCTTGAAGCTCTGAATTTGATCTTATCTATTTGGATCCTTTTCAACATGTTCTTCTAGGCCTACATGTGTATCTTTTTGTCTAGAAGAGTGAATGTTAAGCCTTGATGCCATGAAATATTCAAGATCTTGTTTAGTGAGGAATGTGTCCACAAGAAACCAATAAATTGGGCCCTTAGTATGTTATCTAATCTCTATTATTCATGATCTTCAACTAATTATTTAAGAGGTCTAGGAACATGTAAATTAGGTTTTGTAAAATGGGGGAAGGATTTAGCCCTTGGTTGAATTTGTAAAGGGTTCAAATGGTGGGGGAAGTGAAAGGTTGGCCTATGTATTAGGAAGACTAGTCTTGGGAACAAGGGAAGGAGGAAGATTAGAAGCACTGGAATCTTTCTTAAAAGCATTCTTGTCCTTTGGTTGAACAGGAAAATGATCTCTCCTTTTGGAAATAACCATCAGATCATCTTGTAGACACCTAAAGTCGGTATTTGTACCCTTAATCGCTTGTGTACACATATTTATTTAAGTCATCCCCCCTTTTTAATTAAATTACCCTTTATCCCATCCCTATTAATATTTATTAATTTCAATTAATTAATTCTTACTGATTAATTGATACCCATCACCTTGCCCTAGTGGACCTTTTATTTAGGATGCTTTTATACTAAATCAATCCCCTTGATTTTCTAAGATTTTATCTTATCATTTTTTATTCCCTAACTACCCATATCACATCTCCTTCCCACCTACATTCTTTAAAGAGTTTTCCCAATCCATAAGAAATCCCAAATCATGCAAAAATCACAAAAAGCAACCCCATTGGGTAAAATTTCCACGTAGTTGGCCATGAGCCAGCCTAGTCATCATCAATATTATAAAACCGAATCCTTCCTTTCCATAATGAATCAGATGCATGCAAACATTGGAGCTTTCTCATGACTTGTGAACTGATTCTCTCATCTAAGCATTCCTGTAATAGTTACAGACCTTCTGGACCTCCTTGGAACATGCTTGCATCGCTCATGGTCATCCTTTGTGAGATCATTATTATCATTGTGTTGCATTTCTTTATATTTATCATATTATCTCATTTTTGCTTCTGAATAACATTTTGTGGGTTTAAATCATTCTCAACATCACTCAAAGATTCTTTAGCAACCTTATTTTTTAGCATATTTTCTTGCAGGTTTCCTTTTCCATCCACTTATCCATGACTTTATGACAGTCAGCTACAATTACTATCAATTCCCCTGGTCACCATCGACCAGGGTCCTATTTATTCCACAACCCATCCAGATCACTGTTTTTGCCATCTTCTTTAAATTTTCTACTCCATAATTCACTTTGCAGGTCATCACCCAACATGCACAGACCTCTACTACACTCTAGTTTGCATTAAGGATTTTGCAGGCTTGCATATTCATCTTATTTTCCAGATCTACCCTCCCATGTCATAGTCAACTTGCCTTTGCACAAGATGGGTCACCATTGACCCAAACCAGGTAATCGTGAATTTGTAATTTTTCCATCAAATCATCCTTTAGATCAATCTTAATCATTTATTTATTTAGTAGTATTTAGTTTCTACATGCAATATGGTATTACATACTTTACTTTGATTTTCTAAACAAATGAGGGTTGACATCCATGAAAGGAAGGTAAAAAATTATAGGATATGATTTTTTGGGAAACACCTCATATCCCATCTAATCCATTTTTATGTTAGATTTTCTTATTACCATGTTATCAGCTGACAAAAGTGGGATCCATCACCTAATTTAAAACCATTTTAATCTTTCATCACATCCAAGGTAATGTAAACCCTCCAAAATTTTTGTATTGCTAGTTTATTTCATTACGAGTTCATTCATTTGATCAGTAAGGAATTTTTTTGTTGAACATTTCTGGCACACCCAGTGGGACCACCCTTCAGGCGATACCTTACTTTTCTTGCTACATTATTCTTTTTCTGTCTTCTACTAACATTGCAGCATGAGTATTTGCTTCTTGCTTGATCATGTTGGGTTTGTCTACTTGGATCACTCATCGCTCAACATTTCAGATAAAAAAGAAAAATGTTATCCAGGTATTCTCCATTTTGTTCCCTATTTGATCCTTTATGTATCATACTCCCCTTTCTTGTGTGTGTCCTCATCAAAATATCACACTTCAATTTTGGTTTAAAATGAACCTTTTCTTTTTTACATTCTAGTTTGTCACATATCTTAAATAGGGGTTTAACCTTCTACATCACACATTTTATCAAACACAACCAAACCTCACATATATAAATCACACAATCAAAACATCCCCTACCCGGTTGACTGATTTGGAATTCATCACCCAACAGGAAGATGCCTGAGATTTCATAGGCCATAATAAACTTGAAACCAGACATATATTTCCTTCTTCTAGGTACCTCATTATCCATACCTTTTTATTTTTTCACACATTCATAATAAAAAACATAAAAAATAATTATTTTCTTAATTTGTTTAATTTAAAAAGGAATAAACTTTTCCTCAAATAGTTTTGCAAAAAAATCCACCATGACCAATATCCCATCCAAACTAGTTTCTTCCATGTCTTCTTCCAGCCCTATCTATGACTTCTTACATCATAAACCTACCACCTCTTGATAATGTTGAACAATAGATCTTGTTCCAACCCCATCATCTTCTATCATCCCTACTTCATCAGACATAATCATGCCTATCCAACCTCTTGACATTCCCATCCATTAGGTATCATATATTCCCATTCAATCCTAATCACCTAATCATATTCTTACTTCCCAACAACTAATCTAATCTTCACTACCTGATATCTTCAAAAAACCCTTTCCCAATCCACTACCAAAAATTTTATCTTCACTTCTACACCATATCAATTCAATCCATCTTCAATAATACCATACACCAGACACTTCCTTCACATATGTTTTATCTATCCAATCATCTACTCCCTCCCCTTTTTTCCCTTGACATATAAGCACCCTTTATTACATTTACCTAGCCATGACCCCCCTTCACCCCACTAATATTAATTTAATTAATTTAATTAAATTAATGTTTATCCTCACTATATTTATTATTTAAATATCTTATTTAAATAATATCCACACATACAGTTCACTTAGACACCTCACCAAGCCAACTCAACCTAAGACCTATTCTTAGTAAGTTGCCATAACTAACTAAGACTTACCCAAACCCTAAAAATCAATGCCTACATTCCCTCTAACCACATTCCCGCATGCTCACAAGAGGCTCCCAGTATAATCCGTGGGATAACGACATGAGATCCAAGAAAATCAGGAGGATCTCCCTAGTTTAGTAAACCTAGGAAATCCCACCTTGACCAACGTCGGTTACCCCTAACTGTCACCGGTTAATCCGGACCACCGTCGGTTACCCTTTTAACCCCAAAACAACCTTATTCTCAAGGTTGGAAGTTGGAAGTTGGAAAACATTGGGAGAAATTTGACGAGCAAGAACACATCTCAGAGAGATAACGCATCTTCAGAGAGCAAATTCCAGTGAAAACTCACATCCAAGGAAGGAGATTGAGCATCTTCTCCTACACAGCCATCCCAGCCATGATCTGATCTATCCAAGAAAAGAGGAGTGTACATGTAGCCCATGCAGAAGCTTTTCTTTAGTTAGTGATCACTTACAACCTTCAAACCCATCATCAGCACCTCCATCCCTCACACACAGGCATTCAGGAATGGAATCCAAGTAAGTATAACATCATACTTTCCTGGTTTATTTCATTTCATCATCATTTTATCATCCATTGTTTACCTTGCCCCCTATTGACCTTCTCCAACATTTTCACCTCCATATACCCATTAAAACCTCACAAAATCCTACTCCAGTCACCCAATATTTCGTCTCGACCAACCAAAGTCCTTTGTGCAATCACAAAAGAGACCCCAACTTGTTCTGTGACATTTTCAGATCTCACAGTAACCAGAACCAGTTACACCTAACCGCCGTCGGTCACCCCTGACTGACACCGGTCTCTGTATTTTCCCACACAACCTAGAACAACGACCCACCCACCTAATTTCATCTCACCCTCATTCACCTGTGATCTACCCTAGACCTTTATCAGACCTGCAGAGACCCAGAACCAATCATTTGACCTTTGGATTCTATTCTAGCTTAGCCTGTTAGATTAGATCTATTTCTTATTGTGTTTTTAAGTGAGATACCTAAATCATTTTAAAATAACAATAGGATTTACTTTGTTTACAGCATTAAATTGTTTAAAATAGTGGACTGACAAGCCATCTAGGAAGTATCATACTTCTTGGATCTAGCATACGCTAGGTAGTTCACTGCCCATATTGTTTAATTCCTTCTGGTGGTCTTGTTTTCATTACAGGTAGTTCCTCCTAGCCAAAAGGAAGCTCTCATGATCAGCTATGGATTCGGAATTCATACGTGTGCAACAACCCATCAACCAACATTTGAACAGGTATTCCTCCTACGCCCGTTACCCTATTTGTTTCATCAACACTTAAAAGAAACAATCTAAGAAAAAGGTGAAAGATTTTGGCACACCCGGTGGGACCCATCCGGGGTTCCTTGCATTTCATTCATTCCTAAAAAAAAATTGTGTGTTTGTTTCCCTTCTGAAAAGCATACACACTAAGTTTCTTCCTTGGTAATCCACCTCTTCTTTCTATTTTCTCTAAAGGAAACTTTTCTTTTGGTGTAATTAAAAAGAACCATTTCTTCATGTTTTCTGCATTGTAGTGAAAGAGAATCCCTCTTCCTCTTCATGTTATTATGTCATCCAATTTCACATTTTCGATTTGGGTTTAAAAATAAGTGCATTCCATTCTGATTTATTGCATTAGCTCACATTAATTGAGGGCAACCTATACGTTGGAAGTCATGACCAGCTGATGGTTGACAAATGAATCGTAGAAAAGCACTTCTATCCTTTTCTCTTTCTATAAGTCTTACCAAACCACACAAAAATTCAAAATGCATACATTCTTAAACAACATCCTACTTGGAAGAAGCTATAGGTGATCACACGATCACGACACAGTGGGCACCCAGCTCGCTGATCTGTCGAGTCATACTTCAGAGTGAAGCCTGCCCCCACAATAACATACCTGAAACCTCACCTTTTAGATCTCCTTCTTTGTAGGAAGCCATCCTCACAAAAAAATCTATTTCACAATTCATGTGTCAGTCCCTAAATAACATAAGCTAAACAAACATAATAGAAAATGCACTCCTAGGATCACATTTTCTTAGTATTTTTTCTTGGCTTGCGTTTTGAGGTGAGAGATCACGTTCATCAAATTTTTTTTCTTCATCCTTACACACTCCTCATCATAGCTGGTGTATTTCAGGTGGGGGCTTCACCTGAGTGTGCCTGGGCCATATCATCATCATTCTTAGAATTCTGGGTCTGATTCTACATCAGATTTTAATTCACAATCACTTTCTTTCGTCACTGTTTCAAATTCATAGTAACCATCATCGGTTACCTCTGACCGCCATCGGTTATACCCAACTGACGTTGGTTCCAAGTCCTTTTGCTAACCTACTCAAAGGGAAATTTTACTTCAATTTTCATTCACTACTATCATTATTCATTGATGTTTTAAACATCCTCAGATTTGGCATACCTATCAGATTTTACCTTCTGCTTTGCTGTTTACTCACTGTCCATTTTCTACAGTGACTGACAGTGGTTACCCCTGATTGGCATCAGTTTTCCCTAACTGGCATCGGTTAGCCTATTTCACATTCCAGCCACCATTTGCTACTTCATCCACTTTTTATCACCAGATTCACCTGTTCCTGCTATTCTCTGTGTCATTTATAGAGAAGCAACCCTACCTGATCAGTACTGGTTCACACGGTGCTGACTCGAAGACAAGAAAGCGCACTCGTATTTCACGCCAGTTGTCAACCACTCCCACCTAGTCCTTCACCACCTTCTATTTTATCACTAGCCATGGATCCCATCCAGCCTACTACTATCGCTACCTGAGATGAGGAGTTCACATGACTCCTTGACCAGAACCCTGTTACCTTGCAGTTTTACCTTTCCCACTCATCCACTCGAGAAACCTTGGGTAAGTTGATATACGGCATGCCCATATCTATCCCCCCAACTCTCACACCCACTCCCACATCGGCCCCATCTGGCTCCTGTGCTGCCCGCATCCACCTTACCCCCAGTCATTTCACAGTTAGGTTCTATACCCGCTATGACTGCCACATCTGTTACCTCTGTGGCACCCATTACATCCACCGTACCCTCGAAGACTACCCCAAACACAACCTCATCCACCCCTAATGTCTCACACATACCTGTAGCTACATTCCCACCTCCAGTGTCAGTGACCCCTACCCCATTTCAGAATGTGGTTCTTTCCATTCCATAAATCATTAGCCCCTATTGCCACTAGGGTTACCACGACCCTTCCACCCCCATATACATACTACCAATAACCTCCTATTTCATCCATTATTCATTCTAGGTACGTACCCCCTATTTCACTACCTTCTTCTCCACCACCCTACATGGCAGCCCCATACACTGGAGTGCCACCCCTATTATATGCCCAAAACCAACCTCCTCACGCTACAGGAGGCATCCAATCATCACAACCCACCAATGACCTAATTAAATTGATGTTGGACAAGATGCAGACATTGGAGGCATCGGTTTCCAGCTCCCGCAACACTCTCACCTACGATGAGATTTGCAACGAGCCTATTCACCCATCCATTCCTATCCATTCATACCCTGTGCATTGGGAAATGCCTAAATTCAATCGTTTCAATAGCAAAGAAGACCCATAACAACATTTGCGGTCGTTCAAACATGGGTGTTATCTGATCACTCATGATGATGCCTTGCTTTTGAGAACCTTTCCCATGTCCCTCACTAGACCTGCATTAGATTGGTATAGTGGGTTACCTAAACACTCTATATTCTCATTCAATCAGGTAGCCCAAGCCTTCTTGGATCATTTCTCTATCAATATCATCAAGAAGGTTACCATGACCGATCTATATTCCACACGTCAGTATGAGGACGAATCTATCACAGATTTTGTCACTCGCTGGCGTAGCCTGATCAATCAACTTACCTTCCAACTACCACAAACTGAACTCATCGAGCTCTTCACATGGGCTTGTGCTAGACATATCTCCCTCACCTTGTAGGTCCAAACCTTCTGAACATTTGATGAGGCATTCACTATGGCACGAAAGTTAGAGATTCGGGCCATCGAAGAGAAGAAAATCCAATTACGCAATAAGAATTCGGAATTCAAGTCGAATGATACCTCTTCTTCTTCCAAACCATAAACCAATTATTCAAAAGCTAAGGGCACCGCTAACGTAGTGGTACTCAAGGCCGGCCCAGCTCATCCATCAAATCAGGCTACACCCTCATCTAATCTCTCACCTGTCCAGACTTTTCAATTTAGACGAGAGTAGTGAAAATATACCCCAATTGGGGAACCTTACTCTTCTGTCTTAGAAAATCTTATCAAAGTTGGAGCCATCACCCTTCCACCTATAAAACCACACACTAGTTTTGACCCTACTCGCCCCATGCCCGCATGGTATAAAGAACATGATTTCTGTAACTATCATCGAGTAAAGGGTCATAGTGACAGCAACTGCATCACTTTCAAGAATATTGTCCAAGAAATGCTCAAGAAAGGTGAGTTAACTGTGGATAATCCCAATGCCACCCCCAACCAAAATCTATAAATCTTCAAAAAATTGTTTCCCAACCATGCCCTTCATCCAATCAAACCAGTGAGACATCAACTCACGATACCCATACCCACGAGGTTCATGCTATCTTTAACGAGGTACCTGTCACCTCCCAATTACCTCACATCCCTTCCATAGAGGAAATCCTAGCCCAAAATCCTCCTTCCACATTGGAACCAACCTCCCCTGTTCCTTCACCCACAGAGGAACACCTTTCATCTCCTTCATCACCAACGGAGGGGTCTTCTGCTAACATCGAGACCATCTCACCCCTAGCTTCACCACTTAGAGAACCTTTACCTACAATACCTCCTCCACCCATAGAGGAGCTCCCATTACCTCCTCCACCCACAGAGGAGCACCCATTGCCTCCTCCACCCACAGAGGAGCACCTATCCATTCCTCCACTTATAGAGGAGCTCCCATCATCTCCTCCACCCATCATAGACCTAGTTGAGATACCTTTGCCTCTTGGTGAGCATTCTCCATCAGCTACCCAAAATCCAACAAACCTACTTTCGGCTCTCTTACCCACGGAAGCTGAAGCTAGCCAATTCCCCATCTCTAAGACACATTTTACGGGAATTCCCATTAGGTCCTCACCAACTCCACCCACAGACATGTCATTCTCACATTTGGCTGATCACTTAGATTATGTGGATAGGGATTTACTATGGGGGCTCCTCTTACTCCCCGTCTCAACACAGATGCAGAGATCCCTCACTGATACCTCCACTATCTACCCAAACACATTTCAACCAATCAAACCAAATACAACCACCTCTGTCATAACCCCTTCCACGATACCCGTTAGCACTCAAACCACACCCTTACCCATAACCCAACCTACCTCTAAACCCAAACCCACACCTACAACATTTGCCTCAACTAAACCTATTACCACTTTAGGGGTCACCCCGACCACCAGCCTTACTCATCCACCTATTAAACTGGATTTAGCTACATCCTCCAACGTCAATACCACACCTACTCCAACACCCAAACCAAAGAAACAAACTCATCGACCTCATACCCTGACTGCACCAATCACACCTACACTTGTCCCGTCTATCTTAAGACCTCAGCTGCCCAACATGGTCAAGCAACCTTCACCCATCCATAAACCAATAACACAACAACCCATTCCTTCCTCACAAACCTCTAACCTACCCAAGAGCACACAACATGACTTACACCTGCACCTGCAGTCTCTTTACCACCAATACCTCCAATACCTTCAGCTATTGCTTCACTACCCACTACACTTCAGTCATTTTCCCTCACACCCCAAGTACGACCCATGTCATCTACCTTCACAGCACCCCCGTTATCCCCGTGGGTAACTCACCCTCTTCCTCCATCTACTTTTCCTTCTAGACCTCGTACACCCACATCACCTTTACCCAAGAAGGTGCAACCCAAAAAAAAAACCCCACTACCCCACAATAAGGTAGTCAAAACAACCCACACCCTCCTACCCATCCATCTACTGTACCCCTACCCAAACAAACACGACCGATACCTAAAACCACACCAACACCTAAAACCATAACTCGACCCATTCCTACTCTTCCAAAAATAGTTCCTCGACAATCAACCACACCTACACCCAAACCCACGTTCACTTCCCATTGTGATCCACTAGCAGGGTCCTATGCCAAAATTTTAACCAACCTCCTCGAGACTTCTGTTATCACATTACCGCCACTCCGACCTTACGACCCCCTCAAACCCAAGCCAAAAGGGTTTGATGATACTAAAATTTTGTGCATACCATCATGTGCCAGGGCATGATGTGGAGAAATGCAAGGCCTTGAAAACCGTCCTTATCCAATTGTGTCCACCAGAAACCAACTTTGATGACGATGACCTTCTTGACGAGGATCCTTCTTCACTGACACCCATTCCCACACTGCCCACTCAACAACCACAACCTCCACCCTCACCACTCCTAGAGCCACCCTCAAGATTTGAAATTAACATGGTTTGCATCAGAGAACTTGCCACGCCACCACCCAAATGTCGTTGCACCCAACTGACCTCACAGGGTTTTTCTCCTCCGGTAGGTTTTTTCCCTTCATGTCATTATACCACTCATCCTACACCTTCTCCATTTTCCAACTCCCCTCAAATCAACATGATACATGTCACTACACGTGTGCATAAGGGAAAAGAAAAGGCAACTGACCCACCAACCAATCCTATACCCAACATACCATCTACACCCATACCTAAAATAACTATCTGCATGCCCCACGTACCCCATTTCTAATGGCATCACACATCGCACCATGCTCAAAAAATTACACCAATCTCCCCTCAAAATGTCCTTATATGACCTCATCCAAACCTTGGAATCCCATCGTCAAGCTCTCATGGAGGTTCTTCAATCTATTGAGGTTTTACCCAATGACCCTACACCCGTAGCCTCCATTATCACACCCCATCATGTAGCCTCTCTCACCAAATTACCACCTTCATCCTCACCTCACCTTGTTCACCAAGTGGCCTCCCTTAGCTTCTCAGAGGAGGAGATCGTGCCACACCAAAATGATGACCCGGACCTAGCCCTCTTCATCTCCGTCCACATTGATGACATACGGGTACACCGTGTGATGATTGATGGAGGCACTAGCATTAACATCATTTCATCCCATGCATTTTCTCAAATGCGCATACCTGACAATTACATGCATAAACATCTGGTCATGTTGCGTTCATTCAATGACACTATCACCTCCACACTAGGCACTGTCATCCTTCACATTTGTGTGGGCCCCCACACTATTCCATAATTGTTTTATGTTTTGGAGGGGGAATTCCAATATAACTTGTTGCTTGGTAGACCTTGGATCCATGTCATGGGTTGCGTTCCTTCCACTTTGCATCATTGTGTAAAGTTTGAACATGAAGGACACACTTATACCATTCCAGCTGACCCATCACCTTTCAAAACATGCAACATGCTTTACCAACCCAATGATGTGCTCATACCTATCAAGCCGTCTACCTCCGCAACCAATACCACTTCACCTACACCTCCACCTACCAGTACAGCCACTGCTTTCACCGCACATACCTCCTCCATTCCTACCACTGCTATAACCTCCACGGCTGACCCATTAGCTTCCCAATCCATTAACTCCACCTCCGCATCAACCTCTGACACATCATCCATTCCAGCTACCTACATACCAACCACTGATCCCTTGGAAGGTGTTTTTCAATGCCTCACTCTGGGGGAGTACCGCCTATATAGTGTCAACACATTCCTTACTCCACACAAGTATGGAAGCCTTCACCAACACCCTCGGCTATGATCACCGTATAGGAGAACACCTCCTTTATGGTCCTCCTCATCTTCATACTAGTCTCACCTATGGGGGACTTGATACTACCACTTACACACCTGAACCACCATCACAACCCCACCCATTTTCCGCTGACTTCTAATCACTTACCAATCACCATTTTTCGCCCATACCTTCCTCCACCGCTGTGCGTGGAAGGGTTTTGGTTTTGGATTTTACGAGCAAGGCCGCCATACTGTTATTCCATGTACCACCCGCAAACATAACGACCATAGTGGTATCGAGCTTCCCCAAACCTCCTACCAAACAGGCCCGCATTGAACTCATTGAAGACCCTAGCCCTCCTCCACCTTCATCTTCATCACCACCTTCACCCGCTCCACCTTCATCACCACCCTCACCAACAGAGTCGATGGATCCTGAATCTATCCCCCCTAACTTTTTTTTTTCATAAACACCATTTCCTTGGGGCCTTTGACTTATCAACATGAAGGCGAGGCCCCTTCCACTCTTCCATTCCTGTATCCTGAAATGATCGATGATGACACACCTACAATTAATGTCATTCAATGTCAGGATGATGAATCCATACTCACCTACCTTGGTGTAGAAGACTCATATATTCATCGTCGTTACCCTCTGAGATGCAAACCATGTTGAATGAATTGACTATCGAGATCAACATTCATACTCAGGATGAACCGCACATCCTAAAGATCAGAAAATCTTTAGATGTTGCTGAACAAGGAAGCCATCACTTCTTTTCTCTGAGATCATAACCACACTTTCACTTGGTCTTACGCAGACATGCCTGGTATTGACCCCACCATAGTGGTCCACAATATCGTAACCATTCCCGATGCCAAACCTATCAAACAAAAGCTGAGGAAAATGCACCCTTGCATTTGCTCTTCTCGTCAAAGAAGAACTTCAGTGCCTTCTTTCCATTTCCTTCATATTACCCATTGATTATCCTCATTGGATTTCTAACATTGTCCCTGTTACTAAAGCAACAGGGGGACTCTGCATTTGCATGGAATTCCGTGACCTCAACCTAGCCTGCCCAAAAGATGACTTTCCCTTGCCTGGTATTGATCAACTGGTTGACCTCACCATTGGTCATGAGATGCTCTCACTCATGGATGGCTTCTCAGGTTATAACCAAATTTTTCTTGCCCCAGAAGATCAACACAAGACCACATTCATCACCCCTTGGGGAACCTTTTGCTATCGAGTCATGCCTTTTGGCCTTAAAAATGCTGGTGCTACATATCAGCATGTTATGACTTACATCTTCCATGATATCATGCATCGCATATTGGAAGATTACATGGATGATCTCTTGGCCAAATCTAAATGTCGCTCTGAGCACCTCGCCGTCCTCAAAACCATCTTTGACCGCCTCATTAAATATTGCGTCCACCTTCAGCCTAAAAAGTGTGTCTTCATGGTTCTCTCAGGAAAGCTCCTAGGATTTATTGTTTCCCTCTGTGGTATAGAAGTTGACCCTGCTAAAGTCAAGGCCATTCTGGAAATGCCTCCGCCCACTAACCTTAAACAACTCCATAGCCTACAAGGTAAATTGCAGTCCATTTGTCGCCATTTTCATTTCACAATTATCTGATCGGTGTCAACCATTTCATCATCTACTTAGGAAGGATGTCTCCTTTAAATGGGATGATGACTGTCACAAAGCTTTTGAGGCCCTAAAACAATACCTTCTCCAACCACCCATACTCATTCTGCCTAAAGACGATCAACCTTTTTACCTATACATATCAGCTACCGATCATTCCTTGGGAGCCATGCTCACTCATCACGATGAACAACACAGGGAGCAGGTGGTTTATTACATAAGTCATACTCTTTTGGACTATGAAACCCGATACAACCATCCAGAAAAACTTTTCTTAGCCTTAGTTTTCGTTGCCACCAAACTCTGCCATTACCTACTCAACCACAAAACCTATGTCATGACCAACACCAATCCCTTACACTTCATGTACACCAAACCTTATCAAAATCAGCATGCCACGTGATGGCTTATGCTTTTAGCTGATCTTGACCTCGAATTCATTCATCAAAATTCCATCAAGGGCCAAGCTATTTCCCAACCAACTGGCTGATGCACCTATTTCTAGGGATCAACCCTCTAATTTTGACTTTCCCGATGAGTCAATTGCTACTCTTTCCCTGGACGAACCCCCTTACCAAATGACATTGTTCTTCAATGGTTCCAAGTGTCAGCATGGGGGCAGGGTCTGGTATTATCCTCATTCCTCTTGATGGAGAACCCATGCCTTTGTCTTTCAAACTAGAATTTGAATGCACCAACAATATTTCAGAAGTACGAAGCACTCGTACTAGGTCTCCAAGCCGCACATATGCCCTAGATGTCAAATCAATCCACATCTTTGGTGATTCAAAATTGGTCGTCAACCAAGTCAATGGTATGTACCAATGTCGTAACGAGATACTTCAAAAGTATAAACATCATGTAGACATACTTTTGACCACCTTTGATCGTTACACCCTTCAAACCATCCCACATTCAACCAACAAATTTGTCGATACCATGGCCTGCTTAGCTTCCCAAATACCCGCTTCCCCTGTCTGATTCCAAAATCTTTGTCACCGTACAATGCCTCCATTCACCTTCTTATTTACCTCATGATGTTTACTCAATCAGAACCGACACCCTTGACCCGAGTGACCTTTGGTATAAACAGTACTCCGACTACCTTTCTCTCTCCATCTTACCTCCTGATCTCACCCCGTAACGGACAACGCACCTTCCTTAAAAAGGTCTCTCATTTCGTCATTCTGGGGGGACTCCTCTATAAACATGGCTTTGATGGTATTCTCTTACGATGCCTCACAAGTTCTGAAATTCCTTATACCATTAAGGAGGTTCATGATGGCATATGTGGAGGTCACTTTAGTGGCCTTGCTGTTGCTAAGCGTATTCTTCGCCTAGGCTATTACTGGCCGACCCTTAACCATGATTGTTGTGACTATGTCAAATGTTGTGTGAAATTTCAACAACATTCCAACCTTCATCATACACCCAGTCATGCCTTACAGGTCACTTGTGACCTTTGGCCCTTCTCTCAATGGGGTTTGGATCTTGTTAGAGAAATCAATCCTCATTCTTCCCAATGCCATCAATGGATCATAACTGCTACTGAATACTACACAAAATGGGTGGAAGCCATACCACTCATCTCCACAAAATCCTAGAAGATATGTGAGTTCATTAACCATCACATCATTTGTCGTCTTTGGTGTTCCTCATCACCTCATCACTGACAATGGAAAACAATTCAAAAACAAAACATTGCAAAAACTTTGTGACACCTTCGGCATTCAGCTTAGTTTCTCATCACCTTATTACCCACAAACCAACGGCCAAGCCAAATCCACTAACAAAACCCTCAAAAAAATTCTCATGAAAGTGGTTGATGATACTGGGAAGGATTGGCATACGCACATTCCTTTTTCCCTATGGGCATACCACACTAGTATTCGCACTTCCACTGTGGCCACACCCTTTTCACTGGTCTATGGTATAGAGGATGTTCTGCCTCTCGAAGTCTAGATCCCCTCACTCCACATTTCTCTCCATGACATGCTTACTGATGATGACTTTCTGTCAGGACCGCTTAACACAACTAGAGTTATTAGACAAACATCGTCTTAATGCTCTGGATCACCTTCAAGTTTACCAACAATGTATCAAATGTGCTTATGAAAAATGTGTTCATGAACGAACCTTCCAAGTCGGTGACCTTGTCTTGAAAGAAAATCAACATGTAACCAAAGAAGAAAAAAGTAAATGGGGAAAATTCACTCCTAATTGGCTTGGACCATACATCGTAACTCATACCTATGGATCAGGTGCCTATCGTTTATCCTCACTTGATGGTAAACCTGAACCTGAGCCCCTTAACGCATTACATCTTTGACCATTCTATTGTTGACTCATTGTCCTACCTCACCCTTTGTCTCTTTACAGGACTCATCCCTTGAGTGCTATCCACTCCATACACCTCCCTAACGATTAAACAAGAATCATGTGAGTACCCATCACTTGTTATCTTCTCTTGAATATGTGTACCACGACACTGCACATAGCATGATTCTCATGGATACTTTTCATCTACCTTTAGATGAGATCCCATGGTCATTCCACCTTGCCTTTTGAACAAGAGTCCTATCCTTCACCTTGGTCTTGTCCATGATTTCAAAGACCTCACATGGGACCAAACTCCTTGAGTCAAAATTCTAATAAAAGATGAATCCCTCAAAAGGACATCTTCCTCTCGACAAAATTACTGCTATAAATAGACTGCTCCCTCGAAGGACAGCTATGTGAAGCTTTCAAAAAAAAAAACAAGAGAGAAACCAAAGCTTCCTGCATCGATCAACTTCACGAAGACCTCAAGGAGTACCATATTATTTATCCCATATAGACTTCCCACATCGATCAGTCTATCAAAACAAAAAAAAAATTAGTCATGGACTTGCCCATTGTGACCTAGGACCTCTTTCCCAAAAGCCCTGTCACTCAAAACATATAAAATTAGCTACCTTTCACCCTCCCTTACCATTTCCACTCTCATTTCCTCAATTACCTCAAGGGACATCTTGGAATTTAGACATTTGGTGATCCTGTGACTACCTTCATCGTAGAACAATTAATCATGCAATGCCTTTAGGGTCTTATGTTCATCACCCCCTCCAAGGTATGATCTACTCGGTATGATCCTACCCAATCAGGTGGCTTTATTGCCCCCCTCTTATCTTTTAACCATCTTTGTTTACATTTTGATTACCTTATACAGGACTTGGTCCTCGATTCTTACCTTTGAGGTAATCCTCCCCTTTCGCCATAATCACCTTCACCTGCATCCTTTTACCTATAATCTACCCACACCTATTACACCTAAACCCACAACATGCCCAAAAACCTACCAACTCATTTTCATATTCTTCCCTAGCTCATGGGAGAACTACATCGGCCTGAGGTCCCTTTTCGTAGGGACTATGTAGGTAGCACTCTGAGGGCATGGGGCCCTTGGAGGTTAGCTCGGCCATTCTCTACCCTAAAACAATTCATCAACCATGCCTAACTCACCATTTACATCACATTTCACTTAGTTCCCCTTTTATAACAAAATTGGAAATTAAGCCACATACATAACAAGTTGCTTACCACAACATACATTTATTACACCTACCATTTCTCTATCATCACTATGCATAGATTATACAACATTTCACATATGACCCATAGTATCATTCATTGCCAAAATAATGAATCATAACTAAACCTACTTTCAACTCAACCATGCCTAACCAAACCTAACTCATCCATGCCTATAACCTGACTCAACCATGCCTATAACCTAAATCGAACCATGCCTATAACCTGACTCGATCCATGCCTATAACCTGAACTCAATCCATGCCTATAACCTACTCGATCCATGCCTATAACCTGACTCGATCCATGCCTATGCTCAATCCATGCCTAAACCAACCTAACTCCATCATGCCTAACTCACCTAATTTCCATCCACATTAAAGTAACAACCTATCCATATCTCATCTAACACAAACCATAAATCCAATCCATCTCATAAACACATTAACACATCAAAAAATACCATGTATCTCATCATATACATCAATAAATGTGTATCTCAATATACATGCCTATCTCATCATGACCATCATCTCAAAATGTTGGCACGTAGGCTGATATATAATATAAAATGTCACTTGCCATGTAGGCCTAGGTCTCATATATACCAAAAGAGAATGAATCAATCAATACAAAAAATCTTCAGCACGTAGGCCGGTATATGCTCAAAATATACAAAAATCACTCGTACATCCTCACTATCTTTGGCATGCAGGCTCAGTATGTGATCAAAAAATACAACTATCTTCGGCACGCAGGCCGACATATATATCAAAAAATCACTAGTATACATCAAAAATTAGGTGACCACATCTCAGGCATCTCGTCGGATGTCCTCTATCTCTGTGTCACTTGCACCCTTAGGCCTCATGTGTCCCTGCTGGCACATCACCTAGCTCTAGTCATTGTGCTGGTGGCCTCTCCTTGATCAGGCCTCAGAGCTCGACTGACCTCCTGTGCTCTCCACACTATGTGTGTAGGATCTCGTCCTCTCATTAGACCTATTCTATGCTCTGTACTCTCTGTAGGATAGGAAGTCTATCCCAGCCGCCATGAGCTGATCCTGATAATATCTCACCTCACCTAGGGCATCCCATAACCTAGATACAGGCATGGTCTGTGGTAGTCCTATAGGTCTCGGCCCCTGTACCCCTACCTCTGCAACTTGACCTGACCTGTGCCCACTGTCCTGTGACTATGGGACTAGCTCCCTGTGCCTGTGGTGGTGCCCCTGTCCCTACCCCTATGCTTGTATCTAGGCCTGTAAGGCCCCAATCTGTATACTGGGTTGTGGCCAACTAGTCCAAAATTGTAAACCTACCACCTGAGCCACACAATAAGGCTAGGGCCACCTGACCATCTCTGTCTCCATCTCCTCCACCCTCTCCCTCCACCATCTGGGCCTGCAGACTGGCCACCTGTACTCGTAGACTCTACTACCTTTACCTCTGACCCCTCCAGCTATGTCTATAGTATACCTATCTATGTGTTCAACGTCACTACCTGCCCCTGTAGGGTGTCTCTCTGCACTATAATGGTAGCTAAGTCCAGGCCTGCCTGGTCTAGGTGGTATGGCTCATAACTGCACCTGACCCACCACTTCATGTACCTATCTGTACATCTGAAATGTCATCTATCCACCGATCCACTGGTTGCTCCTCCTCCCCTATAGGCACTGTAGGATGTGGTAGAGGTAGAGGCCTCTCCATGTCATCTCTCCGATACTGTGGGAAGGATAGAGGAATATCCTGTATAAGCCCGAACTACCATCAACCCTGTCTACCGGGATCATCTCATCCTCCCCGGCACGGTGACCCTGTATCCACCTCTCTAGCTAGAGCTCAGCTAGCTCCTCATGCATGTGCCTATATGAGGGGAATCCCACATATGGCCTCCAGATAATGTCCACTTCGGACAACCCCTCCAACAACTACCAAAAATGGGCCACATCATATGTCGGCCTATCTGATCTCCGCTCTCCTACAACCAGCACCCATCTCTTGTATCCCACCCACACACATCTCATGGGAAATGCATCTACTCATGGCATCCCTATAGGTCGAACACATACTATGTGCTCGTAGGCCCAACAGTGTAGTATAAATGTACAGCATAGGCTAAACATACACAACCGCCCATATGCCCACAGCTCTCGGTATAGCTACAGGCCAAGAATGTTGGTGCCCAGGAAAAGCATGTCTCATGCACCATCATATCATGGAGCACCCCCATTAGTGATAAGGGAAAGCATCCACCCTCTACATCTGGTAAAGTGCATAGCAGCACACCGGATGCCTCCATTAATAGAACCACTAGCCTCTTCTCATCTAGATGGGCTAGGTACATCTCACCATAGCTCAAACTGGTGCTATGGAATCTCAGCTCTGCTACCCCCCTCACCAAAAACTTTCCCGATCAGCTCCTCTGAGGCCTCATGTGAGGAGATAGAGTAAACATGGGCCCCCAATATGGGTAGCCATAAAATCTGGAACACATCCTCTAGGGTGATAGTCATCTCACCCATCATGAAGGTGGAACATGTTGGTCGCAGAGTCCCATCTATCGATGAGCACGACCATCAATCTGGGCTGCCAAACAGCATTTCGGTAGTGCACTGAATCCCACTCAATCCCACTACCTCCACGTGTAGTGCAGCTCCAAAGGGGTCATTCTAAGCCACTGGAGATGTCACTAGTAGCCTGGCGGAACCCTATCCCACATATGTAACTGCAATCTCCCCTGCATCCAATCCAAACACAACATTAATCCCTATTTACCATGACCATATTCACCAATTATCATTACCCTCCACCCTATTTTTACCCTACCCATCTCAACCACCTAGCCCACATCACTTTTGGACCCTTGTGCCTTAAAATCTTGACCAGTACCTGGTTCATCCTAACCGACTTCAGTCACCTTTAAACTGGCATTGGTCACCTAGTTTGGTGACCGATACCCGATTCTACCCAACTGTCATACAGTATACCCTAGCGTGATCAAGGTTGACCGACTGACACCAGTCAAGCTTTATCATGACATCAGTCAGCTAGTTTGTGACTTCCCAAACCCCCCTTTTCTCTAAACCTCCCCCTACCCCTTTTATCCCACCTACAATGACCTAAACTACCCCTGGACCTCTACCCACCCCACCTATACACTTTACTACCCTCCCCCCCTCTATTTTTTAGCCTATTATTCCCCCCATACCCACATTTAACTTTTACCCACCCACAAAAATATCCTGTAAAACCCAACCCACAAACCCTACAAATAACAAATAACCACAACCTATAATCTACATGGAATCAACAATATAGAGTTCTAGGCGCTTACCTCGTCACTGCTAGTCGCCGTCTTGGTGGAACAACTGTGCCGCTATGCCGGTGGTCCCACTCTATCTCTCTCCAGCCTAATGCCATCACCGAATATATACTCCAACCTCCGAACCAATCAACTCTCTCGCCCTAATCTCATGGACTCTGCTACTCACCCACCCAATCCTCGTCAAATCAGACTGCCATCTCACATGTCCCATTTGATCCGAACACATTTCTACTCTTTTCTCTCTTTTTTGTCATTTCTCTCACTTCGTGAATAACAAATGAATAATAAAAATGTGGATTTTTTGTTTTTATAACAAACTCCGACCTAACCGATGTCAGTTCCCCTTAACCGGCACTCATCTGCGTGCCCTACCTCACTGTCGTTAGTTTTCCTATACCAATGTCAGTTAACCATGACTGCCATCGGTCACCCTAACCTACACATTTCTCTTACTTTGCCATTTTATCCCACAATTTACCCCATCCTTTACCCCATCCAACCTTTATCCAACCCATTACCTTACCTTTCCTGACCTCGTCACTTCCTACCTCCATTTTTCCTCCTTTAGGGACTCATTATTTTACCCCTACCTTGGCCTTACCCGGTGCCGTTACCTAGATATTTAGACCATAGACCATCGCTAGTCACCTTTGACCTCATGTGTTCATTATAACTTGCTGGCATTGTTACCTATGTTGATTGACCTAATGACCTTACCTAGCCTATTTCAGATGACTGTTTATCCTGACCCTACCTTTGGTGTAATCATAACATACCTAAACATTCCAGGGTATAGTCACCTAACCTAGGATTGTGTTTCCTGGTCGCATATCATATACCTTGGATACTGAGATTCACTTCAACCTTTTTTAGATAAACCTATCGACCTTAGATGATGTAGAGTTTTCCTGCTCTTTAACCCGACCTAGCGTGCTGTAGTTTCTACGTGTGCGTGCGTTTGACTGTTGTTACCTGTGACCCTGGACCCATTACCTAGATTTGTCCGAGTAGATCTTTCACCCTTCTCATCCTATACCCACTTGTCTTTTTCTCACATTTACCTTTCTATCAAACCACTCACCACTTCAGCATTGTTGCCTCGTCAGTACCTAGTTTGAGTGGGATCACCTTCACCCACACATGGGGTAACCACATCTTATTTTTGTTAGTGTTGCTTACCAATACAAGCTACGCAACAAAAAGGGGCAAAATATAGACACTAAAATTAGGTCACACTCCCCTTTGGTACCCTCGACATATAAGCACTCTTTATGGTGACATTCACCTATTCATACCCCCTTCACCCAACTAATATTAATATTAAATTAATGTCATTATCCTCACTATATTTATTATTTAAATATCCTTATTTAAATAATATCTACACATACACTTCACTTAGACACCTCATCAATGACCAACTCAACCTAAGACCTATTCTTAGTAAGATTCCATAACTAACTAAGACTTACCCAAACCCTAAAAATAAATGCCTACATTCCCTCTAACCACATTCCTCGCATGCTCACAAGAGGATCCACAATCTAATCTGCGGGATAATGACACGAGATCCAAGGAAATCAGGAGGATATCCCTAACTTAGTAATCCTATGTAATCCCACAATGTAGCATTGATGTCAGCTTACCTCGTCACCATCTACCGGTTAAGCTAGCTACTATGCCACTGTCGGTCTGCCCCTTTTGATCCCTCAAAACTACCTTATTCTTAAGGTTGGAAGTTGGAAGTATGGTAAACATCAGGAGACCTCTGACGAGATAATAACACATCTCAGAGAGATCACCCTAATCTTCAAAGAGAAAATTCCAGCTACTCAACTCGCCCAACCCTCATCAGGAATCATATTGAGCAACTTCACCTGTCTCATCCATCCTCAGCAATGACACTGATTTCTCTCTTTTTTAGAGGATTGTACATGTAGCACTATGCACAAAGCTTAAATGAAGTTAAAAAAAAACTTACAGCATTCAAATCCCATCATCAGCACATCCATCCCTAACATACACAGGCATTCAAGAATGAAATCCAAGTAAGTATAATATCATACTTTCTTGGTTTATTTCATTTCATCATCATTTTTATCATCCACTGTTTACCTTGCCTCCTATTGACCTTTTTTAACATTTTCACCTCCATATATCCATTAAAGCCTTACAAAATCCTACTCCAGTCACCCAAAACCTCGTCCCAAGTAACCAAAGTCCTTTCTGTAATCACAAAGGATACCTAAAGCTTGTTCTATGAAATTTTCAAATCTCACAGTAACTGGCACTGGTTACAGCCAACCGCCATTGGTCATCCCTGACTCAACACCAGTATTTGTATTTTCCCACACAGCCTAAAATAGTAGAACTACCCACCTAATTTCATCTCACCCTCATTCACTTGTGATCTACCCAAGATAGTCTATCAGACCTGCAGAGACCGAGAACCAATCATTTGACCTTTGGATTCTATTCTAGCTTAGCCTGTTAGATTAGATCTATTTCTTATTGTGTTTTTAAGTGAAATACCTAAATCCTTTTGAAATAACAATAGGATTTACTTTGTTGACAACATTAAATTGTTTAAAAAAGTGGACTGACAGCCATCTAAGAAGTATCATACTTCTTAGTTCTAGCATACACTAGTCAGTTCACTGCCCATATTGTTTAATTCCTTCTAGGTGGTCTTATTTTCATTACAGGTAATTCCTCCAAGCCAAAATGAATCTCTCATGATCAACTATGGATTCAAAATTCATATGCACACAATAACCCATTAACCAACATTTGAATAGGTATTCCTCCTATGCCTGTTAGCTTATCTATTTTGTCAACACTTCAAAGAAATGATCTAAGAAAAAGGTGAAACATCCTTCTTCAAAGGATATCCTCACATCATCCATACCCACACTTACATTACCAACCTCCTTAACCTCCACCACTTCTCTTTCATCTACATCTTATCCTAATCTTACCACATCTGCATTAACATTATCTACATCTACTTCCTTATCCTCACCTATCATACGTAGACCATTACCTATAGATCTTCCAAGCACACCCATCACTTCACTTATATCTTCCACATCTACAAATCTACCCACATATACCTTGACATCATTATCACATACCTCTTAACCCATGCCCACATCATCTAGTCTAGTCCACTCCTCCAGACCTAATTCTATAACATTTAACCTACCTATTCTTTCATCTATATCCCTCACTACATCTTCTCACTCCATATCTACATCTATAATGCCTCTTGAGACACCTAAGAAAAAATCAAAAGGCATTCATAACTTTTCCACAAAACCCCTCATTTTTACATCCACCCATCCACAACCTACATCATCTCCCTCTTACATAGACCTAATCAATTACATCATCCAAACACCCCTTTCTATTTCTACATCCACACCTACTCCTGTCATTGACTCCACACCTGTACCTACTCTATCCACTTCATGAGAATATATTTCCCCATCCACATCTATTCCAACTTTTCCCATCATACCATCCTTAGAATATGTACCAGTTCCTCTTTCTGTGCTCTTTCTTGCACCAACCCTATCGACCATCATGATTGTATCTCTAGTCTCTCCCTCTTCTTACAAACCACCTTCATCATTCGAAGAATATTAGAGAGCACTTCAACTTGCATAAACTATAGGTGACCCTCCCATCTCATCCACACAACCAAATATTACCATTGCTATCGAATCTTCACCTTCCTTAGAGTCCATCATGAAAAAATTACTTCCTCCATTAGCCACAACACACCTTCAGATCATTCGGTTGAAATTATTATCATCCCTTTGAAGGGCACTCCTCAACAATCCAAATCCAAAAACCTTGTCACCCTTCCATAATGATCCCTTGTGTGTCTCCATAGAAAGAATGAAATTCCTCCAACTAATACCAAATCTACATCCTCCATTTGGGGCCACATCCATCTATCTTAGGACCACCTTCTTCAACACGATTAAACAAAAAATCCAAATCCAAACAATCTGATTCCGTCTTAGGACCAAATCCTTCATCAAGAACACATCCACCTCCACCTACTAATCAATCCAATCCCAATTCAACCAACCCTTCTTCTTCTAAAGAAACGATCACAACCAAAACACCAAGACCCTGACATAATCTACATTCATCCTCAACATCCATATCATCTCAAAAGGTCCATCCTAACACATACATTGAATCATATGCAGAGGTCCTATAACATTTACTCCAAAATTCTACCATCACACTTCCACCTATGAGGGCCTTTGACCTATTGGCAAGAAAATTTATCAGGGGAAAAATTTGTGGGTTTCTTTCCAACACTCTAGGAACCTAAGTACCTCTTCTTAAATGGTGAAAATTTCATATATACATGCATGAGTAAGGTGAGTCTTATTCGAGTTGGTATTGTGTCTAGGGATCCAATAGGGGCACTCCACTGACCCTACAAAAAAAGCTTGTGGATACCTGAAAGAGAGGAATTTTTTAGGAGAGCGGGAAAGGGAGTGATAATGTTAGATAGGAGGACTAATGCTATAAGTAGAAAATCAGAGTCTTGCATACATTAGTTATAAGTTTCATCACATGCACTATAATTAAGAAGACAAAAATATGCAAATGACAACAAGAACGATTAGAATTTATGATCACAATGTATATGCATAAAAGTGGGCAAGAAACTCCTTCTTGTATTTATGCTTAAACAACAGTTGTACATAGTGTGGGAATGGAGGAAAAATAGTGAGGGGGAAATGGACGAATTTGGCTATCTCCTTTGTTCTTTCTAAGTACAATGCACTCATGAGTTTACAAAATCAATCACCAACCCTTTGAAATGGGAATGGCTTTACAATTTATTGGAAGAGAAAAGAATCTTCATATAACCCCCAATAACTCTTCGTATGTCTCGACATGACTTAAGAATCTTTGCCTTCTTAAGAAAACATTAAGTCCCTTTTTATAACATAAAGGTGACTTATTACATTAGGAACACCAAGACATACGAAAAATTGCAACCCCCAACATAAAATTAAAACATTGAGAAGAGAGAGAAAGAGAGAGAGAGAGCAGAAAGAATAAGAAGGAAGAACGATGCTAACAAAGAAGCTCTCTCGCTCTCTCTCTCTACTCTCTCTCTCTCCTGCCTCTGACAAAGTCCGTTGATCCTTCCATATGACTCGATGGAATGCTCGGATGTGATGAACTCTAAATCCCTGAACTCTTTCCACCCTGAGAAACTCCTTCAGATGACTTACAGATACCTTGGGTTAAGTGTTTAAAAACACTGTTCAATGACATCATGATGACCAAAAACATAACTCACGAAGATCCCTTCTAAAGAGATAGGATTTCATAACCGATACTGCCAAGTTGAATGCACAATTTTTCCAGTGACCACAACTTCCACCCGGTACATGATACTCCTACAACTTGAGCCATGAAGTGAGTGTCGAGAAACACTGTCGAGTTCCCTAATATGGGTCTTGAATTCCTTATGAGAAATGCCCATGGATGATCCCGAACAATGATGTTTACTTAAGTAATCATCCCTCTATGTCCCTTTGTGCCAAAACTACCCTTTGAGAGTGATTTACCATTAATAGCAGGTGTCCATATGGGATATTTACTATTTTTAGTAAGAGGTGATTTTTGCATCTTCTTGACTATCCTGATGAGATGAACTTCTTCATTCACTCCTATGCACACAGCCTCTGCCTCGGCCACTCCTTGGGGTGACTTACTATTTTATGTAAGCAACCATATGGGGAGCTTACTATTTTTAGTAAGTGGTCATTTTCACTGTTTTCTACTTTGAACACTCATTTTGACTTCCTGGTGACCTTCGGTGCACATTATTTTTGCTGTAGTCACTTTTGATGAAGGCTTACCAAAGATAACAAACATGTGTTTGAAAAATTGCTATTTTTTGGAAACTTGCTTTCCAATGCTTGGTTTGTGACGGAACATATTTTCTTGGACTCGGCTTTTCGTCACAGTCATGTCCTCCAAATTTCGCTTGATTTTGCCCACTAGAATGCTTGGAAATAAAATTTAAAATTTTTGCTTGACAGTGGCTTCAGGCACTTAGCTACCATGACAACCATTAATGGAGCTCAAAATTTGTAGGTCTAGTTTTTGTCTCTGATCATGATGAAATCAACTCCGTTGCGATAGGTTTTTCATTTGGAATCCAAGTTCAATTTTTTAGCTCGTTTCCATGACCAGATTGATGGGAAATATAATGAATGTAAGCTAGGGCACAAAATGGGATTTTTGTTGGAACAAATGATTCAGGGCACCATTCGACCTCCCATTTGTTGCATATTGATCATATTGAAAAATGAGGAAGTCTACAAAATATGGCATCTCAATTTGACTTGTATTTTGAAAGTTATGAAGATTTTTTGATTGGAAGACTTTGTGGTTATCTGGCGAAAAATATTCGTTTTCTCTTTGTTTCTCTATTTCTTCAACTCTTTTGATAAATAATTCTTCTAAAAACTATGTATTTTCATGGATTGGATAATTTGGCAGCCATGGTAGATCTAGTTTGGAGCAACAATGGTGGACTGTGTGCAGGCATGAACAGAGCTATGATAGGGTATGAATTGTGAATAAGAAGCGAAGGGAAAAAATGACTTAGTGCTGAGATTTAAAGCAATTCAAAAACTGCATAACATGGGTGGGGTGAATTTTTGTGTCTCTTATGTACCTCAAGCATTAAGGGATGAAAGGGACAATAATTTTTACACTGTGCCTCATCGTGACACTTGGCAGAAATCCAAACGGTTGAGCACTTTGGCTAAAAAGCTTGTTGGAAGCACCTAGGCGGATGAAACTTGGTTGTATGAAGAACCAAAAGGAATCCCTTGGGATGGAAAAATTTTCATGTCCCTCATGTCCATTTTCAAAAAGGGAAAAAGGGGACATTAGTTTTTACATCGCGCCTCTATGTGACACTTGTCACTATCTGGACAACTGAGGGGATGAGCTCTGAAAAGCACCTGGGGGCTGAACTGGCGATGCAAAGGGTTCCATGGGTGACTAGAGGGAAAATAAGGGTTGGGAGTTATTTTATGTCCCCCATTTCCCTTTGCTAAAGGGATAAAAGGGACATAAAAATGCACTAGGCTCCTGGAGCTAACACGTGTCCACTTCAAAAATTGACTAAGTATGAGAACTTGAGAATGAACTTGTGAAGGCCATATTTGGAGTTCTCGATGGAGTTTCAAGGTGAAATGCTATATGAATTTGACTAAAAATGTCATCATGAATCCAATGGTGGGGGTATCAGCGCTTTATTTCTCCATCTAAGCCTTGAAAAAGTGGATTTTTGTTTTGGCTACTTAGTTATGCATGGAAAAACCTAGATATAAACCTATTGCACCAAAGTATTGTGAAAAATATGATTTCAAAACCTTGTAGGGATATAAATTTCATTTCTAATGATGTCTTTTTTAACTCCTAACTCTTTCCAAATCTCTCAGAATTGCTTCCTGAAGCTCAAGAGGTTTTTCGGCTTTGTGCACTTCCTAGGCTTGTGAAAAAACTGATTACAGACCTATTTCCCAAAGGTGTTGTGAAAAATATGATTTAACCATCTTGTAGGGATATAAATTTAATTTTCTGAAGATGTCTCATTTAGATCCTAACTCTTTCCATATCTCTCGGAATCGCTTCTCCAAGCTCAGGAGCTTTTTCAGCCCTGTGCAATGCCTAGGCTTGAGAACCTTGTTTTTGATGACTCTACCCTGACTCTTCCAAATCTTTCTTGAATATTCCAAAATCAATTACTTGATGTTATTAGACCTTATATTTACCTCCATGTTGGATTTTTCTCCTCTACTCTGCTCTAGGGGGTCGCACCAGTCTCGGGGAAGGCCAGTGGTAGCCCTTTCCAACATTGCCCAAAAATAGTATTTTTTAAGGACTCCTAAAATCATGTAGGGGGGTTGAATTGAATTTCCTAATTCACCTAAGGGACTCATTTAAAATTCAATGGAAGGACATTGGAATGAATGGGTAGACTTTGGGTGCCTCAGAAGGGTAAAACTTGATAGTTTTGACACAGGGGTATTGTTGTCATGCTAAAAAAATTGTCAATTTTCCTATTGCACATTTATATGACAGCAACTGGCTCTAGCTTGGGGACATGGTATGGAATGAGAGCAACAAATAAATGACATGAAGATTTATAGAATCTCAACTTTACAATATAGTGACCAATGCCTTATCCATTGGGCCCTGCAAAGTCATGTAAAACTTACAAGAGAGAGAGAGAGATAACAAGAAGAACACACACACACCAAAAAATGATGAAATGAAACACATAACACATAAGAAAAGGGAAAGAAACACACAATAGAAAGGGAAACACACCTAACAATCACCTATGGTATAAGGCGGGGGATAACCCACTTTAATTGAAGCACTATTCTCTTTTCATATGTTACCCCTAAGTGGGAAACACTGAGCGATGTTGTTCTGCAAGGCCATTGAATAGTTTAAGAAAGTAGCCTCCTCTCCTTAAATTTTTATGAAAGCTAGGTGCTTTCATGATTTCCTATGTACTTAGTAAGAGTGATTCTACATGAGCTTCTTGATGCTCAGGTCTTCACTTATAAATTCCATTACCTTCATTCCCTTTGAAATCAGTTTCATAGTGCCAGTTACATTTTGTGTTTATCCACACTGTTGCTTTTTCTTCTATCATATCATTGGTACTACATGGATGGTTCTTAATTGAATAGATTGAGTACCCTAATTTTTCTTATTTCACCCATTCACATTTATGTACTTCATTTTTTCAAGAAGCATCATGTTCATATTTTTGAATCATATCAATATGATGTGTTTTTATGTCAAACTGAGGATAAATAATGATGTCATGTCTATCTTGCAGGGCCAAGGCTTGAGTCAAGAGATAGAGACTCATATTTGGATCTTCAGTGATTTTTTTTGCTTCCAAGATCTCTTGTACTTAACCCTTATCTGGTGCTTCCAGAAGTTCATCTTCACCTTTACTTGAAAGTTCTTCACTTTGAGATTCAAGGAACCCATCAGGAGGCATTTCTTCCATATTTTGGGGATCACTACATTTTATCACTCCTTCATCTGGAGGAATTTCAAATTTGAGGGATTTAAAACTCCTTGATTCAAATTATTCATAAGAGAAAGAGTCCTCCTTTTCAAATGGGAAAGAAAATACCTCACTTTCATCATTTCCTTCATAATCCATTGGCTCAGGAGGGACATCAAGTTTTTGTTCTTGATTTTCTCCACTATGACCAATATATGAATCATTCAAGGGATTAGTATTTGATCCATAATTTTCTTGCAACTCCATAGCTTGCATCACGAGTTCAAGACCGAGCTTAGGGTATTTTGTTTCTTTCGTAACTCTTACGATATCTTACACAAATTATTATTTAAATATTTTTGAGGGCTCATCCCAGGCTAGCTTGGTCTCTTCCTATGTGACATGATCAAGGGAATTCTCATCTTTGAATGGGAATGAGAATATATGCTCATCATGGATAAGCACATAAGCTGATGTTTCAACTTGAAAATCATCAATAAACAATTCCTCTTCTTCATGCTTCACATCATCTAGAAATTCAGGGCTATTCTCTTACATCTCAAAGTTCCTCAATGCTTCATCTAGATCCATATTCCTTGGGGAAGGAAGGTTTGGTCTTATCAAAATTGGGATCTCATATTCTTCTTCGGTCATCAAAAAATAATTCACCCTCTTATTATTTTGGTATAAAATGTTAGCTCTTGGGCTTCTTGACTTTTCCACTATGTACCTCATTTTCTTCTCTAGAAGAAATTTCTCCATGTCTCCCTGTATTAGAATGGTTGCAAAAGACCAATTCATCTAGATTTTCCCTCCTAATTATTTGCAAAAACTTCTACCTAACAACAGTCCAAATGAAGCTGGAATGTCTACTACCAAAATCATCATCATAACTTTTTTTTCTTCTTCTGGAAATTAGGCAAGAGCCACTTGTCCATCTTTGATATTCCCTATAAGGGGGACTTATTTTGATATTCCCTATAAGGGGGACTTATTTTGACTACATAGAGTAACAAGAGCCACTGGGTGGAGTCATGGGGAGTTTAAGAGCTTTGGAAACCTTCACAAACATCACATTATCTGAGGCACCTAAATCTATTATGGAATTATTCAATACATATTCCCCAACTAAAAGGGAGATATAAAAAGGATTGACCCTATCTATCTTCGATGAACTCATGGATATCATGGTATGTGAGGGAGGTGTAGGTGGGTTTGGTAGTATCACTTTAGCACTGAGTGTTAAAAAATTGGGTGTTAAAATACCATTCCTGATATATCAGACGAATCTATCAAATTGTTTAGGGTGAGTCTGAAAATATTCGGTTATAGTAATCTACACTCTGGATTTGTTCACATATTCTATGAAGTCAAATGGAGCAGATGTGGAAAAGGGTGATGAAGGGAATGCTTTTGGAGTTAGGAAATGTTTGGAAGCAGGAGTAGGTTTTTTAGGAACAGAGGGAATTTTGAAAGGTGCATTAGGAGCTTTCAAAGTACTAGATTTTATAGGAGTGTATTTAGATTTAGAATTGGAAGAGGCATTGGAAGACTTACTTGGAATTGTGAGAGCCTTCATAATTGATATAGGATCATGTTTCAATAATGTGGACTCCATGCAATGTGGAAGTGGATATCCTTGACCAATTATTTAGTTTTATAGAGTCGCCACAGGAGGATCTTCAGTCTTATTTTTCTTTGTAGCTGTGGAGGAAGAAGCTCCCTTTTGAGACTAGGAGTGAGTAAAAATAACACATGAGAAACTCAGTGCCTCTTCACCATCATCGTCTTCACTCCCTGAATGATACTCAATGAGTCTTCTTTGAGTGTTACCACCCATTTCTTCTGTCTCTTGGAAATTTCTGCCTTCACTTTCTTGTTTGAGTCTTTCCTCATCCTATTGGATTCCACCACTCATATTGATAGGTGGAGCTTTAAAGGAAAGTGTAGAAACTAAAAATATACACCACTTCATTGTTAATGTCTCAAACCCATTCAAGATAAAAACAATCCACTCACCACACTCCATGACACTAGGTCACCCACTTGTCCCCTTAAATTAAATTAATTTAATGTTCACACCACCACATCCATGGTTTTAATTAATTAATTAAACTAAAATAAATATACCCTCACTCCTCACCATGTCAAATCACCTACACTCACTAGTTATAACTAGCTAGTTTAGTAACCTTCTATAAATACCACTTAACTACCTATAACCTATCCCTAACCACCTTGTTTCACTTAACTAGTTAGAACTAACTTAAAATTAAAAACCTTCTAAAAATGACCTTATCTTCATCATAACTAACCTATTCTTAATCCGAGATTCTCCCACTCAATATTCCAACTTCTTTCAAAATCCCTCCAAATCAAGATTAAAATGGTAAGAAAATCACACCTTTTATCCCCTAACTTGGATTTTTTGAAATCACCGGCAATTATCCTGGTCATCGGAAATCTATATAAACAAGTTTCTCAACATATTTGGTGGAGGAATTTCGGAGTTTATAGGGAGTTTACGATTGACAACAAGCATTTCAGAGATCAAACACCTTCACCAGAGCCCTATTACAATTACGATATGCCAAAATGATCAATAAGATCATTGCATCACCCATTGTCATTGTCACACCATTCTTATTTCATTTTCCATATTGATTCAATCAATCATCGAAAGTAAGCTATTATTTTCATTTTTTTATGCTTTTATTGTCAGGTAACATTTCTCGTCATTTAATTACCCTTTTTTCTACACTTTTAAAATCATTTAAGTCTTATATCAATTAATTTCTAATCTGTATTCCTGTAGTCTATTAGAATTCATAGTAATCACCTACGATTATCCTGATTGATGGCGATTCTTGTACAATGTTTTCCTATCTTACATTTCTTATAATCTACCCAATAATTCTTGCCTATTTATATTATTTTATAACATGTTGTCAAGCATGATGATATTAGATGGCCATAGGAGGTGACAATTATCCTATTACCAGCATTAATTCTCTACCCATTGTCCATCATCATTTACATTGGGAGCAGTATGATCTACTTCATGACCTAGAATTCTGTGCTATCCACACTACACCCCTTGACCACTTGGAGGCCATATTCACATCAACTTAATACATTCATGAAGCAAATGAGGATTTTTGGGAGGTGTACTATGAGATCTAGAGGATCCAAGCTGACCTCACATAATTCAAATATAATGATGAAGCTGGCCTAGACATACAAGAGAAAAATCACACTGCATCTGAATCCGACATCGAAAGAAACATCAGCCTTACTGGCATTGATTTTGATATTTCACGCCTCTACGACATGGAAGAATAGATATTTGATTTCTTCATGGAGGACTATATCTTAGAGCCTAATTCTTACTTCACAGAAGAAGAGGATTTAGCCTTCTCAATAGGCTCAATTTTTTTAGAAAACATAGATTCTAACCTAGAGTCTGGTTTCAGATTCTATTCTTGTTGTTTACATTTCATTACTATCAACTAATGTATGTAATCACCTAAATAAGTAATAACAGTTGATCACATTTCCCATTTTTACTATTGTACTTCACATTGTCATAAAAATATATTAAGTGTTTCAAAATCAGGTTAACATCCATATAAAGAAGTCTCTTGACTTCTAGGAACTGGCCTTTGCTAGGTAGCCTACCCACCTTATTTTACTAACTCTATTTTTTATAAGTAATTTTGATTTACAGGCTTACTAACAGGGAAAAGAAGTCTAGTACATTTATTCATGGAGCACAAAAAAATCCATCACATCTCGCTGGTATCCTAAGAACCCCACCATACTAAGGTTGAGCTAAGTTTTACCCCCTTGAAACATCAAGAAAACCCCTAAGGTAAAACAATGCACAAAATTCTGGCACACCCGGTGGGACCCTTGTCCTTTATTATTTTGTTTCAATTTATCAATAATATATTCACCATTTTAACTATTTGGTAATCATTTTCAATTAGGCTAATTGCCTGCGATTGGCCCAATCACCAACAATTGGACTATAATTTTATTTTTTTATTATTACTTCATAATATTCTATTTTTTAATCCTTGTTTTTTCTAATCTAGTTGCAGGGGACTATTTCTTGAAAATTCATCTACTAGACCTATTGCTTGCTCACTTTAAAATTACTAAAAATCAAAAAACAAATAAGATTGCTCTAATGGTTAGTCCTAAAACCTTTTGTTTTCTTCTGGTTTTGCATATTTGTTTCATTTTCCTCATAAAAAACAAGCATTTTTTTGGGTATTAAAACGAACCATTTCATACTTCTTGATCATCTAGTTTTAATTAGGAGATAAAATCATTTCGTTCACTTATTTTTCCTCACACACAGCCAAATCACTATCAAATCAAAAACACATTTGAAAAAATCCCACCCAAGTGAAATTGATTGGGATTTCATCACCCAAAAGGGAAGTTGACTCAGTGTTCTCGCTGAATATAATATCCTATTTGTTAGTATATTCTAGCTGAGCACTTGACTCCCTTATCGCAGCGGGACCGTGAAGTGAGGGTGTAGGCCCCAATATACACACCTGTACTAGAAATAATACAAAGTTGGGGTTCACGTACTTTCGGGTATATAAAGGACTCCACCCTTAAACATACCCAAAACCATCCATAGCTTACCAGTTCTTGGGACCTTTGTTAGCTATCTTACACAATTCAAATTTTCATAATTAATCAATATTAATAAAAAACAACACTCTATTTTCCTTTGCTTACTATTTGTAAATCAACCCATACAGTTATTTTCCATTTTTTAGGTCTTTGTGTGTTTATTTATTATGGTACTTACAAAACAACAAGCTCATAAAAATACTTCTGAAAAGTTTCTACTCCACCCCATACACTTCAACAACATGTCCCAAATTACACTACAACACTTTCCATACCAATACAACAAAAAATCCCATATTATCAAACAGACACATCCAATCCCTTTTTTGACACCCAACAAACTTGGAGTGAATAAGGGGTCAGCTATAACAATGAAATGGGACATAAAATTTTCCACTCTCCACACCCATATCATGGTCAAATCCTCCATACACCTATACCACGAGAAATAGAACAACTCTTTTCTTCTAGTCCTCAACCAGAAGTATCCAAACCTCCTTTCTACAATAGGGGGATACCCTATTTTTGAAGAAATGATAGATTCAAATCCCATTTCCCTCAATTCTTATTTAGAAATGAGAAATATTTAAATGCAAATATTCACACCCCAATCCATTCCACACACCTATAATCCTTCCCCTACCATTACAAGTCTTATCGATCAAAATCAGGACCCCGTCATCTAATAGTTATATCCATTTACATCAAATCAATCTGAAACACCAAACAATAGTCAACCCCATATATCTTCCATCTCTACTAAACCTTTTGAAACATCATATGAAAAACCTTCTACCAGTCAAACTGAATAACCCAAGGTCTCTTTGGTCCATGTTTATGATCTCCACATGATTTCATAACAAATCAGATCTACTCAACAATCCACATCTTCACTAAGTCCTTATACATGATTTACACCTCCCCTAGGTAGCACTACCACTTCCTCGTCTACCCCTCCAGCCTACTCATAAGTAAAAAACATCTCACTTGGGTTATGTGGCCTTTTCTACTGTTGTATCTTCCCAACAAGTTACTAGTCCCATTCAAAAAATCACCATTTCCATTCGTATGACTACACCACTGGTCAATAATAGTGCCATCGCTAGCACTCATCCAACTTAACCATACATACCACAACCTTCACAACCACTTATCTCCATTATGAAATCTACACCCCTATAAAACATCCCACAACAAAGAATTCCATAACACGCACCATCCTCTTCCGCCTCTTCCATGTACTCCCAAAAAACACCTACATATTCACATCCACTCACTTATATGTCAATTCCATTACAGTAATTGTACATTCAAACCTGATAGCCTATAACCTCTCAACAAGTTTCTCCATCCCATCAAAACATCCCACAACAGAACATCTCTTATCATAAGAATATCCCTCAAAAAAGTATTCCCTATCAATAGAGTATACCACAACAAAAAATTCCTCAATACAACATACCTCAACAATACACACCTCAACAAAATATTCCACAATACCATATCCCTCAATAAAATAAATCTGATTAGCATAATGCCTTATATCAACAAAAGATCATGCAATAAAACATTCCCTTCTAGCAAGACATTCCTCAGCAGTACCAGGCATACTCACAACATGGATAGTACCTATTCCAACCTGGCTCATCCTCACAGTAAAAAATAAAAACTGATCCCATCCAAGCCATTTTAATTTTCATATCCAGTCTCAAAGAAGCTTCATCCTCATCCAAGAATGTGTTCTCTTATGATAAAATTTTCAATGAGCACATTCACCCCTTAGTACCACATAAACCATATCTACCCCATTGGGAACTTTCTAAGTTGATCAAGTTTTATAGAAAGGAAGATCCCCAACAACATTTCCATGCCTTTCAGCACGCATGATATCTAATAACTCATGATCAAGTTATGATGTTGTGTACCTTTCCCATATCCCTCACCGGTACTGCCTTAGATTGTTACAACATTATTTTGCAACATTTGCTATTCTCTTTTGTGCAGCTTTCCCAACTTTTCTTAGATCACTTTTCCATCAACATAGCCAACAAAATCACTATCAACGACCTATATTCCATCATCTAATTTGAAGATGTATCTATATCTAACTTCGTTACTCGTTGGAGTGGTGTGAATAATGAAATATCATTTACATTACCACAAAGAGAGTTAATCGAGGTCTTTTTCTAGGCATGCACTAAACACATCTCATCTACATTACAAATCTAGTCATTTCAAACTTTTGATGAGGCTTTTACCATGGCTTGTAAAATTGAATTATGAGCTCTAGAAAATGGATGGGTAAAGCTTTGTCATAAAAATTAAAAATTTGAGTTCCCAATCAATTCAACGTTCAATACTAATAAGTCAAAAATAGGTTCCAACGCAATCGTAGTCAAATCCACTCCCAAGGAAAAACCTTCCTTTGAGCGCCCTCATCAACAACATAACTACACACATATAGGAGAGACTTATAGCATAGCTTTGACAAACTTCTTACCTCCAAAATGATATCTCTCCCTCCCATCTGACCTGTTTACATATCAGTATCCAATCCCATTTGGTACCGAGATAACGACTATTGTAAGTACCACAGGGTGAATGGAAATGACTTCAAAATGTTTCATACATTCCGCAATGTACTTCAAGATTTGATCAACAAAGGTGAGCTTCACTTAGACAATCCAAACTCACCTCCGAATCAAAATATTCACATATTTAAGATTTTTTTTTCAAATCACCCTTCATGTTTTTATCAACAACAAACAAATGTTGTCCACACCATCAATACAATAACAAAAATTAATCTTATCCCTTAATCCACCTTGTCACTTAATGAAATAAAACCTATAGAGTCAACACCAATAGCCAAAGAGCCTAAAATTATGACTACATATCCTCCATCTATTGAAATCATCACTAAAACCCTTCTTGTATCCTTGTAACTTACCAAGTCAAAACCTATAAAATAAAGACCAGAATCCAACAAGCTCAGAGTTGTTGAGCTACTACATGTTAAGAATGTTACTAAAACTATTCCTATGCCCTTGTCACAAGCCACTACTAGAACCATAGCCACATCCTCTACTACACCTAAAACCATACTTGAAAAAAAACCCAAAATAACCACCACCTTAGAAAAATTAGACCCCTATGTGGCATCCTCATCAACCACACCTAGTTCATCCAAAACCTCAAAGGGTCCTAACATAAACAATGTATCATTCAAGTTTTTAAAAAGTCCTTATTATGATGTATTATATCACTGTTTTTGTGGCTCTCCAAATTTTCATCCACCTCCTCATATAAGGGGCATTCCCGCTTTTGGTGAACCTCTTGTCATGTCTAGGCCCAATGACCTATGGGACCTTCATAAACAAGAAACCATTTAATATTTTAAGGGGCCCTTACTATGTCCCTCTAGATCATAATCCCTTGCACAGTCCTCACTCTCTTATACCAGTTAACCACCCTATCATTATAGGGGACAAATCCTATCTACCAAGCTCCTACATTGAGTCTGTATTCTACATCCATCACTCTGCATTGAGAACATCTACACTGGGCCTTCGTCCCTCCATACCCTATAAAGTCCTAGTTATTCTTCATATTAGCCATCCATACAATGATCTCCCATCCTCTACCTGTTGTACAATAGCTAGAAAGCTTCCATGGACTGAAAAATAAAAAACCTACTGATTAAACAACCTGTCATCATGTACTTCCTATTGAGAAGCATAGATATGCAACCATGCCTGCCATCTACATGTCTACACCTGAAGGGGCTGTTATACCACCATCTTAGATGACCTCCTGTAAATAATCACTTGTTACATTACCACCTCTCTAAACCATCATGATCATCATGGATGGAAGCCTACCTGGTATGACTTCAATGTCTTTTGTGATTACCACAGAGTACATGAGGTCACTCCATAGAGAACTATAGGAATTTTCACTTAAAATTTCAGGATCTTGGAAACTCCACTCCTCTTGCCTTTACCATCAAATACAACGTCAAAACCAACATTATCCATCGAATAGAGTCTAAATAGCACATGTCTGAAATTAATTCACATCAAATCGATTATGTATCACATGTCACCACTCAATCACATAATTATGAAAAAGATCCATCTGAAGCCTAAGAAAGGTAAAAACTTACATTGTTATACCTCCACCTTTTGAACTTATCAGTGCTTTATCATACAAAGCCTAAGGAATATCCATTTCCTTATCTCCTCGAAGAGCCTAATAAAAAAACATCACACCAAATCCATAAAGTATCCATACAAAAGCAGTACAACATCCACCTTTCACCACAGTACAAAATGTTGCACTATTAATATAATTACACCAATCTCCCTGTCAGGATGTCACTTTATGAAATTAATTCAAACATCACATCTTCACAAACATAGGCTATGATGGAAGCCCTCCAATCCATTACTATACTGGGCCAATGATCTGGTTCCCTTCACAAACTTATGTAGGTTCCTCTTAAAGACATCCACCTCTATATCATTTGAAACCATTTGAAGTTATCTCTCTCAGACCAAAAGACCATGACCTACCACTCTATTCATCATCTACTCAGATCAATGACATGTCCATCAAGAAGTGTCATGATTGATAGGGGTGCCACCATTAATATCATATCATCCCTTTCGCTTTGAACAAAATCAAACTACCCAACACTGTAATTGCTCAAACTACCAATCCTATTACAATCTTTCAATGACACTATCACACCCACATTAGGCACTGTCATAATTGCCACTTAAAGTTGGTGTAAAAAATATACCGAAACTCTTCTACATTATAGAGGAAGAGATTTTTAATACAACATGTTATCAGGACACCCTTGGATACGTACCATGTATTGTGAATTCCTTCTACTCTTTATCACGTTGTCTCAAGTATGAACACGAGGGATCAAACTTACACTATCCCTGCGGATCAAAATCCATGTTCACTGATTGTTACATGACATACTTCCCAAATGATGTTCCTTAGTACCTAAATCCATGCACTTGAACCATTTGATCAAGCATCCACTAGTACCTCTATCCACTTATTCCAAATTACCACATGATTCTTCCCTTGGTGAAGCCGATAAAAATGCCTTAACGCTTGGGGAATATCTGTCTCCTCATGCTTAACTCCATCCCTTCACCTAAAACATACAGCCGCCTTGATAAACAACCCATGTATGACCTAAACATAGGATATATCATCTCTTATGGTCATCTCTTATGGATATATCATCTCTTATGGTCCTTCCTATTCTCATTTATGGGGGACTTGATAACCCTCCATCTCTAGACTATCAATCCACACCACACCATGTCATTCATGGTAAACTTTCAAGTCCCTCGAAAATCTGAACTTCTCCCACATGTATCTTAATCATTCGCTGCACACGGAGAGGTTTGGGCCTCAAATGCTATGAACAAGCAACACATGATAAAATTGTCCAACATTACCTTTAAAGATCCTATGAGAAGAAGATGGTTTAGCCTATAAAAGGCTCACCACTTGAAATGTGTGAAGCCACTCCATCCGCAGCTTACTACATTCCTCACTATCTTCTAAACTAGAAACACCATCACCAACAAACCATGAAGATCCCATGGATGCATATTATGATTCTACCCATCTCCCCTAATTTTTTTACCAATGTTATATCTTTAGGGCCACTTACTTATCAATCCAATGACTCCGCTAAATTATTACCTCTTGTTTGGCTAGAAATTCTTGAGGAAGATTCACCTAACTATTAGCTATACTTCAATGTTAGGATAACCAGGATATCCTCTCCCACATGGGAGCTGAGGATCATGTTTCCTTAAGAAATCCCTATCATCCAAAACACCAAATTCTCCTTAATGAATCGACTATCAGTGTTAACTTAGGGTACTCCGTCAAGATCGTCACATAGTTAAGGTCGGTTAATCAATATAGTCTGCAAAAGGATTAAATTATTTCACTCTCATTCTTATTGAAATATCTCCAAGAATTCACCTGGTCTTATAGTGATATGCCCATAATTGACCCTAACATTATTCGTACACAATGTAGTCACATATCCTGACATGCTGATCCATTGGTCACACAAAAAAACTCTATAAAATTCACCCTCGTATAGATCTCCTTGTTAAGGAAGATTTACAATGCATTTTATCCTGATAACTTCATCATAACCTATTGACTATCCACAATGGGTTTCTAACATGTCATCCCCATGACCAAATCCTTAGGAAAAATATGCATCTGCACAGACTTTAGGGATCTCAATCTTGTCTTATCCAAAGGATGATTTCCCTCTTCCAAACATAGATCAGCTTGTCGAATTAACAACCGATCCATGATATTTTTTCCCTCATGGATAGGATTTTCTGGTTATAACCAAATCCTCATCGCTACTGAAGATATCAACATAAAATTTGTTTTCATCACCCCTTGGGGGACCTTCTGTTACTGTTTCATGCCATTCGGTCTTAAGAAGGCATGGAGCCACTTACTAATGTGCACTATGACATACATTTTTCATGACCTCATCCAAAAAACTCATCAAATACTATGTTGATGACCTCCGAGGAAATTCCAAATCATGAAAAAGACCATATTGACATCCTTGAATAAATCTTCACTCGTCTCATCTAGTTTTGTCTTTTTCTTAATCCCGCTAAGTGTGTTTTCATTTTCCTTACTATGGGAATACTTTTAGGGTTCATCATTTCCATCTCAAGGTATAGATGTTGACACTGAAAAAAGTTAGAGTGATTCATTGAAATGCCTCCACCATCTCAATCTTAAGCAAGTGCATAGCCTCCAGGGTAGAGTTACACTCCGTTTGATGTTTCATATCACAACTTTTTGACCGTTTTCAAATATTTTCACCATCTTGCTCTCGCAAAGAAATAGAATTTCAATGGGATTCTGATTGCCAAAAATCCTTTGACAAAATTAAACAATACCTATTATCACCACTTGTGATTACTCCACCTCGTGAGGGGGATCAATTATATATATATATATCCACTTCTGAGCATGCTCTAGGAGCTATGATTGCCCACCATGATAGATCAAGGTCATGTGAAAAAGCTATATATTACATTATTTTTACACTCCATGAATATGAAACATGTTACATTGAAGCCAAACAAATTGTGTTGTGCGTTATACTTTGCAACTTCCAAACTTTGACACTATCTTCTTAATCATAAGACATATGTCGTCACCAGTTTCAACCCACTTAATGCTATACACACTAAAACTTATCACAATGACCACATAACCTTGATGGATTATGCTCATGACCAAATTTTGACCTCAAAATCATATCTCAGAAATCTATTAAAGATTAGGCCATTACAGATCAAATATGCTGACGCACTCCTCCCAGATAATCAAATACCTCATGAACATTTTCCTGACATGAATCTATTAATAAAATCAATGTATCTGAGTAACTATGAATATTATTTCATCCCCGTTCAAAATGAACCTCTTATTTGACAGACGCTAAGTGCCAAGAAGGAGGAGGAGCCATGAAGTCATCATCATACCACCCTAGAACATTCTGCTTCCATACTATAATTCAATCTTAACTTAGAGTGTACTAATAACATGGACATAATACAAAGCATTAATCATGGGCCTGAATACTACCATTCTCTTAGGTGTCCACATCTTGGAAATATATGGAGATTCATAACTTGTTGTCGGTAAAGTCAAAAGTAGAATATCAATGCAAGAATGAAATTATATAAAAATATAAAGCTATCATTGAATTTCTCCTCGATGCATTTTATCATTACACCATTCAAACCATCCCACGATCATCTAACAAGTTTATAGATATTATGGCATCACTTGGATCCCTCGTACCTTTTGAAATAGAAAAGTCCAAGGATAAAACTAAGATGTATATAATTATTCAACACTTGGAGTATCTTTGACATCAAAATGATCCACCTTATATCAATAATATTGATAACAATCCACCCAATCTATGATACACAGATAAATTTGACTATCTCACTGCATGTAAACTCCCCTCATATTTATCACAGTCGGAAAAACAATCATTCCTTTAATGTGTCACCCACTTTGTTATCATAGGGGGAATCCTTTACAAATGCAAATTTGATGGTATCTTACTATGGTGTGTTAAATCATATGAATCAACCAGAAAAATTGAGGGTGTTCATGATGGAATTTGTGGTGGTCACTTTAGTGGCAATGCCATTGCTAAACGTGTCATACAAATAGGGTATTACTGGCCTAATATGGCTAAAGACTGTTGTGCATATGTAAAGAAGTGTGTCCAATGTCAACTCCATTTATATCTTATTTATGTCCCTAGTCAAGAATTATAAACCATTTAGGACCTATGGCATTTATCTCAATGGGGGTTATACCTTACTAGCACAATCAATCCAAAATCATCCTAAAAAAATCATTCTATAATCACAACTGAATATTTCACTAGATGGGTTTAATCCATCCCTTTAACCATGAAAAAATATAGACCCATCACCAAATTCATATATCAAAACATCATATGTCGTTTTGACATCACGCACAAGCTTGTCACAGGTAATGGAAAATACTTTTTTAAAAGGAAGTTAAACAGCTCTGTGACACATTGAACATCAAACTTAGTTTTTCATCACCATGATATCCTTAAGAAAATGGGTAGGCTGAGGCCTCTAAAAAAAACTTAACAAAATCCTCATGAAAACAATAGATGATGTAGGCAGGAACTGACATCTCCAGATCTCATTCACTCTCTAAGCTTATCGAACTAGCATCCTCACACCTACAAGAACAACACCCTACTCAATCATTTATGGATTTGAATCCATTGTACCTCTTGAAATTAAAATTCCATCACTGCGTGTATCCCTCAAATATTTCATCCCCAACGAAGAATATCATCAAGAAAACCTAGCACAATTAGAATTATTAGATGAAAAATGTCTATAAACCCTCAAACATCATCAATTTTATCAACAATGAATCAACAGAGTAGACAACAAAAATGTCAAAGAAGGCAGTTTTAGAATTGGTGACCTTTTACTCAAAGAGAATCAAATTTTTACTACATTAGAACGGAGTAAATGTGGAAAGTTTTCCCCTAATTTGATTGGTCCATATGTTATCATGCACAAGTATGGGTCAGGAGCATATTGCATTATTTTTCTTGACAAGGAAACCAAGGTAGAACCCTTGAATGCTTCACACTTATGGCCTTTCTACTGTTAAATAATTTATTTTCATGATGGTAGTTCAATTCAAATCCTATCACACCATTGCATAATTTCCTTTGCACAAGTTGCTTAAGATCATTGCACCTATACATCCAGACCATCACAAGGGGGCATGTGTATGTAGGACACATACGTGTTTATCCCCTCCTCAAGACATTCTATTAGAATTCTTTCCCTCAGCTCAAAAATATATGTAATAAGTCAATGTATGCTTATCTTATCAAATATCAGATTGTAATAGACTGATCTATCGAAGGAAACATATTCACAAAGCATAAATAATTATCAAAAATATAAAAAAACTAGAATGCTCCTTCGAAGGACAACTACCCATAAAAATTATAGACCAATCCCTTAAAGGATGGCCATTATGTCAAAAATAAAAATTTAGACCATACCCTCAAAGGATTGATACTCATATAAAAGACTTCTCATATTAATCAGCCTTAAAAAATCATGAGCATCCAGGAAAGCTTCCTGCATTGATCAACTTTCCCATCATTGAACGCTTCCCGCATCGATCAATTTTCTTCAAAACAATATGTAAAATTTGGGGCATTTATTTCCTATAAAACTGTTGAAAAGGAGAACCCTTTCTCCCACATTGTCCTATACACAAAAAATCCCTTTTATCATTCTAGTAAAATACAGTTGTTTAAGACCCCATTCCTATCATATTTTGCATAACTATCAATTGATAATTTTATTTAACATATGAAAGGCTACAAGTGTAAAAAGTGTTTTTTTAAACCCTTCACATATATCAATTTCATAGTAGTGTCGTCTTTCCATTTTGACTCTATTTTATTTAGTTACATTTTTGATTTCGCATAATTATTAGATCAATTTTTTAAAAGTCATTTAAATCAATCAAATACCAAAAATCACATTTTCAGACATCCTAACGTATATCACATCCACAAAAATCTATTCATAATACTGAAACATTTCAAAAACATACAACATATACAAATCGAATCACAAGAATAAGTCATAAACCATCATCATCATCATCACACATACACATACATAAGATTCTAATATACATCAAAAATGTCTGAATAATCAAAATATAATAAATGTATCAAAACAGGATTCAACAAGCCTATAACATCATATATAATCATGTAGTAAAATCAACATCTCCTATCACTGTGTTGCCACCACCCTCACCTCTAGGAGTAGGAGTACCTCCAACTGCACCTGTGTCTCCACCACCTCTATGAGAACTCATCACAAAAATCTCTCGTTTGTATCATCCCTCACCATCATCCCATCTCTCTGGCCTCTAAGGTGGCTGCCACATGCTCGCTGCACTAGCACTAGGTCTCACCGTTGTTGGAGGTTCCCCTTTGGTATCCAAGTGGTTCACATATAAAAAAATATCAAGGTAGTTCTTGATGACAATATCCACATAGAAATCCCTCTATGCTTGCACAATTGCATAGTGTGTCATTAAAATCATACTAGGAGGTGCTTCTGTAGATGATCCTCTTTGTCGAGCCATTGCTGACAAATCTGTGCCATATATGGAAGGCCTTGTGATTCCCAAGGACTTCCTTAGTGTATCTCTATGTCCCTTGTACTTGTCTCTATCAGAAGATACCTATACAAGTTTATATCATGCTAAAAAATTAAACCATCAATCTCTGTGATGAGGGTATCCCAAACTCCCTGAAGGTCATCACGCTCTCTCTGAGCCACGTCCCTCTCTCTCTCCATGGTGGCCTTCTTGTCCATCACCACTACAATATCCATAACAATAATATCATCACGCTAACCTCTCTCCTTCTTTGGTTCTTGTGCTCTTCTTTTTGTCTGAGCACATACCCATCTGACTATCTATACAACCCTCTCTGCTGCCCTACTCTAATCAAAATTCCTCAATGATCGGGCCCACCATGTAGTAAAATATAGATTCACCCTTGCATCATCAATCAAAATAATCTGGCCCTTATCCTCATGACCTATGGCTCTGAGATACTCATCAATAACTACATGCATCACTACAAAAGACTGTGGAGTCTCGATATCTCCATCCTCTTTCCTATACAGAAATGGATCCTCAGGTATACTTTGAGTTAGACCAAACCGTCTCCTGACATAGCTAAAACATAGGAGCTCATCCTCTCTAGCCCTGCAACCCTATATCCAAATGTCTTGCTGTAAGAATTAAAAATCTTAACGAAACTTAGGCCAATCATGAAAATCTAGGCACTGTCTCCACACTACATCACCCACTTATAGCTCTAATATAAAATATCTGTAATAACTAGGACCCTTGGCCTTCCTCGCCCGACCTAGATTCTGACTCCATCTCATGAAACTAGGATATCTAACATTAGTGTTACAAGGTAAACCCAATGGGCAAGAAATCACAATGTGCTCGTGTGCTCAATACTGAAAAAAAAATACAACATCAATGCCATAACGTTTATGGGATGTCCAAGCCCACAACTCTCTTAATATATGTGCTACTAAAGTGGGTGCCCACTCAAATACTGTACAGTGTTCTATCATGTCGGCAACAACACCGGTATTCATCTAAGGAAAACAACCACCCCCTGAATTTAGAAAAGAAAAAGATGAAATAGCTAACATCATCAATGCCATCCATGCAAAACCAACTCTCCCGGGCTCATACACCACTTGGTAATCAAATACTCTCGACGAATACTTCACATCCCGAACATTCTCTCCATATAACCTGTACATAGTATCAACTCTGTCATCCTTCGTGATAAAATAAATCACCTGTCCATGAACTGGAAATCTCGTAATGAGATGAACATCCTCAATGGTAATGGTCACCTCCCCTATAGGAAGAAAAAAAGTATTGGTGGAAGGATCCCACCTCTTTAATAATGCTAATATCAAACTGTGGAATCTGTGGACCCATCTATAATATCTCATGCCGCTAAAAACCACTACCTCAAGATGCTCCCAATCTTCATATGATAAATATAACTTCACCTCCTCTAACATGAAAGGAATGTAGTCATGGATGGTCAACTATGCATTATCCTACAAAATACAAACACACAAAACAAACATTAGTATTGGAAAATATTATTCATTCTATCAAAAATTCCATAAAAAAACATCATCAATCTCTTTATCTAAACATACATCTTACCCACTCATAAACATCACAAAAATTCAAAAATGTTCATCAAGAACCTTTCCCTTTTATTCAAAATGTAGACTGTATTCATCTTAGGTGAATCACTGACGATTCACCTAAATCACAGGCGATTAGAGGAATTGCCAGCGATTCTTGGTAATCCAAACTAGGGAATCCACGTGCCCCAATATGACGTCAAATCCAAAAAATCATCCAAAACTTACAAAAAATGAAACAAAAATGGATTAAAAGCCTACCTCAGCCATCAAAAGTTTGAATTTTTGGCTCGAGGATGCCATTCTGACAATCTTTCTCTCCCAAAACATGTTTTTAACACTGAACAATTGTAATGACAAGTCCTTTTTCACCATAGTTACAATGTGAAAAATTAACAATACTTTTAGGTTATTTATAACCCCCATTTGCACGCAACGCAATCACCAACGATTTTCCCCTTTTAGGCTTTCATGCCCACATTTCCCTAAAGATATGCCATTTTCATTATTTTTGCACAAGTGTGCCATGTTTTCAATGGGCCTTAGCCCTTAAAATATTTAATCAAACAAAATCAACATTGGGATTTACCATTCATCTATGGGGGATGATCCCTTTGGTCCCAATTTATTGGTTTTCCCATACATTAATTTACCTGGTGAGGATCATATGTCCATAGGCATTGAGCCCTTTGGCGACTATATCAATTGATTCTCGTATAAGTTGTTCTGTACCCCCTTTAAATGGGGAAGCCTTTGAAATGAAACACACTGGTGTTCACTGTATTGCGTTGTAGTAGAATAACCCATACAAGAAAAACCTTCTCATCATTTTTGTCTAACGATTTGCCAAAAATCGCCAGAAAATAGGGGCAACTGTAAACACCAAAAATCTACACCCTTTCACTATCAATGTCTCAAACCCATTCATGATCAAAAACATCACTCATGAAACTCCATGACACTATTTCACCCACGTTTCCCCTTTAACTAAATTAATTTAATGTTCACGCCACCACATCCCTAGGTCTAATTAATTTTTTAATTAAAATAAATATACCCTCACACCTCACCATGTCAACTATCCTATGTTGGTACCTAGATTTAATCTCCTTCACAACTTGAGCAGCATCATGTATTTCACAAGACACTCAGAGGAAGATAAATGATTTATATGTCATTTTGTATCCGAGGAAGTAATTTATCTGACTTGTTAGCACTTAGGATTTGAAGAAGTGGGTAGCACCTTGAAAGGATTTTGATCTAATCCTCACTATTTTAGGTTCCTTTCAACCAAGGTAAGAGAACCTATATTGCAACCTATGTTTGGTGAAGGAGGTGGAGATATCCTTATATTGTGCATATTGTATGGAGATGGCCTTGGGAAAACATGATCAATTTTCCATTATTCAAACTCAACAGAGCTGTCACTACTAAATGATGGAAATGCTTTCAAGACAAGGCTAAGGCTGCTAGAGACATGGTATGATCCTGATTTGCTTTGTGCATTTTGTAAATGGATTATATTCTTCTGTTGACACACAATGCAATGCAGGGCTAGTATGGGGTAGGATTAGTTATTCTAAATGAAATTTTGGTGGGAGATTTTAGATAAGACTAACCAAAAATTGCCAAATTCTTTGAGGACCTTTGTAAGAAATTTATAACACCTAAACAACAGAATGCTTCAAAGGGGTTAAGGTACTCCTTCAACCAGGATATGTGCACCAAATGGAGGCCCAGATCTACACTCTTCCACACAATATTTGACAACCTTCCACAAAATCTTGAAGTAGATGAACCAACAAAGTATCCAAAAATCTCTATTTTTTCATGACCTAAGGTGTACCCAAAGGTTGACAAACAATCTAATAATTCAAGGTAAAGTGATTTAAATATGTTTATCTCTTTATCAGATGAAAGCTCTCCTGAATGTGAGATTGTAGATGCCACTAAAATATCAACAAGAAATGAGACCATGTATGATCAAGAGAGATTTTAAACACAAGACTGCAACAGGAGCAAGAAACACAAATTGAAAACATTCTGAAATATAAGTATATGCAAATTTCGCAATGAGACAACACACAATAATCCAGGAATGATCAAATCTATCAGCAGGGGAATGTTATAAGAACAATCTCAGAGATTGTTGATGGATTTACAACTAAAACCAACTCAACATGATAAAAATATGATGCAAAAAAGGAATTAGAAATGGTTCTCAGGTGGTTTTCTCAGAGAATGGACTTCTTCCCATATTTTTCTGTGAAATTCTAAGTTTTTCCCCCCTTTACAATTTCTCCAAAATGCATTATATACCTTATGCCACATTGGATCCTTCTTTCCAAAGCAAATAATATGCCATGGGATTAGGTTTGTTACCAAAACCTCATGATTCGATGAAAATGACATCAAACAGAAAAACATTCGTAGGTTGCGAGGAGTGCCCAAAAAGTTAAATCATTACACAAATTTGGATCAATATTCTTCCTAGAGGCATGTTTTTCATCATTCAGGAATGCAAACACCTTTTACTCATCATTTTCACCTTTTTACCTTTTCAAATTATCTCTGCAACTTTTGATTTTGTCATTTCCCATTTTTGGACGGATTAGGGAAAACTTTATTTCAAAATCACCTCAGATTAAAGAATTAAGCCATGAAAGTGATGCCAATGATCTTGGAAGGCCAAGACAACACAAAATCACTATAAATTTGATGAATTTTGATTCAAAAATCATGATTCCAAGCTTCCTGGAGTCAAAACAAATGGATGCATAGCAACCGTCAATCTTATCCATCTTTTAATCTTCGCCCTCCACATGGAAGATGCGGACGTAGAAATAAGCTTGAGTTACCTTTTTAATTTTTTGGATAAGGCCGAACACATGCCAAAAAATGATTGGATCAGGCCCAATTTTAAAACATTTACTTTATGACCTTTTGAAAATTTGGAAAAAATTTCATTTTGTGCCCGCCTCCTTCCTGGACCTGCCACATGTCCATATGTGGGCCCCAGTGGAATTGCGGATCAATTCTGCATATTTTACTCCTTTTTTGGAAAAATGAAAATTTTCCCAAAAACCTTCGCGGGTCCATACCTCTAAAATTATCCCCGCCAAGTGGCGCTATCCTATTCGCTGCGGGTCCAAGTCTCCCTTTCTTCCTTCAAACCTCCCTTTCAAATTTTTGAAAATTCACAAACTTCACCGTTGACCCACGCCCACCTTTGACCCTTAAAATGTGACACGTGTATCACCTGGATTGGTCACGGAGGCATACTTCCTTTTCATAATTTTAACTTATTTTGCTAAAAAGGAAAAATTTCCCTTTTACCTCCAAAGGCCCGCGTTCCCGCACAAACCAAAAACTTCTTCCTTGTCGGGGCCGCACTCCAAAATTTCACTTTAAACCACTTTTCCAAAAATGAAAAAAACCTTAATGACCCCCAAAGCTCCATTTGTCCCCTTAACATAAAAATTTCTTTCCTAGAGGTAATGCGGGCCCTTTTTCTATTTTGAGATTTTTGCCTCCAAAGGGAAAAAACCTCCAAAATTCCAATTGTCCATTTAGCACAAAAACTTAGCCTTTTTCAGAAATGCGGGTGGGCTTCATCATAACAATTTCTCTTTTTTGCCCAAAAAGCCAAAAATTCGTTAAGTCCTCCATCAACCATTTCTTCCATTTTTAACCTCTTGGAAACGTGTCTCCCTTGGATTGGAGCGGAGCCATTTTTCATTTTTCACCTTTTAGACAACAAAGGCAAAAAGTCATAAAATTTTTCTTCAGACCCTTCTTCCATTTTGAAACTTTTAGGACATGTGTCCTCTTCTGGTTGGCTGCAGGGATTCGGGAAAAAATTTGACTAAGGAAATTTTGCAAAATAAAGCCAAAATTTTCAAAGGAGATCTGACTCCCTGCCTCTCCTCGGCCAATAAGAACATGCCATGTAGGCAACTTTGAAAAAGGCGGAGCCGTGGAGCCAGATTTTCCACTTTGCCAAAAAATAAAAAAAATGACAAGTTAGAAACATTTCCTGCCGCACCTCAGCCAACGAAAACCCACCACGTTGCCAATACCTTCAGAGGATGAATTTGATAGGCAAATGACGCCCGTTTCACAATCAAAACGCAAAAAAATTCAAAGGATGCCCTAGAATTCAATTTTTTCACCAAGGATGGTAAGTTTTTTTATTTTAAATCAACTGAACCATGTTTTTTACAACATTCCCGATCTAGGATTTGGATTTTCAAATAAAAATAAGTATGATTTGATCAATTCAATTTTTCCATGATCTGGCAACAGGAAGAATGGCATAGCCCACAAAATTGGAAAAAATAGGGTACAGAAAAGGGTAAACTTGGATTATTCTTTCAAATTAGGGAAAAACAACAATTTTGTGAGCATTTTAAAGCATTCAACTAGAGGGGAAGAATTTCAGACCATAAATTCAAAGGGTAAAACATTTTTGAGCACATACAGATTTGGAAAATTAGGGCAACATGGTGCAAGCTCAAAAATGGCACCAAAAACCTACACTCACTAGCTGTAACTATTTATTTTAACAACCTTATATAAATACCACTTAACTACCTCTAACATATCCCTAACCACCTCCTCTTACTTAACTAGTTAGAACTGATGGAGCCTAGAATTCTTAGCTAACACCTAGTCGTGCTGACACATCACTCAGCATAGGCTGAGTGCTCACGCAAAGCGTGCTAAGGTACCAGGTCCCTCTTTAGGGTTGTTGTAGCAGGATGGTAGCATGGTGAAGTGATAAGGACATATAGTTAGAAACTAATCCATCATTACACAGTTATATCGAACTAGATCTATAAAGGCATGCATTTAAGTATAAATCATCAAGAAATCAATAACATGCAATGATAACACATATAAGACACTTTGGTTGGGCCAATGTTCTTCATATACAAAACATGACAACAATAAAGAGGGTTGATACAATAATAGTCATGCACGCATGGATCTGTTACAATTATCCAGTCTCATGCACTCATGAATCTCTAACCCTTTAACACGGTATATCAACTAGGTGATTCATCTAATATATATAGGGTGGGGAACTTTCCATTCACCGCTAACTATGCCAAAAATAGGTTGCATACTAATAACAGCCACGCGCCGTTTACAATTATAGCCATACATGCAAGTATACTATCTATAGATCACTTACAGTTAACTAGAGTAATGAATCTATTCTTGGATTACTTCCATGCAAGATTGCTTCGATATGATCCTCAAAATATAGACAAAGCATGGTGCACAAGTCTTGGCATCACTTTGTGTGTTCCACATGCCAGCCTCTAAAAATAGACTTGATCTACAAAATCGGCTAAGTCCTGAAAGTCTGACTTTGCACCCCTGTGCGCGACGCCTTCCTATTCCTTCATGCCTTTGATCCCATCCTATTTTTTCCACGCAGACTCTGTGTGTGAGTTCTGCCAAGTGTTTTATTTGATCAACATTACCCCACACTAATCTCATTATCACCACGAAAATGGTGATGTTCACAACTGAGTAAAGAATAGTTGAAATACAAAATGCTGAATGAATCTTACACAAACAATAGAAAAGAATTAAAGAATCAAAGAATTATTCAGGATTCAAGCTCCTCTGTTTCTTTCTAAAGTATCATCTCTGGATACTCCTCCTTTATGTATGCTTCTAATTTCTCCCACTCCATTAATGCCTTTTCTGCTTTCTCTGGAACATCCACAATGATATATTCTAGCTCATCCTGAGTTAGTTTTCCTTGCTCATTCTGTATTACAAGCATTATGCTTGACATAGATGTATGCATCCCTTCTAGCACATCCATATTTTGAGCAATGAGTCTTCCAAGTTCATGTAACCTCTCTTTATGCGGTGCCTGTGCTGTGGCCAATGCCTCACGCTTTTGCTCTACCATAGTTAGTCGTTTAGCACGGCCTAGTGTGTCATCCTTCATGGCCTTTTGCACCTCATTGTCTTCTGCCAGTGTTTTTACCCTATTAGTGCATCTGGAGCTATGCATATCATTAAAGCATGATCAAATTTCTTTAGCTCCTCTCAGAGTGCTTGTAGTAGGCCCTCATATGTAGCAATATTCCTTGCTACTGTAGCTTGTGCTTTTTTTGCCTCTTCTACTAGGTCCTTGAGCTTCTCTAGTATACACACCTTTTCATCCTCCAATACTAATTTTATCATTGTTCTTACGTAGTGAATCATAGAAGGAAATTCTTTTGGTACCTGTGATTCCAAATGCAGGCGTACCTTTAGTATATCATCTCCAATTTCCTCTGCCATCCTAACAAAAGTCTCATATTTCCTTTTTCTCAGATCCCTCTCCTGCATTAAATGCACTATTTCCACATACTTTACTTTTAGCTCCTCTGTCAACACTTTAATTATAGTAGATTTGTCAATGTTTCTTCTAGCTACCTCAGCAGATACTTTCACTAAGGCATTGTTTACCTACTCATCCATCATAACAGTTGGTTTAATTGTCATGTGCTAGACTTCTGGTGCCATCTTCAACCATCTAGACACACATGATTCTTCACAGACATCCAAATCCAGTTCATCCATATGCGTATGCATTGACCATGAAAGTTTCTTTCATGTTCATAATGTCGCCTTGTTCCTTTCCATAAGCACCCATCTGAATAAATATTTTTACATGACATTGCTCTGGAACTGAGCACGAACAATCATCTCCTGGTCCTCTGCATACCCATTTTTTGTACCCTTACATCCTCACTTGTCCGACAGGACCTTGGACTCTTTTGCAATGGCGGCATCAAGGTTAGGAATATTGGTTGTATCCCCATCCTTGCCTTGTGTAGCTTTTGATTGCTCCCTTTCTTCCTCTCTGATTCATTTTTTCCTCCTCCTGGTTCTGAGGCTCCTCTTCTGCCCTATGATGGATTAGAGATGGAAGCGCTTTCTCCTCAGACTCTTCCGCTTCTTCATCTAGCTTGAGATTTCTTCTTCTCTTCTTCTCCTCATGTTCCTTTACCAATGAGAGCTCGCAATGACTTCCTTGTTGTCTGTTGGGCTTCTCCTTGCGACCTTGTGCACTTGAACACCTTTATGAACCTTTGGTCTCCCTGTGCTACCTCAGTATTTTCTTCTCCTTGTGAAGCTGTCATGCACTCCTTCTCTTGTCTGCCAGATGGTTGATTCCTTCTGCGCACCAAACCACCACGTTATCCTCATGCTCTTCATCCTCTTCCTCATCATCCTGCATGGGTTTAGAAGTCCTAGGTGCTGGGATGTTTTCCATAGTATGCTTCCCCTTTGGTGGTCCTAGGAGTGCAAACTCGTTCTCTACATACTTATTATTTTCCATCTTTAGTTTAAGTTGGAGATATATGATTGCACGCCATCGATATCCCCAACAACAAGTGTTTCTAGTTTGATACTCAAAATCTCTGAGATAATACTCTCGTTGTAAGCATTCTTCCCCGGATATCCATACTTCTTTCACAAGGTGTGGTATTTGCAATTCACCTTATCTGCATTAAATAATAATCTCCTTGTATCAGTGAACCTAATGAATAGAATCTTGAAAATACTGTGCTGTGAACGCATACGGTAGTTTGACACTAGGGGCTCCACGATCCATCCACCATCAGAAAACGTGTACAATACAAAAGTGCTGGTAAACAACAAACTGAGCCTGCTTCCCCAATACTGAGGGAAACTCCTTTGGTATGCACCACTCCTCTTCAAAAGTTGTGCGGAGCCTGTCATACCACCTCTCCACTCTCTCCTTTACCCCGTCTATCATAGACCCCTTGCATAGATACTTGTTGAATCTTTCAGCTGGAGACTGGTTATTCATGGGGTATTCCCATTTATTTTCTTTCAGGCCATCCAATACTCCAATCTCCATGAATAATAAAGAAAGTAAGACAAAACCAAAACTTATCTTACTTTTTGTGTGCGCTTCCTCTACTAGTTGTTCTGTAATAAAGCCAAAAATGTTGTAAATAACCCCTTCTGACATGCACTTTGCCATATGTAGCCACATTGAGTTTACTTGTGACCAACGATCTTGGTCATTCAATTTTGTAACCAGGTACGCTGCTACTTTTACTACTAGACAATTTTGTAATTTTTCTATGTCCATTCTACGCATGGTCCTTTCTAGTATCCCAGTGCTTTGTGTGTTTCCAATATAGCAACCTTGTCAGTTAGGTCATTTTTTATGTCCTCACCCGTCACCTTTAAGCATGTTACTGTGGCAATTAAAATGGGTGTTAGTCTTACCCTTCACCCTACAAAATAGAAGAAGTCCTCATGGACTCGGCTCATCAGCCACCTGTATAATGGTGCATATTTCCCGAAGTATAGGAGCTCATATAATTGGTAAACACCAATCCTTTTCAGTAACTTCTCCCTTGCATCATCATATATCGAGCATCCCATCACCAGTTCGCCTGTTTGTTTGGGAGTTAATTAAATCATCCAACTTCTTCTGATTGTCCTTGGTTCATTGGTTGTACTTGCTTATTTTGCTCTTTTGTATGTGGGAATCCCATTCATGGCCCACAATTACTTCTTCAGGGTACTGCATCTCTAAAAAATTTCTCTCATGAAGTTATCTCTTCCTCCTCTTCCACTACTACCTTCTTCTTTCCTTTTGTCTACTACTGCTTCCTTCTTTGGAGCCATTCTTCCCTTTGTGTTGTGTTTCTACACCTTCTTCTGTAACTCTTTAATGGTTTACTTCAAACCCTAACCCGATTCAATCATGCCCTAAATTATAATCATGAAATCACATGCCCTAGCTCTGCTCTTGTCAATTTGCTTCATTCAAACCCTTCTCCTACAGGGATACAAGCTTCTCCAATACAAAAATCTACCTTTCACACCTGGTTTCACCCTCTTCGCACCTTGAATCGCTTACACAACTCTTCACACTTAGCTCTTCATCGAATTCTCGTAGTTGCAAGAGTAGAAATGAATTTGCATCCCATCCTTATATAGATTTTCAATTTTTGATGCATTAATTGCTCCTCCACCTACAAAATATTTCTCATTTATTGCTCATTTTTTTCATTTCTGCCCAGTACATTTTCGTGCCACAGCTATAACCTTCTAGCGTGGCTTCCTACCTTCTGGTCATAGAACTTCTCTTCAGCATCACACTCTAGCGTCTGAGTACCTCGTCACTGCACCTTCTCCTAGTAGTTATCATGGCTATCGCTTACCTCGCATTATACTTTTCCTTCATTCATACTCCATCCTTGGTTACTTTTGAGAAGCAATCCTTTGTAAATCACTTTTAGTAGCTTACTTCCTCAACATCCGCAGCATTATACATTCCAATCTTCATAGCATTATACCTGGGAGTCACCAATAATCCACCCCATACTAAAATTATGTGCAGTCCTCTGTGCATCAACATGCTTCATATTTGTAGTTAGCTTCATGCGTGCAAGCATGCTTATTACACAAAAACAAGAACTAAATTGACAAAGCATAGTCGACGATGAAATAAACACATTAAGGAAATGTCAGAAAGGGAAACCTAATCTTATCTGGCAACACTGACCTTATTACAAACACGAAGAAAGACTTATTTATAGTAGGGATTCAACCTACTCTTGTTAAAGTAACCGGGTAGCAATCGTGTTCTGTCAATGGATCTTCTAAATGACAAGCACTTGACTCAGAGTATGTGAGTTATAACATATGGCCCCATCCAATACACCTTGAGATTCTCTTGGTTGGCATAAAAACTTAGAGTCATACAGAAGTACCATTTTTCCAGACTGCAAGTTTCTTATCCCTGATATGCCTATCATGTCATGCTTTCTGGCACGCTTTCTCCTATTTCTGAATTCATCATGCTATGGCCCGGTGCTCATCTAGTTGAACCATGTTCTCAATCCATTATTCCAAAGCTTTCTTGTTCAGCTAGACCTGTAGCAAATGTAAAATGTGCAAAGAAGGTAACATAAATTCTATAGGAAGAACAGCTTCCGTGTCAAACACCAAATGAAAAGGTGTGGCTTTTTTCAATCTCTAATATGTTGTTCGGTAGGCCTAAAGAATAGCACATACTTTGTCATCCCAATCTTTTCGTCCCACATCACAAATATTTGTTAATGTGTGGCTCAAAATATTTTTGAAAGCCTCAGCAGTTCCATTTTCCTGATGGTGATAGGGTGTAATCTTTGTGGTGGGCAACCATAAACTCATCTAATAGAATTCAGATTGTCTCATTTAAAAAATGGGTGCCCATATCACTAGTTAAACTTAAAGGACAGCCATACCTGGTAAGAACATTTTCCCATAAGAACCTTTCTATTGTAGTCTGTTGTACAGTCCTGCGTAGGTGCTGATTCTACCCATCTCATAAGATAATCTGTACAAGTAATGATATAGCACGATCCAGTCCTACACGCAGCTGGTGAAATAGGCCCTACTAAGTCTATCACCCATTTCTCAAAGGGTTCTACACTTGTAATTGGTCGTAAAGGCATCTCATCCCTCTGTCCATGGTTGACCTAGACACTTGACAATGGTCACATGCCTTACAATACTCCTTACAATCCTTATACAATGTTTCCCACCACAAACTAGCAAGTAGGATCTTTCGTGCTGTAACATCACCTGCATAGTGGCCACCTGCAATACCACCATGGGCTTCCTCCATTATATCCTTTCGTTCATGCTCTAATACACAACCGCGTAACACCTCATCTCTGCCTAACTTGTATAAGTCACCACTGATTAACATGAATGGTGCCACGTGTATAGCAAGTTGCTTTTTCTCCAAGGACCTCATGCCTTCTGGTGCCATCCCCATCCTTAGGAAGACAAAAATGTCCTCTAATTCCATTGGGTGTGCATTGTAACCTATACAACTGTGCATTAGGCATGGTCTCTTCTATTGTTTGTGCTTCTTCACCTGATTGAACTCTAGACAAGTGATCCGGTCCAGAATTACTTTTCCCTCGTTTTACCACAACTGTAAAGTCAAACTCTTGAAATAAGAGTATCCATCTACATATGTTCCCCTGTAAGATGGGATTGTTCACCAAATACTTCAATGTCATATGATCTGTATAAAACACAAAAGGTGTGGCCAACAGATATTGTCAAAATTTTTGCAAGGCATATATCATGGACAAAGCCTCGCGCTCTGTAGTGGTATAATTCTATTCTGTAGGGGTCAAATTCCTACGTAGAAAAACAAATGGGATGATCAACTATACCTTCTCTACGTTGAGCTAAGACAACACCAATGGCCATGCCAGAGGCATCCACGTGAACATGAAAAGGTTTATCCCATGAAGGAAAGTGCAAGATAGGCGCGGTAGTAAGTTTCTTCTTCAGTATCTCAAACGCGCACTGCTGTGACTCCCCCCAATAGAATGTACCTTTCCCCTTGAGTAATTCTTCCAAGGGTGCGACAACTTTGGCATACCCTTTTATAAACTTCCTGTAATACCCTGTATGACCCAAAAATCTACGCACCTCACTCTGACTGGCGGGCACTTTCAAGCCTAAAATGACCGCAACTTTAGCTGGATCGACCAACAACCCTTCTTTGTAGATTATGTGTCCTAAAAGTATGCCAAAGGGAGTAGCAAAGATGCACTTCTTGATATTCAATGAGATACTCAACTATCTACATCTTTCAAACATTAAGCATAGATTGTCACAATGATCCTTAATTAGCCCATAAATAGTCCAATCATCAAGATAGACCTGCAAGAAGTTGTGAATAAAATCCTTGAATGCTTGCACCACTATCCTTGAGAATACAGCAGGTGCATTCTTCAATCCAAAGGGCATCACAGTATAGGCAAAGCTTCCCCATTCAGTAGTGAAGGTGGTCTTTTCTTGATCTTCTGGGGCAATCCTAACCTCATGATACCCTGAGAACCCATCTGTAAATGAATATATCTCATGCCCAGCCCGCTCCTAATATTTCCTCTATGAATGGTACGTAGGGAAAGGATCTGTAACACATGTTGCATTCAACTCTCTATAATCAACACAAATTCGAATCCTACCATCCTTTTTTATACTTATCACCATAGGACTGACCCATTCTGACTCATCCAATGGTCGAATGATCCCAGATTTCAACATCTTGTCAATTTCCTCCTTTACTTTCTCATGCAAATTGGGATTCATTCGATAAGGTCTCTTCCTAACAGGGCACGCACCTTCCTTAAGCTTTATCTTCATTTCTCCAAGTGATTTATGCATGCCTTTAAGTTCATGGTATCCTCTTGGGAATAAGTCCTCATAGTCTTGAAGTAACTCTATGATCTTTGCCACTTCTGACTCTGACCAGTAATCCCCAATTATCACTTCCTTAGGTTCAGCTTCTGTGCCAATATTTACCTTTGTTGTCTTCATAGGTTCATGATATGTGTGCGTATCTACATCCGCACTGTCTAACACCTCACGTGCTCCATGTGAATGATCAACTTCCAAGTGCTCAACTTCCTCATCATCAATTATGTAAACCAACTTCCCTTGTCTTTTTCTAGAGAAGCACGCTCAAGTAGTATGGTATCATCTACTTCTTCCTCAAAACGTGCCCCTGTCTCTATCTCACCAAATAATTCCTGAATAAGTTCTTCCGCTTTCCCACTATCTCCCATGGTTAAGCACTTGATAAAGCTTAAAGCCTTGTTCACTGGTGGTGTAGATGAGAAGAAGTCAAAATTTTGGATCATCCCTGCAATCAAATTATACCAATTGCCAGTGTCACGATGTAATTCAACATATACATACCAAGCACGCGTGGAACCTTGTAGAGTAGAATAAAACCAATGCACCCAAAGTGAGGGTGGTAATGCTTCCTGTCCTATTGTCTAGAGTCTCTCACACTACTTGGATATGATGTTGAACAGGTTGATCACCATGATAAGGGAAAATATTTATAGGTGCATTACTTCTTGAAAACCTGGTTGATAAGGTGGTCCCAATCTCTCCCCATTCCAAGAGATTATCCCTGTGAACCACCCACCAACGCGTTGCTTGTCCCTGTGTAAAGTATATGACAACATATCTCATCTTTTAATCTGGTCCACCCATTTTGCCTCCATGGCCTACAAGAATCCAGCCAAATCTTCGGATCCAATATATTGGGGTACTGAGCGACCTATACATTGGATAGAGTGAAAACCCTTTTTGCAAGCAACCACGTGCTTAACTTCACAGCCCCACCAGTTCATAAGTACCATGAGCCCAATTATCACAAGCAATACTGGTAGTATTGTTGATTGACTGAGAATCTTCCCAATGAAGGATTCCTTCCTTAGATGGCTCATTGACCTCTGAGTCCCGAATAGCGCTTATATAAATTCTGTTCAAGTCCTCTTCACTCAAAGGTTCCACATATGGTATGGATTTCCCATCTGTCAATGGTATTATGACCCTTTCCTCCTTGTTCTCAAAGCTGATATACCCCTTGTTAAACCTCAAATCAACATTGTTTGCATAACACCAAGGGCGCCCAAGCAAAGCTAGGAAGCTATCTACTTCCACAAGTGCTAACACTTTGAAGTCTCCTGTGAACTTGGCCCCTTGTATAGTGATAGATGCATCCTTCAAAACTCCTATGGGAGTAGCTTTTGTTCTGTTTGCCATGAACAATACATTAGATGATGGCTGCAATGGAGGTCTCCCCATTTGTACCCATGCATCCAATGTAAGTACATTCACTTCCGCACCTGTGTCAATCAAAATATTGCTCAACAACCAACCATCCACAACAACATTCAAAGTGATCTCCTTGTCGTAGTCAATGCTATCGGGGGGGAGATTCACATGGAGTATTTGTCTTCCAGTCTCAGTTCCCACACGCGGAGTATTCCCCTTCAACCAATTTCCCAATAAAGGAATAATATTCTCCTGGCACAACATTCTACATACCTCTCTGATGTCATCAATATCAGATGGGGCCTTTTCTGTATCCTTATGCTCCAACTTCCGAGACTGCTCTTTCAAACACTGTATTTCACCTTGAAGGTTTCTAAGGACCTCCATAGTTTCCTGATAGACTTCTTTCTAATGAGTTGGATCTGGATACCTAGCATGCAAAACCTCCTCCCTAGTGATTGTCGACTTCTGTTGCAATACCTCTTTCACGCATGTGCTACCTCACTCATGTGGTTATCTTGACTATTACTACCTTGGGTTCTGGTGTTAACTTGGGCATCCACTGATTCTCTACCACGCACTGGATTCTAACCATCCTTGCACCTTTTTTTTCTTACTTGTGCTACTTACTGAGATGCTCATACAAGTCTGGACACTCTTCATAACTATGCCCCTTTCCACAAAATGAACAGGAAATATTCTGCGGGCATTCGTGCCTATAATGGTCAGGTGAGCCACATGTATAGCAAGTTCCTCGAGGGAATTCACCTCTTCCCCCACCTCAGCCTCGTCCTCCATATCCACCTTGATATCCTCGTCCTCTTCCATGACCTCCTTCAAATCTTCCATCATTCCTGTCATAGCGCGCTTGATTATAATCCCTATCCTGATGCTCATTCTTTCCTTTAGAACTATCAACCACACTCGCCTGTCGTACCCTAATATCAATGGCATCATGGATCTGGCCAATCAATCTACAATCTTTAGTATCATGGGTCGTGGACCTACAAATTTTACAAAAAGAGGATACATTCTTCCTGATCACGCACGTTGTAGTAAGGGGCAGTGACTAGCATCATGATTCAAATGGAAAATCTCACAGTCTAATAGTAGTGAACATACAGATCTGCGAGGGAAACTATCCTTGGTGTGGCCTTCCACTTCACAATCTGTACACTAGATTCCTGAGCACATCTCATGAGCTGAGTTTGCTGATAATTTCTCTAACTATTTTGCACCATAGCTGCTATCTGAGCCTCCAAGAATGGACTAACTCCAATGTCAATACTCCCAACTGCCTCAGCACGTAGAGCTACTTCCAATGCTTCACACGGGTCAGTATAAGTCTTATGTGATAGTGCTCTTCGAAATGGAGTAATCAATCCCCTGACAAACCATTGTGCATGCTAACTTGCATGTATATCATAGGAGAGTTTGGATAGAAGTGTTTTAAAATGGGCATCATACTCACGTACACTTTCAGTAGTGCCTTGCTTTATATCCTTAAGTGTGCTTATACTCTTCTGCTCAAACTCTGGGATATGGAACTCTTTTAAGAAAGCATCTTTCAATGCTACATAATCAATACAAGTTTGATTGGGATCAAACTTCCTATACCAGTTGTGCGCATGTGCATGCCTGTAACATAGTAGCAAATTGACTTGCCTTGCACTCAGAAGCCATGATACCTTTCACGTGCCACAATATTTCACACATATGAATATGTTCAGCAGCATCCTCGATACCTCTGTACTCTGGGAGATGAAGAGACATCTCCATATAAATGTTCTGGGGTTGTTGCGGGCCTTGACCACCCGACCCAGAACCTCCTTGGTTTCCTCTACCTCCAAAACCACCTAAACCACCAGAACTAGAACTACCCATACCTCCCGATCCTCCTCCTAGAAGTTGGAATAGGGCCCATAGATGCACTCCCCTATGTCTCGACAGTGGTACTATACTGGACCCCTACAGTCTATGAAGTAGTCCCAGTTCCAGAGGTGAATCCCACATTCGGCACTCATATTCTGTGCAGATGATGAGCCTAAAAACATACCCCCAAAGAATAACGAAGTTGTCTGTGCTGCCATTGATGTACTTGCTGTCTGACTTGTTTCTTCTCTTTCACTTCCTAAATGAAAACTTTGTTTACCTGTTGTACTAGATACTAGGAAAACCAAGCGCAAGGGCTAGGTCAGCAGGTTGGCTTAGATGCACGCCCACGGCCCAGGTCATATCTACTGGCGCGCTTCCATGTGAGGCCGAAGAGGGTTCTCTGTCATGCTTTCCTAGATGGGGGAGTTCCTGATGCTCTAGCTCTTCTTCATCCTCATGAGCCTCAAATCCTTCATGAGCCATCTCTCTCCACAACGCCATCCATTCTGCAACTTCTTGCTTCTTCCATAATTCCCTCTCACGCACCTCATCATACTTCAGCCACCTCTCTTCCCTCTGTCATGTGCTACCACTAGGTCTGCCATCTTTCACCAATCCTGTTCCTGCCCCCGTGCATGGAGATTTTTAACTTGCCATGGGCTTATCTTCCAAGTTCAACATTACCATCAGTATCTTGATTGCCAGTGGAATACCTTGCAAATACGTCCCTCTAGGATACCGTAGGAACTGGAACTCAGCTACCTCTGGGCACGAATAAGTCAAAATTGAATACTCCAGAATATAGTTGTTTAGAACACCGCAAAACCAGGTATCTACCGCGTGAGTCCAGATCAAGTCAGCATCATATAGTGTTTGAAATTCCTCCTGTGTCCAAACAAGTGTGCGATACCTCCAATTCCACTTAGACGCATATGCAATCAACCACTCATATAATTCTATGGGAAAGATAGCAAAGAATCTTTCGTACAAACTGTCATACAAATTCTTCTCTACCCAAGTGTGTGCGTTAAATCTGGATCCAGTGCTAAACCTTCATGCGTATTCTTCCTCCAGATCATGAATCCACTCTTCAACACTCGATTGACAAAGTTAGCGAGTATGTCTCGGTATGTCTTCATCACGAACCATCCTGAAAACAACTGTCCTTTCGAAAAAATTATTATAAATACATATGAGAGGTCCCGGCAACGGAACCAATGATGCAGCCTAGAATTCTTCAGATAACACCTAGTCACGATTGGCACATCACTCAGCATAGGCTGAGCACTCACCCGAAGCATGCCAAGGTACCAAGTCCCTCTTTAGGGTTGTTATAGCAGGATGGTAGCATGGTGAAGTGATAAGGACATATAGTTAGAAACTAATCCATCATTACATAGTTATACCAAACCAGATCTATAAAGGCATGCATTTAAGTATAAATCATCAAGAAATCAATAGCATGCAATGATAACACATATAAGACACTTTGGTTTGGCCAATATTCTTCATATATTAAACATGACAACAATACAGAGGCTTGATACAATAATAGTCATGCACGTGCATGGATCTGTTACAATTATCCAGTCTCATGCACTCATGAATCTCTAACCCTTCAACACTGTATATCAACTAGGTGATTCATCTAATATATATAGGGTGGGGAACTTTCCCTTCACCGCTAACTATGCCAAAAATAGGTCACACGCTAATAATAGCCACATGCCATTTACAATTATAGCCATACATGCAAGTATGCTATCTATAGATCACTTACAGTTAACTAGAGTGATGAATCTATTCTTGGATTACTTCCATGCAAGAGTGCTTCGATATGATCCTCAAAATATAGACAAAGCATGGCACGCAAGTCTCGACATCGCTTTGTGTGTTCCACACAGCCAGCCTCTGAAAATAGACTTGATCTACAAAATCGGCTAAGTCCCGAAAGTCTGACTCTGCACCTCCATGCGCGACGCCTTCCTATTCCTTCACGCCTTCGATCCCATCCTATTTTTCCTACGCAGACTCTGTGTGTGAGTTCTGCTAAGTGTTTTATCTGATCTATCTTCATCCTAACTAACCTAGTCTTAATCTAAGCTTCTCCCACTTAATATTCCAAATTCTTTTGAAATATCTCCAAATCAAGATCAAAATGGTAAGAAAATAACAAATTTTATCCCCTAACTCATATTTTACGAAATCACCAATGATTATCTTGGTCATCGATGATCTATATAAACAAGTTTCTCAGCCTCTTTGGGGGAGGACTTTTGGAGTTTTCAGGTAATTTATGTTTAACCACAAGCATTTTAGAGATAAAACACCTTTAAGAGAGCCCTTTTACCATTATGTTACATGAAAATGATCAACACGATCGTCACATCACCCTTCGTCATTGTCACACTATTATTATTTAATTTTCCATTTTGATATGATTAATCATCTAAGGTAGGCCATTATTCTTATTAGTTTCTGATTCTATTTTCAAGTAACATTTCTCATCATTTAATTTCCATTATATCTACACTTTGAAATTCATTTAATTATTATATTGATTAATTTTTAATCTCTATTTGTGTGGTCTATTATAATTCATAGTAATCATATGCGATTAGCCTTATCACTCGTGATTCTTGCTTAGTATTTTTCTATCTTACATTTCTTAAAATCTGCCTAACATTTTTTTCCTATTTCTATTATTTTCTAACATGTTGTCAAGCATGATGATATCATATGGCCATAGAGAGTGAAAATTATACTATTTCCAACATTGATTCACTACCCATTTTCTGTCATCCTTTGCATTGGGAGCAGTATGGTCTGCTTCATGTCCTAGAACTCTGTGCTATCCAAACTGCACCCCTTGACCACTTGGAGGCCATATTCACATCGAATCAACATATTCATAAATAAAATAAGGATTTTTTGGAGGCGTACTATGAGATCCAGAGGATCCTAGCTGACCTCAGACAATTCGAATATAATTATGAAGCTGGCCTAGACATACTAGAGGAAAACCACACCGCATCTGAATCTGACATCGAAAGCAGCATCAACCTTCCAGAAAATGATTTTGATCTTTCATGCCTCTATGACATGAAAGAAGACATATTTGAAGGACTATATCTTAGAACCTAGTTCTTACTTCACAAAAGAATAGGATTTAGCTTGCTCAATAGGCTCAATTTTTTCAAAAAACATAGATTCTAGCCTAGAGTTTCATTTGAGATTCTAATCTTGTTGTTTTCATTTCATTACTATTAGCTAATGTATGTAATCAACTAAATAAGTTATAATGGTTGATCACATTTCCCATTTATCATATTGTACTTCACATTGTCATCAATAAAGGTTAAGTGTTTCAAAATAAGGTTGACATCCACATAAGGAAGTCTTTTGACTTCTGGGAATTGGCCTTTACCAAGAAACCTTCCCACCTTATTTTATTAACTCTATTTTGTGTAAGTGATTGTGCTTTACAGGCTTATTGGCAGGGAAAGGATGTCTATTAAATTTGTTCACGGAGTGAAAAAACATCTGTCACATCTTGCGGGTATCTTGAAAACCCCACCATACTGAGGTTGAGCTAAGTTTTACCCCCCTGACACAACAAAAAAACCCCAAGGTAAAATATTATGTAAAAATCACCATCCAAGCTCCCCTTACCTACAAGAAGAAAGCAAGACTCAAGCGTAGATAGATATGATATCAAAAAATAAACACTAAATCAAAATGAAAAGAGGACTTACAATTTGCACGGGGATAGGAATATACCTGCGCCAATGCTCTAGCTCTATGGACACATACACTCAAAACTAGGTTAAATTAAAACACACACACACACACACACACACACACACACACACACACACACACACACACACACATAAATAACTCATTTTCCAATTCATTTGCACATATCCTATTGGTGGTTTTTGAGCTATGGACCCATGGTGATCATTTAGAATAAGAGTGTAGTCAAAATGATTAATACGATAAGGTGACCATGGCCTCGAGAGCAAGAGATCCAATGACGTGTTCAAAGGTAAGTATTTTATAGTTGTTTATTTAAAACCTAAATAGGTATATTTTGAAAATATTTGTCTATGAGGGGTATTTTTGAAATTTCTTGTTTTAAAATGATCCTTAAGGAGTAACTATACGAATGAAAATAAACACACGACATTTACTTGCACTTGACTCCCCAAGATTGTGTTGAGGAAACTGATGTGGAAATAATAGATGACTAGATGGTAATGAAATATGGTAGTGGACAAACAGTGTGCATAAATGGTACGAATGGGTTATAAAGGCAATACAATGTTTTTGATTTGCAAGAATGGGATATTCTCGTCAAGCGCAATGAAATCTTGTCTAACCTGTATGGGTCAGATGTATGGATCAGAAATGATGGCATCATGAAGACTCTAGTTAATATTGATCTCTGTGGATATCCTTTCCATAGGTTGTAGAATTTGTGGGAAACCAATGGGAGCCTTGTAAATATGTCTAGACAGGGTCATGGAACAAGCGAAAGAGGTGTGGCTTCATGAAATCAAATTCGATTGGTGAGAGAATTTCAAAATGTGAGGGCTGGTTGAGCTTCCTCATTTAGAGTGTCTAATTATGAGATGATAAGTGGTGATAATGGTGATGTGTGGAAAACTAATGTACGTAAATTTATATCAATGTCAGTGATAAAATCTGGTGCATTTGGTTGTGGGACTATAGGATCACTACTGAATTTTCTTGGTTGCTAAGGTCCTCCTATAGTCATATGCATGATCAAACTCTACACCCAGGGGTGGTCAGGAAATCTATGCTCAGGGATGGTCTAGTAATCATAAGCTTGGTTGGCCGTGATATTTAACACATTAAGTTGTTCGATTTTCTCAGCATATCGAGTCAGTGTTCTAAGGACAAGGAGATAGAGTCCCGTATCAATATCCATAAGTAATTCAGGTCCATTTGGTTGTGGCACCCTTGGGTCCCTTCCGTAAGTACACTCTTGTTTTGGACCTCTAATGTTCATGAATTGACAATGTTTCGAGGCAATCTATAGTTAGGTTGTTTTGATGAAAAACTCAAATTCTTTATCATCTTCAATGTTTAACATGGCTGATTGTTTAATGATTGCTTGTAGATATTTGGTTGTTCCGAATACATTAAATCTAAGACCTTGATCAATATACGCTAATGGTACTACTATATTTGGCTGAGGTACTATTGGTTCAAATACAAAATTCCTGGGTTCTTTAGGTCCCATAATTGTCATGCAATAAATGATTGAATTAATCTAGTGAAGCAAATTAACTAAGCAAAGTAAATGTATACTATGTTTTTTGTATTATTCAGATTTGAATAAAGAAATAAAAAGTAATCTAATAAAAGTAAATATTTTTTATTCTTTTTTGATATTTAAGAGAAAAATTCTAATCTAAATAAAAAAATCCAATAAAAATAGTTAACTAGATGTAGTTGATGTCTATGTAATTGTGTATTAAATCTAAACTAATCTAAAAAAAGGATTTTCTTTAATTAATCTATGATGTGTCGAAAACTTCATATAGATATTCCCTTCTCCAAATCCACAGGGATAGGAAGAAGGGAATCCATCACTGAGAGCCACTATAAAAGATATAAACCTTCTTGGAAATTAACTAACTACTTAGAAATGAAAGGAGATTGATTTTATACTCTATTTAATATGATATAACATTAATAAATTGCAGAAAAGAAGGAAATCAAACAACTCCAACCTGGAATTCACATAATAGAGGAAAATCAAACTGTGTGATGATTTTTCCCCTCAGTTTTGTCTTTTCATTCTCTTTGTATCCATATGAATCCAAATAATTGGGAATGTAGAGGCAACAACATGAGAAAGTTCTTGAGTAATGGTAGCTTGAAGGAAAACTGGTTGGAATGCAGGTAGAAGAGAGGTAGCACAAGTGATTAGAGATTGGATGTGCAATTTTGAGCAAGATTGTTGCAGCAATACTTTACAAGATACATAAAAATTCTCAGGCCATTTTCTTAAATACAAGAATTGTATTTATAGGAATTAGCTGGGGTATAAAAAAATCCACATCATCACATGAAGTGGAAGTTCAAACATGTAATCAAAAATTATAACTGAAGGAGGAATTATGCATGAATAAATCAAGCCTATTTTAGGAAATTAGGTTAATAAACACGTCTAAAACTTATTTGAAATTGAGTTACATGCGTTTGACGACAAGTGAAAATGTCTAGGAAAATCACACAAGATCACCGCCCAATGTAGAGCGACGATTAAAAAACTGCCACCATGCTTGGGTGGTTATTACAAAACATTCACCTTTCTTCGGTGGCAATTACAAAACCGCTGCCCAGGGAAGGGCAGTGATTTTGACAGTAAAGGACAAAAAAAAGGGAAAATGAAGCGGGAAGTTTAAACAACGAATACAAATGCTAAGTAATACATATTAGGCTACAAATATAAACAAAAAATAGGTTTTAGGAGCTCAAACACCTTCCAAAAAGACATGAATCATCATTGGGGAATTTTAGTAACCATTTTCTAGAAATGTAACACCTACAAATTTGGGTGCGTACATATTTCCCCCTCGGAGAAGTGATATAGCCATGAAGAGCTGTAAAAAATAGAGTCCGAGTATGGCGTTCCTGAAATGGGAAGTTAAAAGCTATGCCTAACACACTAGTGTATTGAAATGTCACCGTCCAAGCTCCCGTTACATGCAAGATGAGAAGAAAACTCAAGTGCAAATAGATAAAATATTGAAAAATAAATGCTAAATTAAAATGACAAGAGGACTTTACCATTTGTGCGGGGATAGAAATATACGTTTGCCAATGCTCCATCCTTGTGGTCATATACACTCAAAATGAAGTTAAAACACAACACACACACACACACACACACACACACACACACACACACACACACACACACACACACACACACACACACACACACACACACACACACACACATTTATCAAAATAAATCATTTTTCAAATCATTTGTACTTATTCTATTGGTGATTTATTTTGAGATCTAGGCCCATGGTAACCATTTCAAATGAGAGTACAACATAAATGACTGTTGTAATGAGTTAAAGATGGATCTGTGACCGATAAACCCAGTCATGTAGAAAATGGTTATTTTTTCTCAATTATTTATTTTAAAACCTAAAATGTAGAAAATTAAAAATATAAACCTAGGGGGGATATTTTCAAAATTTATAGCCTTAGAATAGTCCTTACGGGGGGCACACATGGGGTAGTCTTTTTATTTCAAGAAAAATGGTCTTTTTAAAACATTTTTTGGAGTTTTTAGGGCTTAAAGGATGACTAGGTGGATTTTGACAGGATCGCCTCCCTGCATAGGGCAACGATTAAAAGATTTCCACCCTGCCAAGGTGGAGGTTACAATATCGCTACCCTAACAAGGTGACAATTACAAATTCACCACTCTAGATAGGGCGATGATTCTGTCATTTTGGGACAATAAGAAAATTTATCATGTTTAGGATTTTTTTTTTGAATTTTTTTTTGTTTTGGTATGTTTTTAATGACTTGCCTATGTTACTGACTTACTCTTTTACTATTTTATGATTTTAGGAGTATGTCTGTTGGAGCTAGGATAGAGAGTGCGAGTAGCTACCAGCTATACTTGACCAACTGACACAGGATGAGATAAACAGACTGCATAGAGAAGAGATTTGGAGGTTTTACACAGGTATCTCATATTGTACCTACTAGTCAGATCATGTGTGACTTGTTCTCTTATTGGGATGTGGACCAGAACACTTTCTAGTTTCCAGGGGTTAGAGGAGAGTGTACCATCACTCTTGAGGATGTATATAGGATACTTGGTTTTCCCATACTTGGTTGACAATTGAAACTTGAGACAATGGATTCTACAGATAGGGCTAGACCTTAGGCCACTTATTTGGTAGATGATGGGGTGTCACCGAGCACAAAATTGAGTATGAGGCTTCTTTCTGTCCCTTTAGCTCCTATTCCCACACTCCACAAGGATATCATAGGTAAATTATCCTTGTAATTGTTAGGGGATAAGGGTGGGGACAAGTTATTATATTATTGGGTCCCTATATTGATGTAGATAGAGTAGTATGGGCATATCTATGCCCAGGAGAAGATATACTGGGAACTACACACCATGATATTTACCGAGTAGTTAGGATACTAACAAGTGTCATTCATGCTCATACTTTAATCAAGTTACCATGTCAATCTAGGGTGGTGTATAAGGTTGTTTATAACAAAGGGAACTATCAGAATATAGGATCAAAACATTTTCTAATAATAAAGATGATAAAATAATGAACTAATCATGATTATAAAATAAAATACTCGAAAGAAAATACTGGAATTGAAATATTAACTGGAAAATTTACTAAGCATTCATAATGGAAACTTCATTACATTCAAGAGTATAACAATAGTAAAACAAAAACTCATAAATAAAATAGAAAAGAAAAAATTGTAAAACACCATTTCATTGGGTAGGAGTGGCCCTTGCTCCTGCCCTTCGATCAAAATTTGAACTAAAACTAAAACAACTAAAATTCCTCCTGAATCTATAATTTTTATTGAATTGAAAATGTGCTTTTACAATTGAAATATTGAACCCTAAATATAGTTACATCACCTCTTTTGTACAATAAAATTCCTATTCTCTTCAAGAGATCTAGTTATTCCTAATGAATACATCTAAGTCTAACCGACTGTTTAACTATCAATGCATTCTATTGATGGAAATACATTAATGGCGGGAGCAGTTCATGAATTTTTTGAGCTTGAAATGTTATTGATAACTGAAAAGAGGATCCGTGATTAACTCCTTGGAAGGAGTCAATCACCCCTAGAGTATTTTCCAAATTGTTAATTAATTGAAGAGAATCTAAATGGAAGATGCATCTCCAACTGTTGATCATATTTCCTCTTTATATGGATTGAATGGATGCTAACAAAATGATGATGATTCTTATTAAAAATAATGAATTTAGTTATATAAGCTGTGTGAGAGTTTTCCAAAGTTCTGAAGAGGCTGGACTGGTGAGCTAGATGATCTGGAGGTGCTGCTTTGAGACCCTTGTTAAGCAGACGAGAGTCCTGTGCTAACACGTAAAATATAGTCCTCCGCTCTTTCATGAATTGAGTCTTGTGCTCCCTATGGAAACTCAACATGTGCCTCTTTCTATAAGTGAAGTTAATGCTTATCAACAATATTATTCAAGCCATTTATGCAATAGAATAAAAAATATAAAACATCATAAGTATACATATTAATTTCTTCATAATCATAGTAAAGTATCAAACATAAAGAGTGATCATTATTCATTGTGTATGATGATATAAAAATTGTATGAGTTTTAATGGAGTTTAAACATGGCTTAAACATAACAAAATAGGGTCCATCACTCCCCCAGAATAAGGATTTAGCAGGCCCTCCTGCTACATATTAAGTTGTTGAACTATCCTAGAACAATTATACTCATTGGAAAATGTTTTCCAAGTTTCATCGATAGATGTATCAGAAAAACCAAAATTATCAACAACATTCTTCCTCCATGTCACCCAAATGTCCTCTAATTGGTCATTAGTTAAATTCCATCCTGATATTGGTGAAAGAATCAGAGGGGGTCTGAATCTCATTCCAATCCAATGTTCTTTGAGGCCCATAATGATCTTATAAATGTCCTTTGCTCTTTTTAAGGACCACCAGAGGTTTGGTAGTGAAACGAACTCCTTCCTTTTGTATTGATCTATAAGAAACTGGTATCAGACTTGAGAGGAAATAAAATTGAAACTGAAAGTGGGTATCACATGTTCCTTGAAATTTTTGACATAATTTTGAAGACTATATGTATACCTATCTACTAGATGTAGACAATATACCTGTCAACGAAACCTGAAGAAAACCTAAGGGGATCTGGTAAATCATGCCTCATGAGGAGTCCAATGTTGGAATTGTCCTGTATAAATATGGCTCATTGATCCCTTCATTCTCCCTAATGCCTGGGGGTTAAAGAAAATGATCTTAGTTGTACCTCCCCCACATATAAATTAATGGGTATTTCAATCTACTATGGAAGCAGAAACTTATGGACATAAAACTCACACAATTATTTTTCTTAATATCATTGGCATCAGTATACACTCCTACAACTGATGGTCATCCTCAAAGTCAATATCCAACATTTCCCTAGATCTAGTTATCTGTCATCTAAAAAATGGTTCCTTTAGAAACATGGCATAAAAGTTGGAAGGGGTTCTGTAAGAGAGTACCTAATGATAAAGCTGACTGAATGTGCCCACATTTTATTTTAACAATTCAATTTATGAATTTAAATTTATATATTATTCCTCCACTCCTCTGAGTCTATAACACTCCTCCATCCATTTAACCATTCCTTTCAATATAATAATATGAGGAAATTTATGTTCTTGTTCATTGATGTTTTCCTACAATTGAGTAAGTGATGCCTTCTGCTCTAAGTTGGTATCCTCTAGTAAGTGTATCTATTTATCTTTTGATTCCAAAGCTTGATGTATCTGGAGAGTGGATTCCTCTTGGTGGGATACCATTTCTTGAAGTTCTTAAATATTTTGTTCCTTGGAAAACTACTGGGAGAAATTAGCATTTTTAGCTTCCAAAAGATACTGCAGTTGGCCAATTCTTTCTTGAGCTATCTGTAGCTCAAATTTTACCTTAGATAAGGAAATAACTTGGGGTAAAAGAGTATAAGGGTTTGGTGGTGAAATAGGTTCTCCTTCTTCCATTGGTTCCTTACCATTATCTTGGACTAATGCCTCTTCAGGAATAGATGGAGAAACTAGTTTAGGTGAAGACTCAGGAAGAGTTTGAACCAATGTTTTCATAATTTTGGTTACTTTAAGTTGTTATTGGTATGGTGGATTATCAACTGGGGTTTCATGGATGACAAGAGTAGGTTGGGAGGTACATATCCATTTAATAGGTCTACTAGAGGTGGATGAAGTGGTTTTCCCAACAGTCTCAAGCTTCAAAGAGTATAATTTTTGAAATTTTATCCATTTATTTGTCACATGCCTCTTTTTCAAAAAAAAAAATTTTGTAAACAAAGTGGATTAAAACTTGAAATTTGAGATATGAAGATCCCTAGTGATTTTTTTGGTGGCAACAAAAATGGCCTCATAAAGGAATTGGGGAAAATTGACCTTGTACTGGGGTTTGGATTTTCCATGACGTAAATGAATGAGACTTCTTAAGACTGGACCTAGAATAATTTCATACTGGCCTTCACATGTGAAATATCTAATTAACCATTTGGCCACTCCAGCCCAAGGTTCCAATATACTCAATCTCCGAATCCCATTTTCCTTTCCCTTACTGTTAACTATCGACTACAATTTTTCTTTCTTCCCTACTGCAATTATCTTGATTAACTCATGATACATTTTCCTTTTAGTAATAGGTAACCCATCATTAGGTATACTGGATAGTTGACTTATTATAGTTGGAGAGAAAGAAATTTCCTTACCGTTTATAATGGAGTATCCCTATTTGATGTTCCGTGCAAATTATTTTGTCATAGGGATGTTGAAATCTTCATATGCTAACAAAAAATCTAGCCATCCTAATTTTTCAAAAAACTTTACTGATCATGCATCTACTAAGAGATCAACAAAATTGGTGAGTTCATGTTGCATTTTGGGCCCAATGCTAAATTGTGAGCAAGTGGATAAAAGAAATAAGGCACATAACTGATAATGAAAGAGTCTTAAGTGGATAGCACAAGAGTTGATGTCGTAGGATTGGAAGGACTAAGTTAGAAAGCAGTTCTTAAACCACTTAACATGTAGGATAGATAAATAAATTTGGGAAGTGGTGATAAAATCCCAAGGTGAGTACAAGACATGTGTGAGTCATTATGGAATGTAATGAGTGGAAGTTTTGGTGTGGATTTTTAGGAATGCACAAAGTGAATTGGGAAGTGAGGGGTAATCAATAGACACGATGGAAATAAAAACTTTACATTCAAAACATTAATATGCTATAAGTGATTAATTACGCATACCTGGATATTAAAACTTGTCAACATCCATTGCCATTTCAAATTTAAGTGACACATCACTACAATCTTTCATGACGATGTCATGATGCATGCATACATTGTATCCCCACTTTATTTTATTTTTATGATTGGGTTCAAGAGAGAAGACCACCATTTCTAGTTTTTGATCCTTCGCTTCATTATTGTATATATTTTTACTTTTACTTATTTTTATCACCAAGTATTGGCTGCCATCACTAATTTTCAACCAATACTCCGGAGGAAGATGATCACCATCTCTAGTTTTCAACCATCCCCTCTTATTTTTAATAAATGGTTGCTCAGATATGGATTGTGATAGGAAAAGAGACTTTTTCTACACAATTATGATATGAATCTTCTTGAATTTATCTTTGAAAATATTCTCGATATGTTGGTTAATGGTACAGTCTAAGTTTGTGACCATTAACCAACATAAATTTCCTTTCACTATCAATTGGAACCAATTAAAATGTCCCATTGTTAAACACTTTTGTAATCTGATACGGCCCCATCCATCTCATTTGGAGTTTCTCTTTGAAGTCTTTATACTTTGAATCAAACAAAAAATCCTAGTATCCCTTTTGAAATTTCCTTGGCTTAATATGTTTGTCATGCCAAAGATGCCTTTGTTGTTGGATGATTTTCTTATGGTGTAATGCTTAAATCCTAATTTCATCCATTTCATTTAATTGAACAATTATTTTCTGCTATGCTTTTGTTAATTCAATTCCCACCTCAGATGTTGTCTTCAATGTTTGAATTTCAAAATCTATGGGAAATATTAGTTTCTTTCCATAAAAAAATTTATATGGTGTAAACCATGTTATTATCTTCTAGGCGGTGTTGTAAGCCCATACTACTTTTGGTAGTTTATGTGCCCAATTTTTCCTTGAGATGTCTACAGTCTTTGTGAGAATGTTTTCCAACTCTCTGTTGGTTACCGTGACTTGTCCATTTAATTGTGGATGGGAGGGGGATGAATTTTTCTACCTCAACTGATATATTTCCACAAAAGAGTTGATTAATCCTAACATAAACTGTGGCCCTTGGTCTGACACGATTGATCTTGGTGCTCCAAATATTTGAAATATTTATTCATAGAGAAAATATGTAACCTTCTCATCTCTTACATGTGGCAGTTCCTGCACTTCATCCCATTTAGTAACATAATCAGTAAAAACCAATAAGTATTCTTTACCTTAGAAGGTTGGGTCTAATGGCCCAATGAAATAAAGCACCCATTTCTCAAATGGTTCTAGGAAAATTTGTGGTTGGAGGGGCATTTTTGATGTAAATTTTTGTTTCGCCATCCCATGGCATTGATCACACCTCCATACATACTTCTTGACATCCTTAAACAAGGAGGGCCAATAATAACCAATGCTGAGAATTTTGTGGATGGTTCTTTGAACTAAATAGTGTCCTCCATAGGGTTCATCATGACATGCTCTAAGTATGTCAAACACTTCATTTTAAACTACAAACATATGTAACACAAGATCAACCCCACATTTGAAAAGTATTCCACTTAGCCAAGTATACATCACTCTTTGTTTAATTAATTGTTTCCTTTGTTTAAGTGTATTTTTTTGGAAACTTACCTGTGGCTAAGTAGTTAGCCATATTTGCATATAAGGGAGAGGTAGTGGAAAGTGCAAATAAATGATCATTTGGAAATTTAACATTGAATTGTTCATATTCTTATGAAGTGGTAATCCTGAAGAGAAAATAAGCTAAAAAATTGGACTTCCCTGGTTTATCAATTATTTTGAGATTGAACTCTTGTAGTAGCAACAACCATCCAACAATCATTCCATGAATTAAAGGTTTATTCATTAAATATTTAATGGCAAAGTGGTTAGTATGGAAAAACGCCTCATAACTAGTGATATAATGTCTAAATTTATTGATTGCATGTACCATTGCCAGAAATTATTTCTCAGTTGTTGTGTAATTCCTCTCAGCAAGGGAAATATTTTTACTGATATAATAAATTACATGCATGGGGTTTCCCTCTTCTTATTGTCCTAAGACATCGCCCACTATTTCACTTGAGGCATCTATTTGGATATGGAAGGGCAACTTATAATTAGGACCTCTCAACACCGGTGTACTTATCAACTTATCCTTTATTACCTCAAAATCTTGTTGGCATGCTTCAATCCATTCAAACTCAGAATCCTTAGTTAGAAGAGAAAATAATGGAGAAGGAATTTTACTAAAATCTGATATGAACCTATGGTAGTAACCAACATGATTGAGAAAACTTCTTACCTCAATTTTATTGGTGGGTGATTGAAGATTTACAATGATACTCAATTTATCTGGATCAACCTTAATTTCTTCAATTAAAACATGATGGCCTAAAACTATACCTTATTCCATCATGAATAAACACTTTTCATGAATAGTTGGTGTTTTTCACAGTGAGCAGGAACTTTATCCAGATTATTAACTGATTCTTGGTATGTTTCCCCATAGACCGTAAAGGCATCCATGTAAATTTCTACACAATCATGGGTTAGATCAGAAAAGATTGCCAATATAGCTCTTTGGAAAGTGGCAGGGAAATTACATAACCCTATAAGTAAATGTCCCCCAAGGGTAGGTAAAAATTATTTTATCTTGATCTTTAGGAGCCACTATTATTTGATTGTATCCATCCATCAAGAAATGAAAAGTACCTCTTACTAGAAAAATTATCTAAGACTTTATCAATAAAAGGTAATGGGAAGTAATCCCTATGAGTGGATTTGTTCATTTATTTATAGTCCACACAGACTCTCCACTTTCCATTCTTTTTGGGGGCTATAACCTAAGGGGAAACCCATTAAATGTTTAAGATTGGAAATACAAATCCTACATTCAAAAGTTTTTCAATCTCAATTTTAACAATATCTCTAAGATCTGAGTTTATCCTTCTTTGAGGTTGCCTAACTGGTCTTTCTTCAGTGGTGTAGATGTAGTGGGTACATATACTAGGATGTATACCTTTCATATCGTTGTACTCCTAGGAAAAATATTGGGGATGAGAGCATGGAAGTTTGAACCATGTATTTTCCTCTTGATCGGTCAACCAACTATTTATTGTAAATGTCTCTCTTGGAAGTATAGGAAGTTGTTTTGTGTCTAGATGAATTGAATCCATCAGAGGATAATCTCTCAAAAGTGAGTTTAATGGACATCTATGTTGTAGAAATATGTGTATAGAGGTTATGTTTTGGAAGATACACTGTGTTAGGTATATGTTCTTTGTGAAAGGACAAATAATAGGCATGTTATCTTCATCCATGAATTCATCACTTATTTCAGTAAGTTGTAGCGCAAGACTAGAAAAATAATCGATAAGTGTTTCAAACGCAAGATTTGAACTAAACCTAGCATAAGACTGAGGTGGGTGACTTAAACTATGTATAAAACCCATGTCATAGTAGTCACATTCAATTTGATTTGAGTGTTCTTGGATTACTACCATGGAAAGAGACAGATGATATCTTTAGGATCATCAGGGTCATCTTGAGACCATTGTTTGTTGTGTGTAGAAAATGGTTTGGCTGCAGTGTATAATGAAAATTTCTTTGAATCTTGACCATTAGTGATGACCATGTTTTTTGTCTTGCGATAAATAAGGATAACAAATATAGCTAACCAAGGGTGTCCTAGGATTATGAGATAACTAATTTTTCTATTCTTTATTTTGATTATCATGAAGTCTACCACATGATCCCAATATTCGATGGTAAATGTAACATCCCCTATTATTCCCTTGGGTTTATTCACTGTCTAGTCTACCATTTGTAAAACTATATGTGTAGATTGTGGCTTAGGGAGTGCCAATGTGGATAGAGTGTTTATGGTCATAACGTTTATGACAGCTCCTTAATCAATAAGGAAATTAGGAATTTGAACATTGCCTATGAAAACTATTACAATGGGACTTCTGGGGTCTTCATACTTAGGAGGAGGACTATTTCCTTCTAAGATGCTAGTTTTCCATCAACATGGATGGTCTTGGGTTGATTTCTCCTTCTCCCTGGAGTTTTGAAACAAAGCTCTTTAATTGTTTTATATAGTTTAGGACCTCTTTAAGATCTTGCAATAGTGGAATGCCAATACTTAGCTTCCTCAATCCTTAGATTAGCTATGACTATGGATTTTTGGAAATTATAACATTTTGTTTCTTTGAGAGCCTATATGGAAAGGGAACATCAATGTCCAGTTGAGGAGTTTTTTCAAAAATAATCGACTACATTTTTTCTAGTTCTTTTTCTTTAGAAATCTCTTCAATGATAGGAGAGGAAGGTTTTGATGTAACCTTTCCTTAATGGATCATTATGTTCTTATAATCCAACAAATTTACGGTGGGGTTTTTCTCTGTTTATAATGAATATGCTGAATTTCCATGCCTTACATTATCAAGATTGGCCATAGTTTGGGCAGATATCTGTGGCTGAGCATGTTGTTTAGGTTTGGAAATATTACTAGGTCCATCCAAAATGGCTTGTTGACCTTGTAATCTCCTTTGATTATAATACTGTTGTCCAGACCCTTGAGGGGCATTTCACTGTTGTTGATACTGAGGGTTATATTGTACGTATGGTGGAATGTTTGGATGTGGATCCCAAGGTTGTTGATAATAATTTTGTGGGGCATAATATGGGATCTACTCTTGTGGAACTTATTAAGCCCAAGGTGGAGTATATGGAAATGGTGCATTGCATTGATTTGGGGCCCATTTTTCTTTTTGGTTTGAAGGCTTGGTTTTGGTTGGAATGAAAATTTCCTCCTTGCCTCTGAGCCATATAGTTAAGCTCAAAGTCTTCTTGATTACTTTTCTTTGGGTGATTTTTAAACAAGGGAAGTAATCAACATTGATCAGTAACATGCTTAAGTTCACAGAGAAGAAAATTTTATGTCTTGTCTAATGGACAATCCTTAAGAACAAGGGCTCCATGTTTCTAGCCTTTTCTCTATCCACAGTAGTGTTAAGTTGAATTAAGAGACCAAATTTCAGGTTTGTAATTTCTTATCTTAATTTAGATAGATCCCCATTAGCCATTTTTCCTTTTTGATTCCTTAAATTTGGGCACGTTCTTGATTAATTACTACAAAGTTCAATGATATCTATGAAATCTAACTTGTTCATATCTCCCTTTCCCATGAAGTTGAATGCCTCCTGCGTATATTCATCCAATCCCTTTAGAAACAAATTTTTAATTAGGTTAATATCCAAACTAGCTCTACACCTTCTATGTAGGAAAAGGAACTAATCCAGGTAATATTCTACACTTTCATCTTCCTTTTATTGTATTCGAAAGAGCTCTTACTTCCTATCCCTCACTCTGCAGTAATCCTAATATCTGTCTAGGAAGGCTTGCTCCATTTATTCCTAGTTATGAATGGAATTTAGGTGTAGAACCATAAACCACCTCATAGCTGCATCTTTCAGAGTGGAGGGAAAGAGTTTAAGCTTTTGGTTGTCGGAAGTGTAGTAATATGTTTGACATAAAACTTTGAACTCGAAGAGGAATTGATTAGGGTCATATGAAACTATTCCCCAAAAAGTTGGTAGAATTGATGGGGAGATATTTTTCATAGGTGCATATTCATTAGGAACTAATTCAATAGGGTAGATAAATGTCCTGACAATGGGAGGATCTCCATTTTTTTCACCATTGGGGTTATGCATTTCATCAACCATTCTTCCTTGGTCAACAAGTTGTTTTATAGGCTGGATTTTTGGGGGGTTTTGAAGGTTTAATCTAAAGAATATGCTTATATGGTCTCTATGTCGAAACATGCAATCCTATTATACTGAGAATGATTCCCTAACTATAAATACTGAACTTAATTGTGTGTGTTCCACATAGCCAAATCAGAAAATTATTGTTGTCACTATAAGGTATTCTGATTCTTAGAAAGAAAGAGCTATGGAAATAGAATTTTTGAATGAAAACTTAGAAGAAAACCAAGAAGTACCTCTAGCTAGCACCTTCCTTTGATAACACCATGTTCCTTGTAAATGGTTCCAAAAAGTGACGAGTGTTTTTCATGATCGTACTTTAATCAAGTTATTCTATCAATCTAGGGTGATGTCCAAGGTTTTTTGAAATAAAGAGAATAGTCAAAATGCAGGATCAACATGGGTTATAATAATAAATATGATAAAATACTAAGCTAATCGTGATTACAAAACTATATGATTGAAAGGAAATATTGGAATTGAAAGATTAATTGGAAGATTTACTAAGCATTCATGATGGAAACTGCATTGCATTCAAAAGTATAACAATTATAAAAAAACAACTCATAAATAATAATAAAAAATAACTGTAAAACCACCTTTAGTTAGGTAGGAGTGGCCCTTGCTCCTACCCGTCGACCAGGATTTGAACTAAAAATTAAAAAAATGAACTTCCTCCTAAATCTGTGATTTTTATTGAATTGAAAATGTGCTTGTACAACTAAAAGGTTAGACCCCTAAGTCTAGTTACATCATAGCTTTTATACAAGATAAGTCCTAGTTTCTTCAAGAGATCTAGTTATTCCTAATGACTACATCTAAGTCTAACTGACTGTTTAACTAACAATGCTTTCTATTTCTAGAAATACACTAATGGAGGGAACAATTCATAAAGTGTTTGAACTTGAAATTTTCTTGACAACTGAAGAGATGATACGTGATTGACTCCTTGGAAGGAGTAAATCACCTATAGAATATTCTTCAAATCTTTAACTGATTAAAGATAATCTCAAATGAAGATGTGTCTCCAACTGTTGATTATATTTCCTCTTTGTGTGGATTGAATGGATGCTAAATTAATGATGATGATTCTTATTGAAAATCGTGGCTTCATAGATCTGAGATGTGTGCAATTTTTCCAAAGTTCCAAAGAGGCTTGACTAGTGACCTAGAGGTGTTGCTTTGAGACCCTTGTTAAGCAGATGATAGTCCTTATCTAACATGTAAAATAGAGTCCTTTACTTCTTCATGAATTGAGTCCTACACTCCATGTGGAAACTCAACACATACCTCTTTCTAGAAGTGAAGTTAATGCTTATCAACAATCTTATTCAAGCCATTTATGAAATAAAATCAACAAGATAAAACATCACAAGTAGACACAATAATTTCTTCATAATCATAGTAAATTATTAAACATAAAGAGTAATCATTGTTCATCATGTATCATGATATCAAAATGGTATGAGTTTTAAACGAGTTTAACCATGGCTTAAACATAAAAAATGGGGTTCATCAGCTACAGATTCAATCACTAAGCCATCCCACACTTTTTATGAGTTGGGTTTATGAGAGGTTTATTCCCTATCATAGGGGAGTACCGGTTCAGGAACCAGGGGCCGTCAGGGCCGTGAGGTGGACGGGGATGTCAATACTTAGGGTGCCACACTAGCTAGTGGCTACTTTGACTAGGGATGACTTGATTTCTATTCCCTATCAAGACATGGCAAGATTATGGGGGCAATTAGGGAACACAATGATAACTTGTGTAACCACCATCTAGTTATTTGACAAAGTGGGGGAGGTTGAGATTCATCCATTTAGAAGAGTTCCCCAAGATTTTGGACTACCATACATTGGTATTATCCCTCATGTGCTAGTGGTTTATAAGAGTATCAGGGAGTCCTGAATGGTCCTAAAGGTGATCATGGTTGGATAGTTATCACACCAAGAGTTCCCATTACACTAAGACGAGTTGTATTTTCTCATTAAGCAGCTAGACCTACACTGCTTCTCTTGCTCGAGGCCACACCCACTCACAGTGGGGAGGAGCAAGAGACACCTATTGATATATACTTTGAGATTGGGGTGGATATGGAGGTGGAGAATGATAATGATGTAGGAGAGGAGGTAGGTGTAGAGGGATGGGATGACATGGGGGATAATGACACTAGATGACATGACACTCAGGAGAAGTCCGTAGCCGAATGAGAGGAGGAGGACGCATAGATAAAGACATTAGTCTCAGAGGACCCACTTCCTCATGATGGAGGAGGATATGAGGAGTCAGTTATGGGATAACACATGGCCTCAGTAGGAGGAGAGGCACAAAAGACACCTATAGCAGCTGCACCAGCTACACCAAAATACCCTACATGGGTGCCTGGAGATCCGATTGTGTGATTTACTCTTCTCTTGAATTTATAGTTTAGAAAAGTTATTCACTATGTATCATACTCCATTTTTTTTTGTTTTTTTTAGTTTTCTAACTCGCCATTATTTTCTTATTTTACAACTACTACTCAGGAGTGGTGATATCTTATTCATTGATTTTTCATGGATACCTTATTTCTCCCTATGGAGAAGACCATGGCAAAGTTGTTAGAGGATGTGGGAAAATAATTACCGGTTGGACGCCATACCAACATTTTTTCACCACTCACATCACTCAGTACATTCATAATGCCGTATCCATAACAGGGGTCCTGGGGTTAAGGATGCGCCCTCTCAGGGATCCTACAAGGATTGATATGCTGTTGAACATTTATTGCTTTGTTTCAATTTTGTGAGGCACATATATGATTTTTTTTGTATTTAGATCTCACTGAGAGTGTTTTGACCACACCTAGTACATGATGGAATTGTACACAAGCTCAATTTATTATGATATATATAAAGATACCCTTTGTGATTGTTTTGGCTTTAATTTATGTTCGAGTTAACTTCTCTTGTGTTTTACTTCACATGTGTACTCTAGATGTTTAGAATTTTTTATTTTGTATGATTTTTATAATGTATGCAATGGATGATTAACATTAACAGAATGATTATTTTTATTGGTTTTGTAATGCTGATATATGATGATTATGCAGAAACATTATAATTTAAAAACTTAAACCTCTCAAGCAATATTTGTTACTTCTTATTCGTCTGGAAAAATGTGACGAATTGATTATAAAATAAACCCACTTTACTTATTACTCCATGCAAACGTAAGATGTGAGGTATCAACACTGAGAGCTAGAAGGGACATGAGTTGTATGACTTATTGAATGAATCTGATGAGAGAAAGACAATGTTTTAATAGAAATCCAATTATGAACATACAAAATAATTCCACACATAACTTACTACACAATCTCGAATATGATTTTCTAGTCAGTTTATCTAGAATTAGATCCATATATGGCTACTTGATTGACAAAATCTAGTTTTAAGGCTTACAACTCTCTTGGAACTTAGACATATAATTCACTTTCTTGGGATTTATGATTTCAAAGCACTTTTTATTGAATGAATGGTTTTTAAACTTATTAATTTATTTGTAGAGACTCCCTACACCTTGCACCATGCTACTAGTATGAAGTATGGGCTCATCACCAAGGATAAGGCATAGGCGAGTAAGGGCACTCCCTTCCTTTCCCAACCTCATGCCACCAGTAAGAAGTGTGGGCTCAAAAATGAAGTTTGGTAGAGCAAGGAAGTGTGTAAATGATTTTTTTTAATTTGATTTTGATTTGACATATATAAATTTTTATTTAATGTTTGACTTTAATTTTTTCTTTTGGGAGGGAGAAATTTCCCCTAGCCTCGACCCCATATAACTAGCAGGATGCGGGGGCTCAACATCACAGGATGATATAGGTGAACAAGAAATCTGGGTAAAATATTGGTAAGAAATAATGACTTGTGGGACCTCGTACCTATAAATAATTTGGTTCAAGATGAACTTAGAAATTACACATCCTGGTATGGTGGTAAGAGAAATGGCATATACACACTTTGTGAAGTACTTCGTGGCCGTGATTATAAAGTTATGGCCGTCTGTTGATGAGGGAGATAACTTCCCTATAAAATCTAGACCCCATGATCTAGAGGATCCTCATCAATAAATTATGATCTATTGTCTTCTCATAATAAGTTACAGTTAGTTCCATGGTGTGGAAAAAAATTAGACGATTCCGTCGATATCTTGTTTGCAGGAAATAAAACTTCCCACTAAAATTTTCAGGCAACTGACAAAATTTGGGACTGCATGTAATTTTTATGGATGCACTCTCACCAAGTGGATTTTTGGGCCCCTATAATATTGACTAAGTCTAAAAGGACATATGGGTACGCAAGAATGAAGTTAAGAAATGGGCCCACAAGGAGAAGGCACACGAGGTAAGGTTCTAGGAGGGTCTTAGTAGAACCCGTGATGTACGCCTGTAGGACAAGGTCTTGGGACTTAGCTATATTTGGTGTATCGGGAAGGATATGAAAAGCATGACCTGATTGCACATGCAGAGTGGATAAGGTGCTAGCTTGGCGACAGGTTGGCCTAGGAAGGAATATGCCATGTGGTGGAAGCTCCTAGAAGACCTTCATGACAAGGATGGAGAGCTTAGGCCTGGAGGAGCATGATCCCATGGAGGACCACATATGGAGACTTGGTGATGGATCTGAAGCCTTAGAAAGGTGATTTGGTAGTTCAAGAGGCCTATAAATATAAGTGCTCGCAAAATAAAAGGGATATATAGAGAGATGAAGAGGGAGCGGAGCTCTACATAAATGCTGCAAAGGAACTCTATTTGGGTTGGGTAGATAAAACATAGGAGATGGATGTACCAAGGGATTGGATGTTTAAATTTTAGTTTTGAGAGTTAAAGCATAAGAATCTAGTTATGATGCATGACTTTGGTCTACCTTTCTGTGATGCTTTGTAATCAATCTAATGAATATAATGAGGTTACTAGTTTATATGAATATGATTAGTAATGATTCTGGTGCATTTACATATCTTCATGGTTCTATTTTATGCATATTTATGGAATGATTCTGAATCCTTGTGCATTTCCCTTTCTGTTTTTATTTAGTTCTTAATTTGTTAAGTACTTTTCTATTTGGAATGATTGCACTAATCTAGAAGCCGTTCTGAGCTCTATGATGCTTGCATGTCTCATTTCCTCTCACTTCCTTTAAGTTTGAATCATAGGTGATGTTTTCCCACTCAACTCACATAAAAGAGAGATTTAGAACCCATGCATGCCTCAAGTGAGCACCTAGCGCCCACTGCATGATAGGCCAATGAGCATGGGGTTCCCTTGTTCTTGGTGGGTGTGAAAATGACTACATCTTGGTTCCATTGCCGGGACCTCTTTTCAAGTTATAGTGAGAAATAACATACAACATGATTTTTGTAATAAGTGATGAAGGAACGCCTAACTTTGGAAAGTGTTGAATCATGGTTCAAGAGCACGGAGGAAGAATTTGCTCAGAGATTCAACACTAGACCTGATTTTGATGCACGTAGATGGGTAGAAGCGAACCTCTACCATGAGTTGTATGAATTTTTTTTTTGTTGTTTCCCAGTAGAGCTATATGAATGGCTCTCAGAATATGTGTCTAGATCAAGTTGGTATTGTAGATTGCATGCATGGATTCAAGAATAATACTAGAGGCTGTGGGATGCAGATCTGATGTGGACTTGTGTTGTGGATCATTGGTGGAAAGGTGTGGTGCCTAGCTACACTATGGAGTACACTATTTCTACATATTCTTATCTAGAAGTCACTGAGTTCGAGTTTCTACGGGAGCTTAGAGGATCATTTCTATGTGTTATCCCTCTGGAAATGAATATCTTGGTTATTACCTTGATTTTAGAGGCATCTCTGATGGCCAGCTAAACCATTCTGAGCGCTGGGCAAGGAAGCTAGAGTGGAGGAAGATGACAGACATTGAAACAGAGAAAGAAAGGGAGGAGAGATGACTCAAGTATAGTGAAGCACTTGAAAGGTAGATTGTTAGATAATGTGAGGTTGCAAGTGTGATGGATATATGGAGGTAGACTTTGCAGGAAGGATTTGAGGTTCATGTAGAGGATGTGGAACTTAAGCAGTCTGTGCTACCCCATCTTGGTAAGCACGTAAGAGAGACACCTTTAGCTTCTGATGAGAGTTCGTCATGTGGAGAGAGAAGATTCGTTGGCACACATCTGAACCCACCTAGTGACCAAACCCTTGTGCTTGGTTTTCCAGATCAAGGAAGGAGTATCACTGACCCATTTGGTATTAGTGGAAGTGACAGATCTGGGCCTAGGAGATACGATTTATCGTTTCCCACTTCTATGGCTATGCATACTATTCCACTATTTGGAGGAATTTTTTGACAAGGAGCAAGTATACAAGGCTTGAATAACAAGTTGGGGAGTGGCACGGGATACACATTTGGCAGCGGCACAATCTCACAGACAGTTAGTGTGTAATTTAGTGGGAGGTTGGGGACCATAGGCACGACCGCTTCAGGCCCATTATTGGCTATTGGTGGAATTGGTGGATCTAGAGGCACAAGACCTTGTGGATCTAGTGGATCTAACAGGGAAGGAAGCATTAGAGGAAGTCAAGGAACTAGATTAGGAGGGAAAGGACCCCAGCCACCTCCTCAAGTCTTCTTTGAGTTGTCTTTACATTTTCTATATTACAGAGGTATTGAAGATGTTGCGGAGCATGTCCATAAGTGTGAGCTGTTATGGCATGCAAAGGGGATAAAAAAACTAGAGTGGAAGGCCAGTCAATTTGTAACGACGTTGCAAGGGCATGGGCATAACTGGTATAGTTACCCCTATCAGATGGTGGTATATTACACCGCATTGAAAAATTCCTTCCTAGCAGAGTTCCACATCCTTGAGTTCAAGTGGAAGAGCATCATCACCCTTAAGGAGATTCAGGTGGGAATGACAGAGAGTATGCGGGAGTATGACAGGTGGTTTAAGACTCTCCTGTAAAAATTGTCATATGACATTCACCCTTCATAGCATAGTTAATGGTTTATTGGAGGGTTGATAACTCCATTTAGAAGAGATTTATCTCATAAAACTTTCACAGACCCGCGCGAGGCGTTGGAAGTTTCCCTACACGCTGAATATTTTGGTAGTGTTGACACTGGGGTTAGCCCATTTTTGGAAGCTCAAATTGCTGCTATGGCTAAGTAGACAGATAAGTTATCTACAAACTCAACTCATGAGATTTGTAATGGAATGTGGTGTAAAAATTGTGAAGTAGAAGGGCATGCCAGAGATAGTTTACCCCGGAAGACAGTACGTGCCATAGCAGTAGATTGTGATATTTGTAATGGGGACCATGATGCGAGTAGATGTCCCTTGTTACAACACATAATTCAGAAGAATGTATCTTTCTCCTATAAGATCTACACCTCTATGACCCATGATACTAAGGATTGTAGGCTTATTGATCAGATCCATGAGGCCATTGATCATGGTGTGCACCAGACCAACATTTCTAGTAGTTCTAAGGGTGATGATCACCGTTAGAAGGAGCGTGCAGATGGAGGCATGCGTGGAAGGGGATTTCACAGAGGATTCCATAGTCATGGTAATGAAGGAGGAGGAAGAAGTGAGTTCCCACGTGGAACCTATTTTAATTATGGGTCTACAGAACATTACAAGCGCGAGTGCCCAGACTTATTGTAGTGCTCATGGTGTGGGAAGAAGCACAAGTATGAGGAGTGCCATGAGTTGTTTGAGCCTATGAATCAGCAACACCGGAAAGACAAGGGCATTGTAATGGTAAGAATTAAGAAGGCTGACACACAATGGATGCCATGGGTGACATGTTATGGAGGCTTGAAACCTATTATGGTAACAATAAGAGCAGAGGCCACGCACATAAAGGAAATGTCATGGAAGAAGAACCTTGTTTAAAGGGAAGAAGTGGTACATGGGAAGTACCCAGACCCTGCACATCAAAAGAAGGTATATCAAGAAACCATGGATGTCATTCGGAGTTTATAAGGAGAAATCCAATGTCTAAAGGAGCTATCTAGGAGGGAGGAGCAAAGAGGGAGGCTCAAGGCACCAAAATATGACCTAGATGAGGTTAATGAAGTATGTAAAATGCTAAGGCAATAGAATATTATTCCATTGCTAGGAGCATGATTGAGAGAGAAGGTACCAGGTGTCAGAGAAGAGTACGAGAGGCAGGTATTACATGCAAACCTTCCCCATCACAACCTTGACTATGATAGGGAGATCATGTTAAATGCAGTCATGGATGGATGGCTCCTTAGTAATATCTTTATTGACATAGGCACAAAGGTCAATGTTCTCACCTTTAATGCATGGCATCAGATGGGAATACCTGTATTACAACCATCTTCGAATGTGATGTATATGGTGAAAAAAATGAAGGAAATGCCTATCACTGTCTTAAAGGATGCAGCTATCACCATTCAAGGGGCTAAGTTTACTGGGGAATTAAAATTCTTGTCACTCATCGAGGTAGACAATTTCCCAGCACTACTTGGGTGACCATGGTGTTATAAGAATAATGAGGATCTTCAGTTCAAAAAGGGGTACATAACCTTTGAAAATGAGGAGGACGGGGTCATCATACCCTTGGCTGATGGGAAATCAACACCCTATACTCAACCTTTGGAAGAAGAGGTCCTGGATAGAATATATGTGCACTCAATTAGGGATCTAGAGACAATTCATCCCATCGAGGGAGTTATACAGTTTGAGGATGCTTAGTCCCTAAGTGAAACCACTAGTATAGCGTACAATAATTAGGTGCATGGAACCTATGAGTTAATTGGATGGAATTTGAGGGGATCGGTGAAAAAGGTGATAAAGGTGTGTACGGTCCAACATGTAGGAGGAAAGGAGCTACCTAAATACTCAGGAGGAGTTTTCCTTGAGGTATTCTTATAGGAGATGGAAGCTCAATGGAAGGACGAAAATGAACGAAGGGGGATGTTAAGTTATGTCCTACTCAAAAATACTATGCGCTGGTGGGAAACACATCAGGATAATCTCTTGGAATGGCGTGAGGTGATAATTTCCTTCTCTGTAAGGTTTTGCAGGATCAACACGCCCACGGCTATAAAAGAATACCATGGTAAAGAGACCGCTTCCTTCCATATCCAAGCATGTGAGACAACCTAGATTGGAAGTGAAAAAGCATTGCCACCTTGATTATGGGTTCACAAGTTGTATTCCACCCTACAAGGTTGTACACGCAAGTGGTATATCCACTCAGAGATGTGTCGCCAAACTGGTAATTGGCAAGAATTGGTGGTTGACCTCATTCAAACATTTGAATACTAGAGTATAAACCCATCAGTACATAAGGCATTATAGGTTGTCAAGCACCTTACATCAGGGGATAATGTTATGGCGGAAGAAAAAATACAAGATTTACTAGGATAACCTAGCCTAAAAGTGTGCTTTGAGGAAGAAGAAATAGAAGAGATACATTTTGAGCACGTGTGTATAGAGAAAGAAAAGGGGAAGATGGTGTATGTTATTGATGGAGAAGAAGTAGAGAACTTGGATGTTGAACACTTTGTAGGGACACGCGAAGGCATAGATAGTGTTGATGAATGGACACGCACCTATAATGAAAATTTAAAGACAAAGAAGGTTAACATCGACTCACTATTGGTCAAAGAAAGATGTCTCTAAGATCATTGAAATTTTACATGAGTTTGAGGATTTATTCCCTCCCAGATATCATGAGCTTAAAGGTGTCCACCATTCCTTGGGGGAGATGAGCATAAAGCTAAAGGAAGGTGTGCACCAAGTTAGGAAAATAGCATACCGGATGAATCCTAACCTACACATGAGGGTCAAAGAAGAGATAGATAAGATGATAGTGTTGGGAATCATTGAAGCTATTAAAGAGTTAGAATGGATAAGTTAAATGGTGATTAGTATCAAGAAGGACATAAGGATAAGGATATATGTTGATTACAGGGACCTGAATGTAGTATGTATCATTGATCCTTTCCCAACCCCATTTACTAAAGAAATCTTAGAAGGAGTGGCAGGGTGCGAGGTCTACTCTTTCACGGATGGATTCTCGGGCTACCACCATGTAAGGATCACAAAGGAGGACAAAAGGAAGATGAATTTCTCCACTGAGTGGGGAATTTTTTCCTATACAGTCATGTTGTTTGGGTTGAAGAATGCACCTACTGTGTTCTCGCGCATTGTGGTACAAGCTTTCCAGGACTTCATCCATAAATTCCTTCAAGTCTACCTGGATGATTGGACAATATATGGGTTAGTGAAGGACCATTGTGACAACTTAAGGCTGATGTTTGAAAGGTGTCAGTAGTTGAGGATATCCCTTAACATTAAGAAATGTGTCTTTGCTACCCCGCTTGGAACATTTTTGGGGCACATCATATGTAAGGAGGGCTTGCTAGTAGATCCCACAAAAGTTGTAGTAATTATGAGATTGAGGGAACATACTAGTCAAAGCTAAGTGCACCGATTTCTTGGACATACGGGGGTACTAAAAAAAGTTCATTGAGGGATATGCCAAGATCGCCACACCTTTAGAAGAGTTGATTATATATAAGAGTACCTTTCATTGCGGAGACACACAATAAAAGGCATTCAACACTTTGAAGGATACGCTTGTCACCGTGCGCATCCTATGTTTCCCTTCTTGGGATAAGCCTTTCCATGTTCATGTGCATGCCTCATGGACCGCCATTGGAGTAGTACTTGCATAGCCTGCTGAAGGGATTGTTGATCATCCTTTGTGCTTTTCAAGGATGAAATTGAAACCAACAGAGCAGAATTACACTACGACTTAGCACGAGGCATTTTTCATGATCTTTGTTCTTCACAAGTTTAGGCAATATTTTCTGGCAACCCCTTTTATATTTTACACTGACCATATGACATTAAAATACTTGGTGAATAGTCCAGTTCTACAAGGGTGCATATGTCAGTGGATACTATTGTTCCAAGAATTTGAGTTCATGGTGGTTGCCAAACCAGGAAAAAGTAATTCCGGATCTGATCATTTGTCTAGGATTGATTCAGGTGAGAACACGTAAAGTATTGAGGATGCCATGCCAGATGCACAACTAATTAGGCTACGGTGCGTGCCATTAGACTTAGAAGATATTTCGGTATTCCTTAAAACAAGTGTGGTGCTATTTGGAATGAAGGCCTTGGAGAAGAAGAAGTTGGCCATACACGCTGCGCCTTACATGCTAATTAGTGGAGATCTATAAAAAATGGGCCATGATGAGGTTCTGCGCGGTTGCATGCTAGAACATGAGCACATTGTAATTATGGAAGAGCTGCATGGTGGGATTGTAGGAGGACACTATGCGGGAAATGCAACTACATAAAAGATTCTACTCGTAAGGATTTGGTGGGAGACCATTTATCAAGATTGCATTGAGTTTTGCAAGGCCTGTGACCATTGCCAGCACCTTGGAAACCTAGAAAAAGGGATGAAATGCCCTTGCAACCAATAGCTAGCACGGAACCATTTGAGAAATGGGCTATCAACTTTGTCGGAATAATCTCGCCAGTGGCACAAAGGATTGGTTTGCGGTATATCCTCACTTGCACTGATTATTTGACAAGGTGGACAGAGGAAACACCTACAAAGGATTGTACAGTGGCTACCGCTACTAGATTTTTATGGGAAAACATAATCAATAGGTATGGATTCCCATTGATTTTGAAAAGTGATAGAGGTACACACTTCCTCAATGAAACGGTCAGGATTCTGCTATCATAATTCATGGTGGCCCATCACAAAACTACTCCCTATCACGCTCAAGAAAATTGAACTGCTGAGGCATTTAACAAAATACTTAGCCACACGTTGACTAAAATATGTGATGTTGGTAGAAAAGATTAGGATGCCAAAGTATCATCCATTCTTTGGGCATATAGGACAACCTATAAGAGGTTGAATAAGGCCACACCATTTTAATTAGTGTTTGGCATAGAGGTTTTCCTTCCTGTTGAATTCATGTTAACTTCTCTACATATAACACGTGTAGGAGGATTAGATGATGAACAAGCACTGGAAGCAATAATTTACAAGTTAATGCAATTGGATGAGAGATGATCATTAGCTAGGTGGAGCTAAAAAACTAAAAAATCAAAACAAAAGGCATGGCATGATTGTCACATTAAGAACAAGAAGTTTGAGGTTGGGAAGATGGTCTTACTGTATGATTCAAAGTTTTTGTGCCATCTTGGGAAGTTGAAGGTGCATTGGTTGGATCCCTACACCATCTCGTACATCCTTGATTCAGGAACATTCCAGTTGCAAGCGTTGGATGGGACGATATTTCCAGGACACTTCAATGGGAGTAGGCTGAAGCTCTACTATAAATAAGTGTTCTTGGTGTTTGTAATAAGGTAGTATTACCAGATAGTTTAGGATTTCCTTTATTGCATGTCCCTTTTATTTTTTTTTCCTTTCTCGTTGTTGTTTTGTTTTGTTCCTTGGGCACTGGTAACCTCGTTACTTTTTGAAGGTTGTGAATGTGCAGAGGACCGCACATCATTTTATTATGGGGTAGAGTAGGGTGGAAGAAATTGCAAGGTATGAAGTTCTAGGAAGGATTGCGTTGGAAATCCCAGTTGAATGGCCCTATGAAGGAAGTGCGTGCAAGGAAAGGTGAAAAAGGATGGTTAGTGTTAGGGGAAGGCTACATTGTGGATCCACGTGCAAAAGAGGAAGAAGTGCAAATGCAACACGAGGTACGTGAGAGTAAAAATCATGACAAAAGAAGTACATTCAGTGCTGGTTATGCACGCACAAGAGTCTCTTGTCAATATGGATTTTTTGCATGCCAGAAGGTTGGAGAATTGTCCGCGTAAGGTTTGGCACATGAGTTAAGGCATTAAAGATGGGTTTGTTTGAAAAATCCACATTAAGTGTTAAATTACATAGGTAGGTGAAGTGGCATTCAATGTTAAAAGTAGTAAAAGTTATAAATAGAAGGTTGAGAAATTCCTTATTTACTTTGTGAATACGAAGAGGAATAGCTTTTGTGAACTAGGGTTTCCAGAGTTGATCTGTGTGAAGAAAAAAATTAGAAAATTTTAACCGTGAGTGATTAGTTTGGATCTGCAAACTGGGAGGGAAGTAATTCACAGGTGTGGGAAGAGTTGTGGAGAAGTTCCATCTTGTGAAAATATATTCCAGTTAGGGTTTGACAACTAGGGAATGGATTTAAAAAAAAGAGAGTATTCTTCGTAGGTTGGAGATTTGAACTTGGAAAAGATAGAAGAGTAGAGCTAGGAAGAGAATTTGAAGTGATAACCCAAGAAATGGTACCTAAGAAACCAACTATAACACCTAAGAATGGAAAGGATAAGGGAAAACAAAAAGAGATTACCGCAAGTACCAACATGGAATGGTATGCAAAAATGTAGTACCCAGCTGGGGTTTTTCTCGGGATGGAATGGGAATCCTACTTAAGAAAAATGACAGTAAATGACTACAATCATCGCATGAATGTGATTAAAAATGAAATGACACTGGATAGTGCACCTGAATAACCAGAGAACACCTAAGGGGTTACCAATTTATAGTGACGAAGTAAAGGTGAAGATAGAGAAGGCAAGATTATTGCAACTCTATGAGTTGCCCTACTTTGGAAAGCCAGAGAGCCTCTATCAGTGGCTAATGTCATGCATACATGAAGACCACTTTCACTTTACGGGGCGCAAGATACACATAACCCCTCATGTAATTTCAAGATTCACAGGCCTTATCTATGAGGGAGAAATCTTAGAGGACGACCTGTGTGACAAGGAAGCAATTAAGGAAATAGTGGTCGTGTATGCATATAAGAAATGGGTCAAGGTACTTTGATATCAGGGATATCCAAGACCTAGTGATGAGAATGTCCATGCACCTAGTAACAATAATCAATGCGCAAGAAAGATGGATGCAGGTAAACAAGTCCTGGTTGAATTTTTGTAGAAGAATATCAGAGGGCACCATCTACAATTTGTCCGCATACATTGTAGATGAAATTATCACCAGTGCACAAGAAGGAGACAAGATTCTCTTTGGTAATGTCCTCTTAACCATTGTGTTCTTAGAGATCGGAGTACTAGATGTAGTAGAAAATTTCGTTTGGGAGTACTTAGAGGAAGACCGCTCGTCGACAAAAATATTTGAGAAATACACTTGTGATAACATGATGCCTGTTCACAAGGCACGTCTTGAAAAGTGGTATACACGTTTAAAGAATGCATTCAGGGTAGAATGGAGAATACCGGAACAACTACCAACATTTATAGTAGGATAAGTTGAGTTCAGTATATACCAACACTTTTGTATTGGTAGGTTCAAGTTGAATGATGAAACCATGAGCCCATGGTGCAAGCTCTCATTCACCTTCACAGCTCAATACTTCCAGGTGGGAGTTAAAAAATTCAAGGAGTCCAAGAATTTAAAGTTTGACCTTAGTGAGGTAGATTGGGACCATAGGGAGATGCACAAGACGTTGGTCTACCCCAATAAGCACATGTATGTGGAAAAGTACGTGTCACATGAAGTCCAAATGGTGAAACCCCTAACTCTACCCATTGTTGGGAGGTCGGAAGCGCGAGTATACCTTTGCATAAGGCCCAAGTTTGAGAAGGGTGTTTATCTTGAAAGTAAATTATCTATACCTGAGGACCCAATAGGTAGGAAGAAGCCCACACCCAGGTAGAAGGAAAAAGAAATGTAGAAAAAGGCACTAAGTGCCCAAGATACATAGGTAATAGGCACCCTAGGAACAAGCACTAGAACAAGTACTTACACACGTAGGAAGAGGTCTCTAGTCAAAGAGGGGGTTCCAGAACAAGAAAATCTTATCATAGAGGAGAAATCACTAGAGGAGGAGAAATAGAAAGTAGAATCTCCTATACTGGAATCCCCAGTTAGGAAGAAACAAAAGGTCATGGAGGAAGCTGGTTCAGAGGAAACAGAGAGCTTGGAGAAATACATAGGTGAGAGGGATAATGATGAAGAAAATTATCTTGAAGGGGACCAAGGACCACTTCTTTTCAGCATGCACAATTCAGAAGAAGAGGGCAGAGAAGAAGAATATGACTTCCTTTTCGTGCAGCGCAAGGGTAGATAGGAGGAGGAAGGCACTCAGAACATGGGAAGAAGTAAATAGGTTGGAACGTAGGATTATAAAAATCCAAGCCTCACGAAGGAGCAAATAAATGAGGTGATAGAAAGAGAAGAAACGAAAATCAATAAAGCCTTGGTAGAACAAGAATTGGAGCACAGTGCTGATATAGTGATGGAAGAAGATAAGGAAGAAAGCATAGGGAAAGATCACAACAACACGGTAGGCTCTACTCTATCGTTAACTATTCCTAATGGCACGTGCACATGGGGAAAGCATATGGAGATCTAGATGCAAGGAATGAGCTACATTAATGATCACAATAAGGTGTTATGTGCGTGCTTCCAAAGCACAGTCTCAACAGATCAACTATTGGAAATGAAGTTGTTTGATGAAGAAGGGGCATACCCTCAGACAAGGAAGATGCTCTCTTGGGAAATTGAGTCCCACATCGATAAGTCATAGTTTGAGGTAAGCTAGGGGGAACTAATGAAAATGCCTGAGTCAAAAGGAGACAGCCCTTTGGTAAATGCTCATCAGCTTTCAGATGAGAAGTTATACAATGTGCTCAACAAGGTCTTAGTTGAGGTTAAAGCTAGGTTCTTTGGACAGAATGACAGGGTAAGATTTCTAGAAGCATAACTAGAAAATAAGGAGGAAGAGCTAGAAGAGAAGGTCAAGGATTTAAATCAGGAGTTAATTAGCGCTAAGCTAAAGTGTGAACTTAGGGAAGAAAAGGAAAGGGTGTGTGAAGTAACTAAGAAGGTAGAATCCATCACATATGCCATTACGTTGAAGCATCCATACTTAACGCCACCCGTGCAAAAGTATGGATCTTCCCTTGAGTGCCTTAACAACTTAACATGCATCCTCACCATGGAGAGGTAACCTCTGACCTCAAAATCTATAGAAGAAGTGGTAGCGTGGCTAGAGAAGGAGGAAAAATTAAAGGTAGTAGCAATCATGGTTGAATACAACAAATTACTTGTTGATGTAAAGATTACTTCCCATACCGCTAAGGCCGCATATGACAACTGCACAGATAGAGATAAAGTTTTGAGTATTCTGGTCACTAACTATGAATCAGAGCTTAAAGAGTTCCAAGAAAATAACAAAGGGAACATAGCTGAGTGGGATAGAATCTTGACTGAGGTTGAAAATAATTTAGAAGCTATTGAGGCCCTAAGGGGTACAATCAAGAACCGGCTAAAAGGGTTATACCCACAAATTACTAGACAGATGGATGCACTTGAGGATGTGGGCAAGGAGTTGGAAAAAATTGTTAACACTATGAACGCTCAAGGAGATGGATTGAGTTTTGGGGAGGTAAGTGCCCTCATCGGTGATCTCTTCCAGAGAGCACAAAATGAATTCAATGCTTGGAACAAGTTGGAGGCTGACTTGCAAAAAGATTTTCCTATCTTGTTTTAATAATTCCATCACTTCCCCATTGTTTCTTCTTTCCTAAATTCTTCATTCCCTTATTCTTTTCCCCAGATGTTAAGTCTATTATGATTCTTAATTCATTGGAGAGGTGTTCCCATGGACAGAGAATAGGTGTAGTGTGGGGTGATTTTGGGCCCCTAAAATATCAACTAAGTCCAAAAATATGCATGGGTGCACAAGACTGAAGTTAATAAATGGGAACATAAGGAGAAGGCGCGCAAGGCAAGGTTATAGAAGGGTCTTAGTAGAACCCATGATGCACACCTGCAGGAAAAGGTCTCATGACTTAGCCATATTTGGAATATCGGTTAGGACATGAGAAAAGCGTGACCCGACTGTGCATGCGGAGTGGATAAGGTGCCAGCCTGGTGACAAGTTGGCCTAGGAAGGAATATGCCATGCGATGGAAGCTCCTAAAAGACCATCATGACAAGGAGTGGAGAGCTTAGGCCTGGAGGAGCATGCTCCCATGGAGGACCACATTTGGACACTTGGCGATGGATCTGAACCCTCAGAAAGGTGAGTTGGTAGTTCAATTGGCCTATAAATATAAGAACATGCAGAAGAAAAGGGATATATAGAGAGATGAAGAGGGAGCGGAGATCTACAGAAATGCTGTAAAGGAACTCTATTTGGGTTGGGTAGATAAAACATAGGAGATGGATGTACCAAGGGCTTGGATGTTTACGTTTTCTTTTTGAGAGTTAAAGGATAAGAATCCAGTTATGATGCATGACTTTGGTCTACCTTTCTACAATGCTCTGTAATGAATCTAATGAATGTAATGAGGTTACTAGTTTATATAAATATGATCAGTAATGATTATGGTGCATTTAAATATCTTCATGGTTCTATTTTATGCACTTTTATGAAATGAGTCTGAATCCTTGTGCATTTCCCTTTTTGTTTTGATTCAGTTCTTAATTTGTTAAGTAATTTTCTGTCTGGAATGACTGCACTGATCTAGAATCCGTTCTAAGCTCTATGATGGTCGCATGTATAATTTACTCCCACTTCCATTAAGTTTGGATCATAGGTAATGTTTTCACACTCAACTCACATAAAAGAGAGACTCGGTGCCCACGCGTGCCTCGGGTGAGCGCCCAGTGCCCACTGGGTGATATGTCGACATGTATGGGGTTCCCTTGTTCTTGGTGGGTGTAAAATGGACTACATGGATCAATGGGATTTTAACATTTGGAAAATGTAGGAGATAAAGAAAAATATAGGTTTGGAACACTGGTATTGGACACTCGTACACAGACATGTGGACCCCGCTACTTACTGGCTGGGGGCCCTCAGCCAGGTTTGACACACTCAATTATGAAGGGGTGTCTTGAACTCCTTCACTTCACATTGCATATCAGAGCTCTTGCATATATGAATCAATAATTTTATATACACCATACATGTGGGGCTAATCCATTAGTGCAATTAAATATTGTAATTAATTCCTTTTTATTTACACTTATCTAGGTCAAATTCAATGCATATTTCATACCAAATATATGTAATACATTTTCAGCTAAACATTAGCGTAACCATTCTATCCTTCACACATATTTCCATGTACTAAATTAAAACCAAGTGCCCAAAATCAGTGCCTAAACCAAGGTGGACCAAGTCAAATGGCTATCCATGGCCAATGCATATCTCTAGGCTACCCATACTAAACCCTCTCTCCTCCAAATGCGCCATAAATGTGGGATCTTATCCCTATACAAAATGTGCCCCAAATGGAATGGGATTTGAATGTGGGCCACTTGGGTGAAAGGATAAGGGTTTTAATGCTGCACCATGCCTTTGGAAACATTGTAAAAAGAGCTCTGTTTTTCTAGTATGGACATTGGAAAGTGATTTTGTTATTGTTTTTCTCATAACTTGAGCTAAAGATGGAATTTTGAGATGAAGTAAAAAGTGACTCCTATTATTTTTGGAAGAGGAATGTGATGAGAAGATCATAATTTTGTATAAATTATGTAAAGATTTTTTTTCAAGGTTTTAATAGATCTATCCCATTCAACTGGACCCAGAGATGTAGGCCTCAAGCACCGAACTCCGTTATCAATTCATGTGTCAAATTGTTAGTGATTCATCTCTATATTTTCTGTTTTTACACAATAATTTCAGGTTTAATTATTTTATTAAAAATACAAAAAGGATATATTAGGCAATTTTTATATAAAAAATCAACACAAAGCAAAGTTAAGTGTGTGCACAATTGCTAGTTAAATTTGATTTTTAGATCACCCCACGTGGAAAAGGGCCATGGTGTTGTGATTGGTTGTAGAGCTTGTGTAGGTATATGGATATCATGAGATAACTCTTGACATTTATGAAACTTGCGCACATACTCTACCGCATCATGCTCTAATGTGGGCCAAAAATAGCCCATCCGATGTATCTTCTAAGTGGTGGTATGGCCTATGAAGTGACCTCCACACACCCCGTTATGCAATTCATTGAGAATATCCTCAGATTATTCATCATTGACACATCTTAGCCACATAATATCGAAGGCTCTATGATATAGCACTTGTTCTAAGATCACATACTTAACGGCTATGACGTGTAGTCGTCTTCTTTGTTGTGATGTTGCACCTTTTGGATATGTGCAGTCCATAATATAATTAATGATATCAGAATACCATGGACATGTAGAGATGAGAGGCTTGATTTTAATAAAATACACACATTCATTAGGGAAATATAATATAACTAGATCACCTCCATCTAATGTGTTATTAGCCAACCATTCTGCGATGATTTTTCCTTTGAAGGAATTTTGGTTAACAAATGTTAGCTCAAACTAAGCCATCCAAGTTATGAAATTTCAAGCTTTCTTAGATTGTGACCCTTACGTAAGAAAAGTTTGCAAATGATCTTTCTTGAAAATAAATAATGTTTCTTGGCTAAGCATGTAGTCTCTCAAATTCTTTGTTGTAAAAAATATTTCAAGGCATTCTTTTTCTTCCTGTGTATAGCGTGTCTCATACTCGAGAAATGCTTGACTAATAAATTAGACTGCACGCTCTCATTTATCATCATATTCTTGAGCCAATATGCAAGCTAATGAGACATCTATAGCCCATGAATATAAAATTAGAGGGAAATACGATTTAGGAGGCATGAGTGTAGGAGGTGATATTAAGAATTTTTTGAGTAACTCAAACGCTTCATGTCACTCTTTCATCCAAATGTTGTAGTAATCATTTTCAATAAATTGTTTATTAGATGAATGATGAAAGTCAAATTAGGAATGAACCCTCAGATTGCACTAATATTTCCAAGGAAATACCTAATTGTAGATTCATCTAACGATGGGATCATTTCCAAAGCTTCTTAGATTTTTCCTAGATCTATATCAATGCCTCGTGAAGAGATGATGTATCCTAGTAATTTTCCTCCCGTCACACTAAACACACATTTTTCTGGATTTAGCATAACACCTTATTTGATTAGATGAGAGAGGATGATGTAAAGCACCTCAGGGTGATTGCTGTGTTTTCTAGCCTTAGCCAGAAGGTCATCAAAGTAAGACTCCACAATTTTATGGATTAGATCATGGAATATATAAGTCATTTCCTGTTGGTATGTGGCACCACCGTTATTGAGACTGAACGACATGACTGCATAGTAGTAGGTTCCCCAAGGAGTGATAAATGTAGTCTTTGTCTAATATTTCTTAGAGATTCTGATTTGGTTGTATCCAGAAAATCCATCCATAAGGGACAATAACTCATAGCCAACTATTGTGTCAATGATGACATCAATGGATGGAAGTGGGAAATCATCCTTGGGACATGCTTTATTAATATCTCAAAAATTGATGCAGATACAATTTTTTCTATTCTTTTTGAGAATGGAAATGATGTTGGATACCCACAGTGAGTAATCAACTAGTTTAATAAACCCCACATGTAGGAGTTTCATGACTTCTTCTTTAACCATAAGAGCTACCTTTGGCTTCATGGGTCTTGATTTCTTCTTAATGGGTTTAACATCTGGCTTGGTGATGAGATTATGAACTACACTATGAGGAGAAATTCCCATCATTTCCTTATAGCTAAACACAAAATATTTTGAATGTTTCTTAAGAATTTGTGTGTATATTTCTATCTCCTCAGGAGTTAGAGAAGATCCTATCTTGAAAATGTTTTGTTCCTCCTCTGTCCCAATGTTAATATTAATTGTTCCTTTGATCAAATAAGTGTTACCCTATTCAAACTTAGGTAGGGCTATAGGTAGTTATAAGTTCCCCTCCTCTTCTACCTCATATACCTCAAGACCTTCCAAAGAGGAAGGTTCCATCAAGAGATCTTTAAAGTTAGAGGAAGAGTGAGGGATGAGAGAAAAGCCAATATTATGGTGGGCGAGATGTAAATTTACGTAAGTGTTTAAGTACCATAGGATTGCTTCATCATTTTATGCATATTCTAGGGTGATGGGATTGTTCTCGATTTCTACACATGCCAAAATTGGAGTTGTTGACATATTGTGAACCAAAACTATGAATATTGTATCTTTTAACTCTTTTCTCGGAGTGAAACAAGAAGTAAAAGTTGTTATGGAATCAATAAGGAGGTTTTTCTTGCAGGTATAACTTAAATCCAAATAAAGAAAAAACCCTTTCTTAAATATAAGACAACAATCTTATAGAGATGCAGGTGTTCAACTCTAGTCTCATATACCTCAGATAATTTAGTTGTGACTAGTTGTGAAACACCTAGCACTCTAATGTTACTGACACCCATCCTTTTATTAACTATGATTCCAAGAAGGAGAGACTCATATTACTCCCCACTATTCATACATTACAAATTAAATTTAAAAGTGAAAGGAATGACGTTTCCCTAAGGAGAGGTAAGGATCACACCTGCCCCAACGCCAAAGCTGCACCTTGTGCCATCATAGTTCAAAGTCCAATAGTTGCTTGGGAATATTGACATTGGGTCATCCTTACCATCTTCTTCCCTTGCTTCTGAAACATCCACCATACACATTTGATCAGTAGGAAGAGAGCCAAGTCCCAGAGCATGTCCTATGCCCATGGAATCAAATGGAAGGAGAATGGGAAAATCTCTCTCCAACAACTTGACTATCTTTTCCATTGTTTCCATTGACACTATCTGAACAACTACAATTTCATCTTTGACCGTGGGAACTCCTTCAATCAAGCTAGCAACTACTAATTCCATTGTAGGAACTAGTTTTGTTGCAGGCATTGAATTGGTTGGTTTGTTTAACTAGTTTGCTGGGAGTTCAAACTCAAAATTCACTCTTAGTTTCTTCTTCAGATTAGCTAGGTGTATGTCAAAGAGCTTTGGGTCACCCTGTGCAATGAAGACCTTTCCCAAGTGTTATAATATTACTTCTTGAAACAAAGTGGAGGGAATAGATTTCATTCAGTGTATCTAAGGATGGCCAAGGATCATATTACATTTAGTCTCCCAGTCTATAATATAAAACTCCATGAGGACCATCTTGGGTCTTAAGTTGACTAGAAGCAATATGGTTCCAATTGATGTTACCTTGAGGCTATCATAACCCCTGAACATGTTTCTTATTGAATAAGAATTAGTTTCTCCTCAACCTAACTTATTGAAAAAATAAAAAGGGACAATTTTTATAGATGACCCATCATCAATCATCATGCACTTTAAATACTTATCGTAGATCCAAATTTATAGATACAAAGCTAGATCACCTCTATGTGTAACTTCTGCATCTGTAGGCATCTTATTAATGTTAAATACAAATCTGAAATCAATTCCTAGATGCCTAGGAGGATAAACATCAAAGTCTATATGCTTTATTTTTACCTCATAAGGAGGAGGATTGACATTGATTAAATGTCCAAGGCCCAATGCTTCTAACAAAGCTTCTCTATGAGCAAGAGAGTTATTCAGTAAATCCAATTAGGATATGTGAGAAAAGGTATTGGTTAGATCATTAATTAAGTCCTAATCCCCCAATGGATTTGCAAGAATTTTCTAAATATCATCTGATATCGACAAGTAAATAGGTATTGGATGTGATGAAAAATCTCAAGTTCTTGTGGCAACATTAATATGGGGTTCAGTTTCCAATTCTACTAGTCCCACGATATTTATCTATTTGTGATTGTCTAACAGAGGAGCCACTAGTGGGTTTTATGAATTAAAAGCTTCATGATCGTTGTTTCCCACCAGGATACCCTTGTTTGAATTGCTAGGGTCTAACTTACCATCTTTAGGATGTGTGGGAAGAGGATCACTAAATATTATAAGTAGTGTGTTTTGATGGGATACCAAACCCATAAAAGTGTTTTGGGTAGTTGTTGTAGGGTTTTCCAAAAACATATCAATAAAGAGTTACCTTTGGTCTTCTGGAAAAAAATGTAGAATTTTTTTACAATAATGGCATGCTCTTGCATCATGTCTTCAAAACCTGTGAAAACTACAGTATAAATCAGGATCATAATCCATAGGTATTTGGTTTCTATTCTATTGTGGTCTGATGTTTCAACTATTTTTCAACTACTGGTTGTTATAATTGAATTTTGGGGCCCATTGAACCTGATTTTGGAATTGGTTTGTGTACTGGCTAGGGCCTTGAGCCTAAATTTTTTGAACTTGTTTTTTTTATTATTATTGCTAACATTGAGGATTATTGAAGTCCACAATGTTGATTATAGGCATAAATTTATTACTCCTTTAGTTATTATCATATAGATTATTGTTATTGGTAGTGTTTATATTAGGGGTGTTGATAACGTTTGGTTTCGTTTCCTGATCAGTAACATCGTTAGTTGTAATCCCATGATTCTTGTTGAGGACCTTTACTACCTGATTGTTGTTTGTGTTGTTGGGGTAGTAAAAATTACCTTGGTTGGGAGTGATCAATCTCCCATTTGTTACGTAGGTCTTGTTAGGAATTAGAGAAAAAATATGTGGAAACAATTCCTCAAATCACAGCAGTAGGAAACTATATAGCAGAAGTATACATGTAGAAATATAACATCATAAATAAATAATGCACAAAAGAAGACAAGACAAGATTTAACATGGTTCACCCAATGTGGGCTACGGCTACCAAGAACTTGCTCAGATTTTATTATCAATAAGAGTAAAACAACTCTCATAGTATTCTCTCAGTTATGAACTCACCACAGAATTCTAAAGATGTTAAACCATATCTAAACCACAATTGACACCCAATTGCTTGGCCTTGATCACTCTTGATCACCTCTTGATCACTAAGACTCAAGACCTTTTGAAACACACAAGATATCTTCAAGATACCCTAACACCTCTATTTATAGGATTATAATCCTTTAAGAAGTCCAAAAGCTGATCCCAAAAGTTTAAAAGTCATGACCTTTCATCTTCCCATAGCTGGAAAAGAAATTGTCATGACCTTTCATCTTCCCATGGCTGGAAAAGAAACAGTCATGACCTTTCATCTTCCTAATTAGAACTCCACACTTTAATACTGATTTGAGAAGACAAAAAATAGGCTCCACACCCAAACAATCTCCCACTTGGAGATTGTTCCTACTGAGTAAAGTTCTCAACCCTTAATTATCAACCATGAAGGCCAATCAAAGTTGAACACAACTTTAACTTCTACCTTGTGACCACCTTGGTCATCATATCTGCAAGATTCTAACTGGTATGAATCTTTTCCAACTTCAACTTATCTTCTTCCAAATCTACCCTGATGAAATGATATCTCAGCTGAATGTGCTTCATCCTAGAGTGAAAAGAGGAGTTCTTCACTAAATGAATAACAATATGACTATCACTTTCTAGACTCCCAACTTATTACTTATGACCATAATCATCAAGAAATTGTTATAGACAAATCATCTCCTTGCTTTCCTCTGTGGTAGCAACATACTCAGCCTCTGTGGTTGACAAAGCCACAACCTTTTGTAACCATGAAATACAACTCACCGTTGTATCACCGACCATAAACAACCTATCGTGCTTCTCCTGCTATCCAAATATCCTACCATGTATGAATCTACATAACCATGCAATGTAGTGTCTAATCCATCAAAATGCAATGCTTCTCCCATGGTCCCTCTCAAATACCAAAGGATCCACTTCACTGCTTGCTAGTGCTCTCTACCTGGATCACTCATAAACCTGATCACTGCTCCCACTCCATGGGCAATGTCAGACCTAGTGCATACCATAACATACATAAAGCTACCAACCACTGATGAGTACAGTACCCTAGACATCTAGATTTTATCCTCCTTAGTCTTGGGAATTTTCTCCTTTGATAATTTAAAGTGACTTGCCAAAGGGGTACTAACTGGTTTAATATCCTGTATACTAAAACTCTCCAAGACATTCTTTATGTAATCTTCTTAGATAACACCAACTTCCTCTCTTTCCTATTCTGAGTTATGCTCATAACAAGGATTTTTTTTCTACCCCCAAATCCTTCATAGCAAAGGAGTCACCTAGCTGCTTCTTGAGTACCTTTATTTCCTGCATGTTCTTCCCTACAACAAGCATATCATCCACATACAGGCATAGATTAATATAACTACCATCAAGAAACTTCTTGATGTACACGCAATGGTTTGAGTGACACCTGGAGTAACCCTTCTCTTGCATAAAACTATCAAACTTATTATACCACTATCATGGATCTTGTTTGAGGCCATACAAGCTCTTCTTCAATTTGCACACTAACCTCTCCTTCCCTTTGACCTCATAACCCTGTGGCTGTTGCATATACAATTCCTCATCCAAATCACCATGAAGGAATGCAATCTTCACATACAACTGCTCTAAGTGCAGGTCTTCTACTACTACTAAACCAAGAACAGCTCTAGTAGAAGTCATTTGAAAAATAGGAGAAATTTTTTCATCAAAGTCTATACCTTTCTTCTATGTAAATCCCTTGACCACCAACCAGGCCTTGTATCTATTCCTAGCTCCATCCTCCTCTTTGATTTTATACACCCACTTGTTTTGCAATGCTCTCTTACCCTTAGGTAGCTCCACTAGATCCCAAGTTTGGTTTTCCATAAGAGATCTATGCTCTTCATCCATGGCCTACTCCCACTTCTTCCTGGCATCCACCTGCACTACTTCCTCAAAGCACTCTGACTCTCCACTGTCAGTGAGCAATAAATAATTCAAATATGGAGTAAATTATTTAGGTTCCCTTATTACCCTAGAAGACTTTCTCACCTCAAGAGTTTGGGGTTCATGATGAGTAGGTACTTGAATTGTCTATGCCAGAACATGCTGTACCTGAACCAGCCCCTTGGACACCTTACTTTCTGCAATGTCCTCTAACATTGTGTATTATTTGTTTGATTCATCTTTCTATTCCTCCAACTGATCTTTATACATGAATTTTTCATTAAAGGCAGTATCTCTAGACTTAAATATTTTCTTATCCTTAAGACTCCAAACACAGAAAGCAAAGTCATCCTCACCATATCCAACAAAGGTGTATTTATCATACTTAGCCTCTATCTTGGTCCTATCATCTTTATCAATGTGAAAAAATACCTCACGAAATGAGTAATCAATTTTCTTACCAGAACAAGCCTCCTCAGGTGTACCTCCATCAAAAGCCATAGAGGGTCCTATGTTAATCAGATAAATAACTGTACTCACCGCTTCCACCCAAAACACGAGTGGTAGCCCCACATGTAACCTCATGCACCTAGCACGCTCCATGATTGTCCTATTCATTCTCTCTGACACTCCATTTCCTGTGGAGTATTTAGAATCGTTCTTTGCCCACGGATCCCATTTACTAAACAATAATCAAGAAATTCATTAATATAATACTCCCCTCCATTATCCAACCTGAGACATTTCAACTTGAGACCCATTTCATTCTCAAACAAGGATTTACATATTTTGAAGGTTTCAAACACATCAAATTTCTTTCTAATGCAATATAACTAAACATTTCTAGTTGCATCATCAATGAAAGTGACATAATAACATGAACCATCAATAGAGTTTACCTTAGCTGGCCCCCATATACATGTATGCACTAAATCTAGCTTACCCTCATTCCTGGTAGGTCCAACCTTAAGGAATCTCACCCACTTCTGTTTTCCATAAACAAAGTCCTCACACAAGTCTAAATCAAACTCCTTTAATCTAGGCAACCTGTCCTTTGTAATCTGCATGCCCTTTTGACTCATATGACCGAGTCACTGGTGCTACAAAGTTTCATCTTCATATGCAGAAACTAAATTACAATAATCAACACCACTGGTTAAATACAAAGTATTAGTTTTCTTACCTCTTGCAACCACAAGTTCTCTATTGGTAACCTTCTAATAATCCACTATAAAACTGACTATACAACCATCACTTCCCAGCTGAACCACTGATATCAAGTTCCACTTCAACTTAGGCACATGCCTGACATCCTTAAGTAGCAATGTGTTCCCATTCTACATTTTCACCTGAACAAAACCGTTCCCTAATATTTTGCATGGTTCATCATTACAAAGATATACATGTCCAAAATTTCCTTGAACAAAATCAGTAAAGTAATTTCTATGTGGGGTGGCATGGAAAGAAGCCCCTAAATCTAACACCCAAGACTTAACAATATTATCTAAAGAAATAATTGAGGTATCCTAACAAACATCACCTACTGCCACATTTACCTCTTTAGTTTCCTCCCTTTTTCTTCTTATCCCGAAGAGCCCAAAAATCTTTCTTAGCATGACCAACCTTCCCACAGTGCCAAAATTCTAACTTACTCTTGGACTTTGACCTTCCGTGATCATTCGACATCCCATGGATACCTTTACCTCTTTTCTTTTGTATCCCTCAGCTCTCCACCGTCAAAGAATTTATAGAAGTAGAAGAATATCTGGTGCTCTTCCTTCACATTTCCTCACTTAGGATCACACCTATTACATCCTCAAACTTCAGCTTTGAATTATTAGAGATTGAATTACTTACAACCATAACCAAGCTGTCCCAACTATTTGGTAAGGAACACAAAAGCAAAAAATCCCTAACCTCATCATCAAAGTCAATTTTTACTGAGTTTAACATACTCACAACTGTATTAAATTCATTCAAATGAACAACAATAGAAACATTCTCAAACATCTTCATATTAAATAAATTTTTCATTAAAAATATTTTATTAGAGGTAGAGGGTTTTTCATATAACTTCCCCAACACACTCATGAAACCTTCTATGGTCTTCTCCTGCAATATGTTGAAAGCAACTGAAGATGCAAGGTATAACAAAATTACCTTGAGTGCCTTTATATCTAGAAACTCCCAATCCTCATCCAACATGTTTGTAGGTTTCTTTGCTTTTCTAGCTAAAGGAACATGAAGGTCCTTTTGATATAAGTAATCCTCTGTTTGCATCTTCCACAAACCAAAGTTCTTCCCATTGAACTTCTCAACCCTTGATCTGCCCTCATCCACCTTAGCTCCCACACAAGATAAAATTTTCCTATGATTTACCAATTCAGAAAAAAAACCACCAAATCTTTGATACCAGTTATTAAGAATTAGAGAACAAATATGCGGAAACAATTCCTCAAATAACATCATTAGGAAACTACATAGAAGAATTATACATGTAGAAATATAACATAAATAAATAATGCACAAAATAAGAAAAGACAAGATTTAACATGGTTCACCCAATGTTGGCTACGTCCACCAAGAACTTGCTCAAATTTTATTATCAACAAGATTAAAAAAACTCTCATAGTCTTCTCTCAATTATGAACTCACAATATAATTCCAAAGATGCTAAACCGCATCGAAACAACAATTGACACCCAATTGCTTAACCTTGATCACTCTTGATCACCTCTTGATCACTAAGACTCAAGACCTCTTGAAACACACAAGATATCTTAAAGATACCCTAACACCTCTATTTACAGGATTACAATCCTTTAAGAAGTCCAAAAGTTGACCCTAGAAGTTTGAAATTCACAACCTTTTATCTTCCCATGGCTGGAAAAAAAACTATCATGACCTTTCATCTTCCCATGGCTGGAAAAGAAATGGTCATGACCTTTCATCTTCCCAATTCAAATTCCGCACTTCAATACTGATTTGAGAAGACCAAAAAAAGGGTCCACACCCCACTAGGTCTTTCAACCACTGTCTATAGCTTCTTGATCGATTCAGAGAGCACCCTCCAATACTTCTTCATATCTCCTTAATGGGAATTTTTGGACTTCTTTCTTCATTTCATTATTAAAAGAATGAAGGAATAGATTGGAGAGATCCATTTGATCCATATTATAAGTGCTCATCGAAGAATAGAGGACCTGCCACCATCTTTGGATGAAATGAGCAATAGACTCATTGTGTTCTTGTTTTATGTGAAGGAATTCTCTAATTCATGTCCTTAGTATTTTGTTCATATCAAAATCTTTAATAAACTCATACATGAGTTATTTGAAAGAGTGTATCAAAGCCTATGGTATCCTGTAATACCAATTGAGAGTGATACCTTATAAAGTCTTAGGGAATATTTTTGTAACGATTGCACCCCACGAGAGAAGCTCTCGAATGAAAATTACATAAGCCTTGATGTACGCGTTAGGATAACCCTCCCCCTTGAATTTTGGAAGGTCTAGTAGAGTTCTTGGGAGCATGACACTTTGTATAGAGAAGTCAAGGTGCTCCTTGAGATATTCATAGTAGGTCCCTACTGTGTATAACTCAACCATTGATGATAATTATTGAGGAGGTAGAGGCGGAATTGGTTGTTGGAATGGTGTAACATATACATTCATTGGGGCATATGGAATCCCCTGTGGCTAACCATATGGTCTAGGGTAAGAGTACATGTCCCCTTGTGAGGACTTAGAATACATGTGTACATAGGGGGAATATTATTTTGATACAAATTTTGAGGCACAAAGCCAGGGAACATTACATTTCAAGTTGGTATGGTGTTTAAGTATGCACTTATAGTTAGTGCCTATGGTGGGTATCCATATGTGGCATGGGGGGCATAACCAAGGTGACCAACCTAGTTAGAATATCCATAGGAGTAGGAATTCCCATGTAAACTGGAGTATTTTGTGCAGTAGGTAGTTGGCCATGGTTTTGTGGATAGAAAGGAATTTTTCCCTGATAAGTATGTGAAGTTTGAGTATTTTGAGAAAGTTCCAATTCCTTGGCCTTTTCTACCAACGTCAAGATGAATTCTCCCGTTGATGGCGCGGTGTTCTATTTTAGCGTACACTGTTGAACATTTATAGGTTGATGAGGAATGTGATATCCTGTTATAAATTATTCATTGTTTTTCCATCCTTTATTAGTAATGTTTTCCATTCTAGGAGGGGTAGTGGTGTTATTGTGAAGAAAGAAATCAACATATCTTTGCAGCCTATCAAAAGGTTGACTCATGTTTTGGAAGAGTTTCTCACTTCTAGCGTAACGTGCTAAGTACTCCTCATCTGAATGTGGGAGTTAGTCAGACTGCATACTGATCATTTTTTTGAACAAGACATGAGGGGATGAACCTACCTCTCTGGTAAAAGTAATATTATTAGATCTTGCAAGCTCAAGCTATTGCATATGTGTAATTTGGTTGGTTTCCTAAATCCTTACTGATGAGCCAACATTGATTCCATAAGGAGGAGCTTGAGAGGCGTGAAGATGGGTGGTCAAGTAGTTGTTTACCCATGTAAATAAGAAGGGTGACTATTATTGTCTACCCATCTAATAATTGTACACTTCAAGACCCAATATGGTTTTTTCATATCCATAATATGCCTAAATATTTGGGGGTATATAAATACCCACAGAATAATGGGAGAGAGGAAATGTGGATGAAGAAAGTGGAAACACAAAGAGACTAGCTCTTCACATTGGGTTCACCAATTTGTAAATATGAAAACAAAAATGTGAAATTCACATGTACTTAACTCCCCAAGGTTGTGCCAAGGAAGCCGATGTAGAAATAATGGATGGATAAATGGTAGCAAAATATGGTACTGGACGAAAAGTGTGTGTAAATGGTACGAATGAGTTGTTAAGGTAATACAATGTTTTTGACTTGCAATAATGGGATCTTCTAATCAAGAAAAAAAAATCCCATCTAACTTGGATGGGTCAGATGAATGGAGTGGAAAGGATGGCAATACAGAGACTCTAGTCAATATCAAGCTCTGCAGATTTCCTTTCCACTGGTTGTGGAATTAATGGGAAATCAATGGGAGACTTGTAAATTTGTCTAGACAGGATCATAGAACAAGTGAAAGAGGTATGCCATCATGAAATAAGATCCAATTAGTAGAAGAATTTGAAAATGTGAGGGTTGGTTGAGATTCCTTGTTTAGAGTGTCTAATTGTGAGATGATAAGTGGTGGTAAGGGTAATGTGTGGAAAACTAATGTATGAAAATTTGTATCAATGTCAGTGATAATCTCTGGTGAGTTTGGTTGTGTTACTAAAAGATCACTACTGAATGTTCTTGGTTGCTAAGGTCCTCCTATAGTCATGTGAATGATCAGACTCTATGCCTAGGGTCAGTCAGGAAATCTACGCTCATGGGCGGTCCAATAATCATAAGATTGGTTGTTTGATTTTCTCGATGTATCAAGTTAGTGTTCTTATGAAAATGAGATGGAGTCTCATCTCAATATCTGTAAGTAATTTGGGGTCATTTGGTTGTGGCAGCCTTGGGTCACTTTTGTAAGTACGCTCTTGTTTTTGACCTCAAATGGTCATGAATTGACAATGTTTCAAGGCAATCTATAGTTAGGTTAGTTTGACCAAAACTCAAATGCTTTATCATCTTCAATGTTTAACAAGAATAATTGTTCAATGATTTCTTGTAGATCTCTGGTTGTTTGGAATACATTAACTCTAATACCTTGATCAATATATGCTAATGGTACTACTGTATTTGGCTTAGGTACTATTGGTTCGAATACAAAATTCCTGGGTTCTCTAGGCTACATAATTGTCTTGCAAGAAATGATTGAATTAATCTAATGAAGAAAATTAACTAAGAAAAGTAAATATATACTATGTTTATGTATTTTCTTGATTTGAATAAAGAAATAACAACAAATAATCTAATAAACATAAATGATTTTGATTCTTTTATGATAGTTAAGAGAAAACTTATAATCTAAATAAACAAATCTAATATAGATAGTTAACCAAACATAGTTGATTGTTTGTGCCATTGTGTATTAAATCTAAACTAAACTAAAAAAAGGATTTTTCCCAATTAATATGTGACGTGTAGACAACTTCCTAAAATTATTCCCATCTCCAAATCCACAGGGACAGGAAGAAGGATATATGCCACTGAGAGACACTATAAAAGATATAAACCTTCTTGGAAATTAACTAACTACTTATAAATGAAAGGAAATTGATTTTCTATTCTATTTGATATGATATAAAAATAATAAATTATAACATAGAAGGAAATTAAACAAATCTAACCTGGAATTAACATAACATAGGTAAATCTAGTTGTGTGATGATTTGTCCCCTCAGTTTTGTCTTTTCACTCTTTGTGCATCCATATGAGTTGAAGGGATTGGGAATGTAGAGGCAACAACGGGAGAAGGTTATTGATCAATGAAAACTTGAAGGAAAACTGATTGTAATGTAGGTAGAAGAGAGATAAAAGAAGTGAATAGAGCTTAGCTATGTAATTTCTAGTAGGATTTTTACAACAATACTATCAGAGATACACAAAATTCTCTGGACATTTTCTTGAATAAAAGAATTGTATTTATAAGAATTAGCTGAGGTATGCAAAAAGCCACATCATTTCATGAAGTGACAGCTAAAACATGCAATCAACACTTATAACTGAAGGAGGAATTATGCATGAACAAATCAAGCCTATTTTAAGGAAATTCAACTAAGAAACGCGTCTAAAATATGAGCTGAAGTTGAGTTACATGTGTTTGAGGATGAGTAAAACTCTTTGGGAAAGTCTCATAGAATTTCCGCCCAATGTAGATTGGCCATTACCAAATTTCCGCCCTTCGTGGTTGGTGATTACAAAACTGCCTTCCTTCTTGGGCACCAATTATGAAATTTCCACCTAGGCAGGGCAGCAATTTTGACACTAAAGGTGAAAAACAATTGAAAATGAAGCGGGAAGCTGAAACAAAGCATATAGAGGCTACTTAAGACATACTAGGCTATAAATATAAACTACAAGTAGGTTTTAAGATCTCGAACACCTTCTGAAAAGACATGAATCATAATTGGGGACTTTTTGTAACCATTTTTTGATAATGTAGCACATGCAAATTTGGGTGCATACAATAACGCATGTGGGTCAGTCTTTTGTTTTGTCAAAAAATGAGCTTTTTTTGTATTTTTTCAAGTTTTTTAGTTCAAAGGGGCGGGTCGTACATTCTAGACAGGACCACCACTCTGCATAGGGTGGCAGTTACAAGACCACTACAATGGGAAGGCAGTGGTCATAAAACTGCCACTTTGCATAGGGTGGTGGTCTTGTAATTTTTGAGACAACGAGCTAACTTGACCAAGTTAATTTTTTTTTTTTTTGATTTTATGATATTTTGCAACGTTTTTTTATGAGCTTGCGTACTGAAATATGTTACTGACTCACTCTTTTTGTTGTTTTGGTGGATGAAGAAGGAGGAATTGTAGACACCAATTTTGTGTCACACGTCCCCTTAAATTAATGAACGTAACACATTTAACAAACCATGACCCCTTTAACTCATATTGGAATTCATCCTCACGTTATACATTAATTTACTTAAGTTAATTGAAGCATCACACCTCCACCTCACCCTGAACCCATTCTAAGGGCATTTAACTCATAGTGACCAAGTCATCACTCTCAAAACTGAGTCATTATCCCCATTTTTGAGTCACCACTTGACCTCACTAACTAAGACTTCTTCCTAAACCTAGCTGGACTTCTTCCTAAACCTAACTGGACTTCTTCTATGATCTTATTGCCTCCTCTCACATGAAATCCAATTTCCTAAGTAGACCTAACTTGGAAAACATGCCAAATCTTGGAAGGTCTGACTATTTTTTTGGTAAAAAGGAAATTTTCACCCTAACCAACACTGGTTTACCCTCAGTCGACAACGATCATCTAACTACCATCGGTTCAATTATATAAAATTTCACAACTCTATACAATTTTTCATTTAGTTTTGGAGTTCCTTTTACAATCAAGCTCAAGTATTCAAGACTTCTAGTCTCAAGATGATGATTATACACTATCAAAGTGAAAAACGGGATAAAATTTCTCTTATAGGGCATTGGAGTATTCACAGGAACACACAGGTTGCACTGTCGGGACACTAACCAATCATCACCTCACCAATCAATCACCAGCCACCTTCATTCATGAGATATTCATAGAAAAAAGTGAGTAACGTGGTTTTCATCATTAGTGCTTACTTTACTATATATATTTTACTTCCTTTAGTATTTCTATTTCTGTTGTTACCCAGATATCTCCATCTTCCCACCAATATACCAACCTAACCATTTCAAGCATTTCTACCTTTCTTAACCTCTTCCTCTACATTCCTAAGTCTTCTTAGTTATATTACGAGCCTAACCACACTTGCCTCACCCTCTGTGCGATCATAGAGAGGCCAAAAATCCATTTTTATTAATTTATCACCCATTTCCCCTAATGACATCGGTTTACCTTACCGCCATCGGTTTCATCCCTATACCGACATCGGTCACCCGACTGATATCAGTCTTTGTGTTATTTTACAGCCTTTGATGAACAAGCCTTCCATTCAACCAAAACAAACCCAAACCTCACCTAATTAGTCCTAGACCTTTACCAAACCTTTGTTGGACCTGCAAACCCAGAGTAACCTACCAAACCTCTTGATCTAATTGTAAATTTTCCCGTTAGATTAAATTTACTTATTGTATTAGAATGAGATACCTAAATTGTACAACTATAGTAGGATTTACTTATTACATGGCATTTGGTACATTAAATTATATTTGAAATAGGATTGAAATCCTTCTAGGAAGAAATTCACTTCTTGGATCTAACATTCACTAGGTAGTCCACTAACCTATATTGTTAATGCTATTTTTTGGTCTTGTGTTTCTTACAAGTCATTCCTCCCAGCCAAAGGGAAGCTCTCCATGATTATCTTAGATGAAAATTCAACAATGGGCACATTTTACCTTTGACCTTTGATTTTATAGGTATTCCTCCTAACCTCTTACCTTATTTGTTTTATGTAACTTATTGGTGAAACATGAATACATCCTTTGGTGAAGAGAAAGAGAGAGAGTGTAATTGGGTTCCATCTATCCTTGATCAGTTGAATCAAGATGTGACAAACTTGTTACACTAAGCAGGGATATGGAGGATTGTATGGGTGCCACAGATTGCACCTGATAGTCACATACTATGTGACCTCTTTTCTAATTGGAATGTGGACTAGAACACTTTTTCGCTTCAATGTGTCAGGGGAGAGTGGACCATTACTCTTGAGGATGTGTACATGATACTTGGTCTTCCTATACTTGTGAGACGTTTGAATCTTGAGACCGCAGGATCTATAGCCAGTGTCAAGAATTGGGATAAATATATGGGGGATGATGGGGTACCATTAGGCACTAAGGTGGGTTTGTGGCTCTATTATATTTCCTTTTCTCCTATCCCTACTCTCCACGAGGCCATCATGAGTATTATGGATTTACGGTTGATAAAAGATATTGGTGGAGACAAGTTATTGTATTGTTGGGCTCCCATTGTTATGAAAATTGAGTAGTATGGGAAGACCTTTACCTAGGGAGACTATATATTGGGTACTACATACCATGATTTATATAGGGTGGTGAGGTTATAGGGATAATCCTTGAGCCATCCCACATTAGTGATGATATGGGTATATGAGAAGATTATACCCTATCGAAGAGAGTCAGGGTACAAGACGAAAGAGGCCGTTAGGGCCGTGAGATGGAATGACATGTAAGTTCTTAGAGTGCCACATCAGGCTATGGCTACCTTGACTATAGCTGATATTGTTGTTACACGCTACTAGGATATGGCTGGAGTATAGGGTCAAGATGGGACCACAGTAACTACTGCGCTACCACTAGACAATTAATGGATAGATTAGGGAGGGTGGAGATTCACCAATTTGATAGAGTACCACAGTAGTTTGGATTAACCTACATTGATGTTCTTCCTCTTGTGAAAGTTTTATACATGAGCATTAGGGAGGATCAAGGTGGCCCTATGGGTGACCATGGTTGGACCATTGTGACTCCAGGGGTTCCTATTAGAATGAGATGGGTTGTCCATGATAAACGAGTACCTGTCGACACTAAAATTTTCCTCCATAATTTCTATTTCATTAATGTATGTATTAGGAATAGGATGTTGTTAAGTATAATTAGTAGTAGCGTCTGATAGAAGATAATGGTGCCATCAGTATGGTGCCGCCAATAATGTGGAGTACGGTAACAGTCAAAGTACAATAGGAATGTTGTAAAAAGTAAATATTTGTCGTAAGTGGTCCGGTAATGTTAAAATGTCAAAGTTTGGGTAATTAGAGAAGTAGTGTCTACATGATTAGGAATTAGAAATATTATATTGGAAATAAGGATAGGGAGTGAGGTCATAAATATTTTGTGTATTTTATTTGTAAAAAGTCTAAAAATGTGGAACCCATGTAAAATGATAAGGTTTATCTTATCTTAAGAGATAAGCTTACATGTACAGATAAGAGTTAAGGTATGGAATATGATTCGTCAGAGTGGATTTCTTATCCTATCTTAGAGATAAGATGGATAAGCCTGAAAGTTCTATAAATAGAGAGGCCACCCCCCCTCATTTAGCATAGAAGGAAGTAGTGAGAAATATTGTAGGAAGTGTGCGAAGGAAGCCATCAGTTTAAAGGTGTGTTGAAGAAGTCATTAAGAGGTATAATTGTAAACTTCTCCCATAGTCTTGGTGAAAGGCAAGTGAAGTCAATAACACTTGAAGTACCTCATGGGTGAGATTGTAACAATTTCATGTTAATATTATAATTTACTTTGATATTTCAGATTTTTCATCACTCTGTCTTATCATAGTCGATGGTATTCTTGTGTTATGTTGTTGTTTTGTTTCCAGATTACATCCACCAAACTAAAGGCTGTGCATTAGTAAATAATCATAGCACAAGGAGTTCCCGGTGAAGAATTATCATAGTGCCGGATTGGTGTTGACATACCCTCGCTTACACCTCTCCTTCAGATCAAGTTTGAACCCACTCACAATGGGGAGGAGGGGAAGGACATACCTATTGATGTGGATTTTGAGATTGGGGAGGATACATGGGAGGAGATGAAGGAGGAGGTAGGTGAGGAGACATGAGAGGAGTTATGTGAGGAGACTCACATAGAGGAGGATGAGAGTGACATGGAGTGGAAGGTCACTAATGATATCTCCATGTTGGAGATGGAAAAGGACCCAATTCCTCATGAGGGAAGTAGAGACAAGGAATAATTGATGGGATAGAGGGTAGCCTCACGAGAGGGGCCTTTATAATAGATACTTGTGGAAGATACACTAGTTGCACTGATTGATCCTACATGGATTCCCAAAGATCTTAGTATGTAGATACTCTTCTCTCAACCTTGTTAGCTAGAAATGTTAATAAATCAACATTTTGTTTCTCTTTTTGATGTAACCTAGAATCTACCACAAATAACCTAGGCACGCTGGCACATCACCCAGCCTGAGTTGAGTTCTCACCTAAAGTGCGTAGAGGTACAAGCTCCTGTTTAGAGTTTCTTGTGTAGGATGTTAGCATGATGAAGATATGATGCATTCAAATCTATACATAGCATAAACATTCCACAAAGCATAACTAGATCTATATCTTAAGGAATCATGAACTAAATAATAACAATGATAGGATTAACCATACAAGAACCAATTACGGTCATGTTTAACACCATAATCTATCCAATAAAATCCACTATATTAATCCTATAAAACATAGAAGATTCGTAAGTCATATAACATTACCATAAGCTATGCACATATTAGATCTAGCAACATAACTCTACAATAATTATGTCTCTCTCTATCTCACTCTCTCTAACTACACAGTTCAATCTATATTTATAAAGGCATGGATTTTTCCTTCGCCACTTACACACTTCCAAAAATAGGTCACATGCTGAAAATAGTGATGTGCCTTTACAATAATATACAAACATAATAATAATAGATTTCCTATAGATAACTGACAGTAGTAATCCTATTATTATCCCAAACTCATGCATGGTGGTTAGTAGATGCTCATCCCAAAAATAGTATTTTCAAGTCATGTATGTCTCCATCCCATTGTGTGCTCCACATGTTATCTCTAAAAATAGCTTGTATTCATGAAAATGGCTAAGTCCCGTATTAGCTTGTCCTAATGCACTTTTCCTTCACTATCCTTCCGTGTCATCAAATATGCCTTGTTCCCCCGTAAGTTTTTTTGTGTGTCCTTTCCTTAGTGTCATACTCTGTTTACTCAACAATTCCCCACCCTAATATACATTTCCATCCCTAGAATGGGGTTCCTTATGATTATCCAAAAAATAAAGAATAAGAATGGAAAGAATGTAAAGAATCACTGTACAAAATGAATGGACTTTACTCTACAACACCCATCTCTCCAAATGGGAGGATCAACTCTAAATATTCTACTTTAATTTCAGCCTCCAAGGTTTGCCAATCATTCAATGTGGTTCTTGTCTTCTTTGGAACATCTGTAGTGATGGCATCTAACTCATCATGGGTCATCTCTTCCTTTTCATTCTATAGTACGAGGAAAACATTGGTCATAACAGACGTCCTCCCCTCCAGAAGATCCATATTTTGCACTATAAGCTTCCCAATATCATCTCTTCTTTCTTTATGGGGGTCTTGGGCTACTGTAAGGGCTTCACACTTTTGTTTTACTAATGCTAATATCTCTGCATGCCCTAAAGTATCATCCATCATTACTTTTAAAACTTCATTATCTTTAATCATAGTCCTGATCCTGATCACCGCTTCTGGTGCTACACATATCTTCAGGTATTGATCCACTTTCTTCAGCTCCTCCTGCAAAGTTTGGAGTAATGCCTCGTAACTTGAAATATTCCTAACCATGGAGGCCTTTTCTCTCTCTGCTTCCTTTTTTGGATCTTTTGGTGTTGGAATCCAAAGTAGTCCATCCTCAAGAACCAAATAACTAATGTGTGCACGTAATGGATAGCTGAAGGAAAATTCTTAGGTACCTTAGACTTGAGGTACGGTCTTGATTTTAGGACATAGTCACTAATTTCTTCCACCATGTTGATGAAGGCCTCATTCTTTTTTTTCTCTAGGTCATTCTCTCCTTTTAGACATGTTATTTATGTAGTTTTTTCCTTGTTATCTTCTCATAGCGCTCTAATAGTGACAACCTTGTCAATGTTCCTCTGCGCCACCTCTGTAGATACCTTAACCAAGGCATTACTTACCTGTTCATTAGACATAATAGTGGGATTTAATTTCATGTGTCTGCTTTGGGGTGCCTTCTTTATTCTCCTTGACACACAATATTCTTTACATATGTCAAAATCTAGCTTGTCCATATGGGTCTGCATGGAATAGGATAATTATTTTCTTGTGCACATGGTGGCCATGTTTGCATCCATCAGCTCCCATTTATACAATTCTTTAAGGCCTACTATGCTCTGGAAACGGGTGCAAATAATTTTACTTGTGTATGCAACATATCCCATACTTGGCACAATTTATTCTCCACTTGTTGTCTTCATTCTTGGCCCCTTAGGCACCTGAGTGCCAAGAATCGGAGTTGTACCTTTGATGTCTTGACTAGTATCATGAACGCGAGGTTTCTCATGCTCCTTTCCTTCTCTCTCCTTCACTCCATCCTCTTCATCTTTCGTGTCCTCATCCCAGGGATCCTCTACATCTTCTGGTGGCACTGGGATTCTATTCATGCTCTCTATAGACTCCTCTGCCTCCTCATTCAATTTTAGCTTTTTCCTTTTCCTCTCAGTTGCCTCTTTTTGAGGAGAGAGTCATGGTGATATTCTTATAGATTATGGAGTTCCCGTGCCTTGGGTCCTTGTTCTTCTTAATACCCTCTTAAACTGGCGCTCTTCAGGGACCGTATCCATGTCTAAGTCCTCATCTCCTTCCTATACCTAAGATGGAGTATCCACATGCTCAGTCTCCACTTTTTCTATGGGCTACCTTCATCCCTATGATCCAAGCCTCCACTATCTTTGTGTTCATCTTTCTCCTAGTCTACATCTATAGTTGTTGTAGGATTTGGGGATGACACATTCTACACTGTATGTTTTCCCTTAGGCGGCCCTGGGAGCATGAACTCATTCTCCACATACTTTTTATTTTCCATATTTGGCTTGAGCTAGAGATATACGAGCATGGATCCACTATCCCTAATAGCCAAGCTTACTAGCTTCATGTTTATGACATCTGAGATGAGACTATCAATGTAGGTAGTTCAGCCTGGATACACATATGTCTTCCTCAGAGTGTGGTATTCATAGTCTAACTTGTCTGCATTAAAGTTCAGACGATGCACATCAGTAAATCTATTGACTGATTCCTAGAAGTAGTGCACTATGAAGGAATACAGAAGTTTACACCATGGGATCTATGTTCCATCCCTCATAGAAAATTGTGTGATGAAAAAGTGTTGGTACACCTCAAATTGTACTACCTTGCTAACTACCGAAGGTAGTTCCTTGGGAATGTGCCAATCCTCCTAAAGTGCTATGCGAAGTCTGACATACCACGTTTCTTCCCTCTGGTTAAATAGCCCACTCATTGATCCATCACATAAATACTTTTCAAACCTCTCCACGAGGGGCTTATTTTCCAAGGGGTACTCCTAGATCTTACTCTTTGGCCCATCGGGCACTCTAATTTATATAAATACTAGAGAAAATAGGATAGCACCAAAAATTATCTTGTCACATGTGTGTGCTTCCTCAACAATGGTTTATGCAATTTATCATGATAAGTTGTATATTATTCCTTGAGACATTTTCTTTACAATATGAAGCCACATGGTGTTCACGTGCGACCATATCTCTCAGTCATTCAACTTGGTGAGAAAATGTGTGGTTTCATGCACCACAAAAAACTTCTTCAACTTATCAATTTATATTCTATGCTGACCCTTGGTATATCCCAACTCCTTTCTTGTATCTATAACCGCTGCTTTATAAGTCAGATTGATAATAAGGTCTATCTTGGTGCCCTTCAAACCTGTTAGTGTCAAAACCAGGGCTGTTATGATCCTAAACCTTCATCCAGTGAAATAAAATAAGTCCATAATCTATCCAATAAACTCCACTATAATATATGTTGTCGATCGGTAGCATAAAATATGTTACCGACTAGGAGTATATTTTATGCTACCGATAGAAAACATATATTATGTTGTTGGCCTGTAACATAATGGAAAATATACCAACATCCATTGGCCCTTAGTGAAACTGATAGGTGAAACTAAGGTCAAATTTATTTATGACCCTTGAGTTTTTGGTGAACCTGCTATCATACGGCAATGAAAAAATAGCCAATTTCTAATTTGAAAAATCCTAATATTCACCATTTTATGAATATCCACCCCTAAAACTACCCTTGTATTTATTTATTTTTGAATTTAAGTTGTGATTTTGGGAGGGAGATCTTGCCCTTATCCTCAACCCCACATAATCAGTAGGATGTGAGGGATCATCACCAAAGGCCGAGATAGGTGAGAAAGAAATATGGGTAAAAATATTTATAAAGTTTTTTTCTACCAAAGAGGTTCTCTGGGAAAGATGTGAAATTAAGAAGCTTCTAGAATAGACTATGGGAAAAGACACCTATGTTGGCACGAATCTACGAGTAGAACCAAGTATGCAGGCCTTAGTAGGATTAATGTCAAACCTATGTCTTATCTTGTTAAATTAATAAAGTGGTCAGAAGTGTTGATGATAATATTGCGGATACTTGAAGAAATGTGATTGGATGTTTTGCTAATGTTTTCAGAAGTTTTTGAAATTTTCTTGAAAGATAAATTTCTCGACTAAAAATATTGCAAATGATTCAGTAGATGAAATGCAATGTGGATGCAATAATGTACATGTGGATATGTATATGAAATTTTTCTAGTAGCATTTTAGGAGAAGAAAATTGATGGTTTCACAAAATTCTTCACCCTCTAGAGTAAATAGGTGATATGCCCCATATTTGTAGTCCTCTATGACTCGATATGGGACCAACCACTTGGGCTTGAATTTCCTTCCTTTGTTAGTTTTCTTGTCTATCTGGGTATCCAATATTAATACAAAATCTCCTTCACATATGTCGCGTTCAAAAAATTTCTTGTTATACTGCCGAGACATCCGGTCAACATAAAATCTATGTCACTGCTCAGCATTAAGTTGAGTTTCATCAAGGATTTCTAACTCAAAAAGTCGTGCCTCATGATAACCTTCTTCTCCTAAAATTCCTTGTAATGAAATTTAGATATTGGGTATTTCAACCTCAAGTGGTAGAACCACTTCGGAACCAAATACAAAATAATAGGGGTTGCCCTCGTCAGTATTCTTATTGATGTTCTATATGCCGACAAGGTCGGAAATAACTTTAAGTGTCAATCATGCTTGTTCTCCTTAACAATTTTTAAGAGGATGGATTTTAGCATTTTGTTAGTTGCCTCAACCTATCCATTGACCTAAGGATAGTATAGAGATCCTGTGTGATGATTTATCTTGACTATCTCACACAATTCTTGTACCTCTTAATTCTTGAATGACATGCCATTATTGGTGCTAATGACTTGTGGAAATTTGTACCTATAAATGATATGGTTAAAGATGAGTTTTACAATTATAGATCCCATAAAGGAGGTAAGAGAGCTAAGTCCCAGAGCATGTCCTATGCCCATGGAAACAATTGGAAGGAGAATGGGAAAATAATTCTCCAACAACTCGACTATCTTTTCAATTGTTTTCGTTGACATTTTCTGAACAACTACAATTTCATCTTTCACTGTGGGAAATCCTTCAATTAAGCTAGTAGCTACTAATTCTGTTGTGGGAACTAGTTTTGTTTCAGGCATTGAATTGGTTGGTTTGTTTAACTAGTTTGCTGGGAGTTTAAACTCAAAATTCACTCTTAGTTTCTTCTTCAGATTATCTAGGTGTATGTCGAAGAGCTTTGGGTCACACTGTGTAATGGAGACCTTCCCCAAGTGTAATAATATTACTTCGTGAAACAAAGTGGAGGGAATAAATTTCATGCGGTGTATCCAAGGTTGGCCAAGGATCATATTATAGTTTGTCTCCTAGTCTATAATATAAAACTCTATGAGGAACATCTTGGGTCCTAAGTGGACTAGAAGAAATATGGTTCCAATTTATGTTACCTTGAGGCTATCGTAACCCCTCGGTGTGTTTCTCATTTAATAAAAATTAGTTTCTCCATAACTGAACTTCTTGAGAAAATAAAAATGGACAATGTTTATAACTTCCCTGTCATCAATCATCATGTTCTTTACATAGTTATTGCAGATCCAAATTTATAGATATAAATCCAAATCACCTCTACGTGTAATTTTTACATATGTAGGCATCTTACTGATATCGAATACAAATATGAAATATCTTCTTAGATACCTAGGAGGATAAACATCAAAGTCTATATGGTTTAATTTTTCCTCAGGAAGAGGAGGAGTGACATTGATCAAATGTCCAAGGATCAATGCTTATAACAAAGCTTCTCTATGAGCAAGAGAGTTCTTCAGTAAATCCAATAAGGATATGTGAGAAAAGGTCTTGGTTAGATCACTAATTAAGTCATAATCCCCTGATGGCTTTGCAAGCATTTTCTAAATATCATCTGATATCGATAAGTAAATAGGTATTAGATGTGATGAATAATCTTGAGTTCTTGAGTCAGCATTAATCTAGGGTTTAGTTTCCAATTCTACCAGTCCTGCGATCTTTATCTATTTGTGATCATCTAACAGAGGAGCCACTAGTGGGTTTGATGAATTCAAAGCTTCATGATCATTATTTCCCATGAGGATACCCTTGTTTGAATCATTAGGGTCTAACTTACCATCTTTAATACGTGTGGGAAGAGGATCACTAAAGATTATAAGTAGTGTGTTTTGAGGGAATACTGACCCCGTAAAAGTGTTTTGAGTAGTTGTTGTAGGTTTTTCCAAAAAACATATTAACAAAGAGTTACCTTTGGTCTTCTGGAAAAGTTTATAGAAATTTGTTACAATAATGGCATGTTCTTGAATTATGTCTTCAGAACCTGTGAAAACTGCAGTATAAATCAGGATCATAATCCATAGGTCTTTGGTTTCTATTCTATTGTGGTATGATGTTTCAAATGTTGTTCAACTACTAGTTGTTATAATTGAATTTTGGGGCCCATTGAACCTGAATTTGGAATTGGTTTCGGTACTGGCTAGGGCCTTGAGCCTAATTTTTTAACTTGTTTTTGTTATTGCTGCCGTTGAGGATGATTAAAGTCCACAATGTTTATTATAGGCGTAAATTTATTACTCTGGTTATTATCATATGGATTATTATTATTGGTAGTGTTTCTATTGGGGGTGTTGATAACATTTGGTTTCTTTTCCTGATCGGTAACATCGTCAGTTGTAATCCCATGATTCTGGTTGATGACCTTTAGTACCTAATTATTGTTTGTGTTGTTGGGGTATTTGAAATTATCTTGGTTGGGAATGATCAATCTCCCATTTGTTTTGTAGGTCTTCTGACCACTTTCTATAGCTGCTTGATCGATTCAGAGAGCACCCTCCAATACCTCTTCATAGCTCCTTAATGGGAATTTTTGGACTTCTTTCTTCATTTCATTATTAAAAGAGTGAAGGAATAGATTGCAGAGATCCATTTGATCCATGTTAGAAGTGCTCGTTGAAGAATAGAGGACCTGCTGCCATCATTGGCTGAAATGAGAAACATACTCATTGTGTTCTTGTTTTATGTGAAGGAATTCTTTGATTCATCTCCTTACTAGTTTTTTCATGTCAAAAGCTTTAATAAACTCATACATGAGTTATTTGAAAGAGTGTATCAAAGCCTATGGTATCCTGTAATACCAATTGAGAGTGATACCTTATAAAGTCTTAAGGAATTTTTTTATAACAATTGCATCCCATGGGAGAAACTCTCAAATGGAAATTGTGTAAGCCTTGATGTACGCATTAGGATCACCCTCCCCCATTAATTTTGGAAGGTCTTGTAGAGTTATTGGGAGCATGACACTCTGTATAGATAATTTGAGATGCTCCTTGAGATATTCAAAGTAGGACCCTACTACGTATGACTCAACCATTGATGATAATTATTGGGGAGGTGGAGGTGGAATTGGCTGTTGGAATGGTGCAACATATATGTTCATTGGGGCATATGGAATCCCCTGTGGCTGACCATATGGGCTAGGGTAAGAGTACATGTCCCCCTGTGATGACTTAGAATACATGTGTACATAAGGGGGAAGATTATTTTGATACAAATTTTGAGGCAAAAATCTAGGGAACATTGCATTTCAAGTTGGTATGGTGTTTGAGTATGCACTTACAGTTGGTGTTTATGGTGGGTATCCATATGTGGCATGGGGGACATACCTAAGGTGAACAACCTAGTTAGAAGATCCCTAGGAGTAGGAATTCCTGTGTAAACTAGAGGATTTGATGCAAAAGGCATTTGGCCATGGTTTTGTGGATAGAAAGGAATTGTTTCCTGACTAGTATGTGAAGTTTGAGTATTTTGAGAAACTTCCAATTCCTTTGCCTTTTCTACCAATGTCAGGATGACTTCTCCCGTTGATGGTGCGGTGTTTTATTTTAGTGTATGTTGTTGAACATTTAAAGATTGATGAGGAATCTGATATCTTGTTATAAATTTTTCATTATTTTTCCACCCTTCATAAGTAAAGTTTTCTGTTCTAGGAGGGGTAGTGGTGTTATTTTTAAGAAATACATCAACATTTCCTTGCAGCCTATCAAAAGGTTGACTCATGTTTTAGAAGAGTTTCTCTCTTCTAGCGTAACATGCTAAGTAATCATTGTCTAAATGTGGGAGTTAGTTAGCTCACATACTGATCATTTATTTGAATAAGACATGAGGGGATGAACCTTCCTCTCTGGTAAAATTAATATTATTAGATATTGAGAGCTCAAGCTATTGTGTATGTGTAATTTGGTTGATTTCCTAAATCCTTACAGAGAAGAAAACATTGGTTCCCTAAGGAGGAGCTTGAGAGGCGTGAAGATGGGTGGTCGAGTAGTTGTTTACCCATGTAGATAGTAAGGGTGACTATTGTTGTCTACCCATCTGATAATTGTACACTTCAAGACCCAAAATGGATCTACCGTATCCGTTGTATCCCTAAGTATTTGGGGGTATATAAATACCCACAAAATAATGGGAGAGAGGAAATGTGGATGAAGAAAGTAGAAACAAAAGAGACTATCTCTTCACGTCACGTTCACCAATTTGTAAAGATGAAAATAGACACGTGAACTTCACCTGCACTCAACTCCTTGAGGTTGTGCCAAGGAAGCCAATGTCAAAATAATGGATGGATAGATGGTAGAAAAATATGGCAGTGGACGAAAAGTGTGCGTAAATGGTACGAATGAGTTGTTAAGGTAATATAATGTTTTTGACTTGCAAAAATGGGATCTTCTTGTCAAGAAAAAAAGAATCCCATATAACTTGGATGGGTTGGATGAATGGATTGGAAAGGATGGCAGCATAAAGACTCTAGTCAATATCGAGCTCTGTGGATTTCCTTTCCACCAGTTACGGAATTCATGGGAAAACAATGGGAGACTTGTAAATTTGTCCATATAGGATCATAGAACAAGTGAAAGAGGCATGGCTTCATGAAATAATTGTTGGGAATATTATTATAGTGTAAACATTATATTATGTAATATATTATGAGTTGTAATAAACAAACTCATAATATCAGGTTAGTATATTATATACGTGAGTTGTTTGGGAGTTATAACAACTCACACACACACACACACACACACACACACACACACACACACACACATATATATATATATATATATATATATATATATAGATTTGTGGTTGAGTTGTTTCCTACTTAATAGGAAACTATCTCCCTATATATTTGAAGCTTGTTCATTATGTAATGATCCGGAATGAATGTAATAGAATAACATTATTCCGTGTATTAATCTAAATAGTTTTATTGTGTTGAATAGAATATCTTTTGTTGTGATTAAATCTGGTTTTGTGCTTACATTTGGTATCAGAGCGGTTTAATACGTGTAATTCCTTACGAATTCATGTTTTAGTTAAACACTCGTAACTTTCTCAATTCTCAACAAAATTGAGAATCGTCAAGTGTTCTGGAAAGCTAGAGATGTGAGGAACAAAACCCAGAAATGGTTTTTGAAATCGTTTTTGGATGAGTGAGCAGTTTTATATTGAAATATGACGTGTTTTAAAAAAAACGTAAATAATTAGACCTCACGTAGCCACACGTTGCAATTCAATAGAGCATTGTTATTCTGTGACATATGCAGTGTTCATTTGTCTTGATTGTTCATCAATGCATCAAAATCTTGGTGTTCATATCAGTTTTGTCAGATCTACAAATCTAGATTCATGGACCACCGAGCAGTTGAAATTGATGTGTTTCGGTGGTAATGGGCATGCACGTATCTTCTTTACATAGCATGGTTGGACAGATGATGGGAAGATTGAATTCAAATAGCTAAACGTCTTGATTTGATTCACTTGTGAGATCTCCATTCATTGGATAACTAAAATTTGATCCACATTGGTCTTAGTTTGAGCATTAAAAAAGGTAATATATGTTCTAATGCATGTTTATTACCAACGTGTAAAGTACATGTGGTTTTTATTGAAGGGATTGTACATGTATTTTGGGTACAACTGACAGTGCAGATATTTGGTTTTGGAATAATATTTGGTTCGACTCACTTCTATAGTGGCAGATATTTTAAACATTCCTCTATATCAGAATTGCATCAGTCTTTCCCGTGCATGGTTGACACGTCTATACGGAATTGGATTATTTACAATTCTCTTCTCAGCTGAATTCACCCTCGACAAGTGCATCCTCCACTTGATCCGTTGGAGCCTCTTGGCATTTAAGTGAGTCGTTCTATCAAATGTTAGATATTCAAAGTCAATTTCAAGTCTTTTGTTTACTTTGCATATGAGTCTTTGTAGAATGTCACTAATCATAGAGTCTCCATTTTTGTCAAAATTATATGTTAAAAGTCAAAAATTGTAAAAGATTATTTTTTAAAAAAGTAATCTCATTTTATTACTTTTTACAATTTTAGTTTTTTCCTCTTGTAGAAGTCGTAAAAGTTGTGTCATTGTATTAAGTCCGAAAAATAAAAAATTTGCCCGCATTTCAATTATGGATGCATTTTCACTTGTACGCGACATCCAAATTATTGAAGGTATTTTGAAGCTTCATGATCACATCCGGCTGAACTAGCAGTATGATACTGGAGGTAGGAGGAAATGGAGGATGGAGGCTACTCAGTGCCTCTCGTCAGTCGCCAACGACGAGGTCGTATTTTGTGGTGGTGACATATTTATTTCTAGTTTTGTGTTTATTTTATCTGGTGTGCAGAATAAAGAGCAACCGTTTGTGTATGTTTGCTTGGTACATGCGAGTATTCCTATATGTTCTCTTGAAGTGTTGTGATGTGGCGTAGAAGGTGTCATTCACTGAAACATTTGTATAGGAGGGCAGCTGATGTCTAGAGAAGAGGAGCAGTATGCAGACCTAAAAATATGCATAGGCATATGATTCTTGTTTCAACTACACTTCACCCCATGTTCACACTAAGGGGGTGTATGTTGGGAATATTATTATAGTGTAAACATTATATTATGTAATATATTATGAGTTATAATAAACAAACTCATAATATCAGGTTAGTATATTATATACGTGAGTTGTTTGGGAGTTATAACAACTCACATATATATAGATTTGTGGTTGAGTTGTTTCCTACTTAATAGGAAACTATCTCGCTATATATTTGAAGCTTGTTCATTATGTAATGATCCGGAATGAATGTAATAGAATATCATTATTCCGTGTATTAATCTAAACAATTTTATTGTGCTGAATAGAATATCTTTTGTTGTGATTAAATCTGGTTTTGTGCTTACAATAATATATAATTAGTAGAAGCATTCCAAAATGCAAGGGCTGGTTGATATTCATTGTTTAGAGTGCCTAATTATGAGATGATAAGTGGTGGTAATGGTGGTGTGAGGAAAACTAATATATGCAAATTTGTATCAATGTCAGTGATAACTCTGGTGAGTTTAGTTGTGGTACTTCAAGATCACTACTGAGTGTTCTTGGTTGCTGAGGTCCTCCTATAGTCATGTGAATGATCAGACTCTATGCCTAGGGCCAGTTAGGAAATATACGCTCATGGGCGGTCCAATAGTCATAAGATTGGTTGTCTGCGATGTTTAATTCATTAAGTTGTTTGATTTTCTCGATGTATCAAGTTAGTGTTTTTAGGACAATGAGATGGAGTCTCGTATCTATATCCATAAGTAATTTGGGATCATTTAGCTATGGCACCCTTGGGTCACTTTTGTAAGTACACTCTTTTTTTGGACCTCTAATGGTCATGAATTGACAATATTTCAAGGAAATATATAGTTAGGTTAGTGTTTTATATATCTGCCCCCAGTTAAATATAGACAAACAAAAGAATATGGAAATCAAAGAAACTCAAAACCTGACATTTATTTGCACCACCAGTCACCCATGACACAGATCAGAAGACATCGACATGTAAAAGTTTGTGCCCCGACATAAGTTAGAAGGTGTAGGTCAGAAAACATCGACATGTAAAAGGTTGTGCTATGACGCAGATCAGAAGACGTCAACATGTAAAAGGTTGTTCCCTGGCACAGGTTAGAAGGCACAGGTAAGAAGATGTCAACATGTAAAAGGTTGCACCATGGCACAGATAAGAATACGTCGAAATGTAAAAGGTTGCACCCTGGCGCAGGTTGGAAGGTGTAGGTTGAAAGACGTTGACATGTAAAAGGTTGCGCCCTGGCACAGGTTGGAAGGCGCAAGTTGAAAAATGTTGACATGAAAAGGGTTGCGCCCTGGTGCAGGTTGGAAGGCGTCAACACCACATTTTTAGTGCCTATGTTGCACTTAAGATTATGTTGACATGAGGATGGATGTGCTGAGGTGCACCTTCAAGAGGCACAACATTTTGAGCGTTGACACAATCGAACCCGAAAGAAAGCAAACCTTGACCCAGATATTCAAATGGCCATAACTTTTCACAGGGAGCTTGGATTCACACAAGGTTGGAATTTTTGGAAAGATTACAAGGTCCTCTACCCAACTACGACTGGATATATTTAATTGGGTGAGAAAAATTTCTTCAAAAATGTAAAATACAGTTTTCCATTTTTGGGTTTGCTAGGGTTCTCACCTATTACCATAATGAGATGAATTAAATACAACCTGGAGGTGGTTGGGGTAGATTTGGAATTCCTCTCTCTTCCCTCTCTCATTCTTCCTATAAATTGTAAGGAGGGGCTTCTTTCCAAAGGTTGGAAATTCTTTTTTTTCCCCTCCCTTCTTCTCTTTGGCAGGTGAATTTGTGGAGTTGAAACCTCCCATCTAAAACTGTAATGCAACTTTGCCTCTTGACATTTTGTAGTGTATTGTATAAATCTTTGGAGCAAATAATGCATGTCTGTGGATGATTCTCAACCCTCTCTATGTTCATTTGCATCCTCTTGATCTTTCACTACAAATTTGGTTATTGGTGCATGATCTTGCATTGCATTTTAATGGTTTGTGTTTACTAGCAAGACATGTGTTCTTCATTCCTCGGTGCATCACCTTTGTTAGTTTAGGTTTATTTTTATGCATTTTCTTACCCTGTCTCCTTGGCAAGTTAGATTAGTTTTTTCGATTAAATCCTCTGTATTTTTATGTGTGCATCTGAACAAAGGAATAGGAATTGGCCTTCATCCATAGAGCTTTCCTGATTGACAAGGTACCACACTTGGGAAAATCTCCATGTTATGCAATCGCACTGAGAGTCTTAAACCTATCGAGTTACAAACATTCAGGGGTGCTGTGATTTGCCATCAATAGTTAGTTTGACCAAAACTCAAATGCTTTATCATCTTCATTGTTTAACATGAATAATTGTTCAATGATTGCTTGTAGATCTTTGGTTTTTCATAATACATTAACTCTAATACCTTGATCAATATATGCCGATGGTATTGCTATATTTGGTTGAGGTACTATTGGTTCGAATACGAAATTCCTAGGTTCTCTAGGTCACGTAATTATCATACAAGAAATGATTGAATTAATCTAATGAAGAAAATTAACTAAGCAAAGTAAATACATACTATGTTTCTGTATTTTCCATATTTGAATAAAGAAATAACAACTAATCTAATAAAAGTAAATGATTTTGATTCTTTTATTATATTTAAGAGCAAACTTATAATCTAAATAAACAAATATAATATAGACAGTTAACCGAATGTACTTGATTGTCTGTGCCATTGTGTATTAAATCTAAACTAAACTAAAACAAGGATTTTTCCCAATTAATCTGTGATGTGTAGACAACTTCCTACAAATATTCCCATCTCCAAATCCATAGGGACATGAAGAAGGAGATATATCACTGGGGGATGCTATAAAAGATATAAACCTTCTTGAAAATTAACTAACTACTTGTAAATGAAAGGAAATTAATTTTCTACTCTATTTGATATTATATAACAATAATAAATTACAACATAGAAGGAAATAAAACAACTCCAACCTGGAATTAACAGAACATAGGTAAATCTAGTTGTGTGATGATTTTCCCCCTCAGTTTTGTCTTTTCACTCTTTTTGCATCCATATGAGTCCAAGGAATTGGGAATGTAGAGGCAACAATGGGAGAAGGTTACTGAGAAATGAAAACTTGAAGGCAAACTAGTTGTAATGTAGGTAGAAGAAAGATAAAAAAAAGTGAATAGAGCTTAGCTATGCAATTTCTAGTAGGATTGTTACAACAATACTATGAAAGATACATAAAATTCTCTGGACATTTTCTTGAATACAAAAATTGTATTTATAAGAATTAGCTGGGGTATGCTAAAATCCACATCATCACATGAAGTGACAACTCAAACATGCAATAAAGATTTATAGCTGAAGGAGGAATTATGCATGAAAATATCAAGCCTATTTTTAGGAAATTCAACTAAGAAACGTGTCTAAAAAATGAACTGAAGTTGAGTTACATGAATTTGAGGATGATTAAAACTCTCTGGGAAAGTCTCACAGGATTTCCACCTAATGTAGAGTGGCGATTAAAAAATTGCCGCCCTTCTTGGGTGGTGATTACAAAACTACCATCCTACTTGGGCAACGATAATGAAACCGCATCCCAGTCAGGGTGGCAATTTTGACAGTAAAGGCTAAAAACAAGTGAAAATGAAGCAGGAAGCTGAAACAAAGCATATAGAGGCTAAGAAAGACATACTCGGCTATAAATATAAAATACAAGTAGATTTTAAGATCTTGAAAACCTTCATAAAAGACATGAATCATAATTGGGGACTTTTTGTAACCATTTTTTGACAATGTAGCACATGTAAATTTGGGCGTGTACAATAACGCACGTGGGTTAGTCTTTTGTTTTGTCAAAAAATGATCTATTTTTGTCTTTTTCCAAATTTTTGGGTTAAAAGGGGCGGGTCGTACATTCTAGACAAGACTACCACTTTGTATAGGGTGGCGGTTACAAGACTGCCGCCTTGTACAAGGTGGTGGTTACAAGACCACTGTCATGGGCAGGTGGTGGTCACAAAACTACCACTTTGCATAGGGTGGTGGTCTTGTAATTTTTGAGACAACGAGCTAACTTGACCAAGTTAAACTATTTTTTTTTAATTTTATGTTGTTTTGCAATGTTTTTTATGAGATTGCCTATTGAAATATGTTACTGACTCGCTCTTTTTTCTATTTTGGTGGATGAAGGAGGAATTGTAGACACCAAATTTGGGTCACACGTCCCCTTAAATTAATTAACATAACACATTTAACTAACCATGACCCTTTTATCCCATATTGGTATTCATACTCACGTTATTAATTAATTTAATTAATTTAATTAATGTTAATTTAAGCCTCACACCTCCACCTCATCATGAAACCTCACCCTGAACCCTTTCTAGGGGCATTTAACTCATAGTGACCAAGTCATCACTCTCAACACTGAGTCATCACCCCCAGTGCTGAGTCACCACTTGACCTAACTAACTAAGACTTCTTCCTAAACCTAACTGGACTTCTTCTATGATCTTCTTGCCTTCTTTCACGTGAAATCCACTTTCCTAAGCAAACCTAACTTTGAAAACATGCCAAATCTTAGAATACCTGACTATTTTTATTGGTAAAAAAGACTTTTTCACCCTAACCAATGCCTGTTTACCCTTAACAGACAACGATCATCTAACTGCGACCGGTTCCTTTATATAAAATTTTACAACTCTATACAATTTGTCATTTAGTTTTGGAGTTCCTTTTACAATCAAGCTTGATTATTTAAGCATTATAGCCTCTAGATGATGATTATACACTACCAGAGTGCAACACAAGAAATAAGTTCTCTTCTAGGGCATTGGATTATTGATGGGAACATGCAGGTTGCACTATCGTGACACTGAACCAATCATCACCTCACCAGTCAATCACCAGCCACCTTCATTCACAAGATCTTCATAGCAAAAAGTGAGTAACGTGGTTTTCATCATCAGTGCTTACTTTACTGTATATCTTTTACTTCCTTTATTATTTACATTTTTGTTGTTACCCAGATATCTCCATCTTCCCACCAATCCACCAACCTAACCATTTCAAGAATTTCCACCTTTATTAACCTCTTCCTCTACATTCCTAAGTCTTCTCAAGTCTATTACGAGCCTAACCATACTTGCCTCACCTTCTGTATGATCATAGAGAGGCCAAAAATCCATTTTTATTAATTTATCACCCATTTCCCCTACTGACATTGGTTTACCTTACCGCCGTCGGTTACATCCCTATACTGACATCGGTGACCCAACCGATACCGGTCTCTATGTTATTTTACACCCTCTAACCAACAAGCCTTCCATTCAACCAAAACAAACCCAAACCTCACCTAATTAGTCCTAGACCTTTACCAGACCTTTGTTAAACTTGTAAACCTAGAGAAACCTACCAAACCTATGGATCTAATCATAACTTTTCCTGTTAGATTAAATTTACTTATTGTATTAGAATGAGATACCTAAATTGTATAACTACAGTAGGATTTCCTTATTTCATGGCATTTGGTACATTAAATTGTATTTGAAAGTGGATTGAAATCCTTCTAGGAAGAACCTCGCTTCTTGTATCTAGCACTAGCTAGGTAGTCCACTAAAATATATTGTTAATGTTATTTTGTGGTCTCGTGTTTCTTCCAGGTCATTCCCCCTAGCCAAAGGGAAGCTCTCCACAATCATCTTAGATAAAAATTCAACAACATGCGAATTCTACCTTTGACATTTGATTTTATAGGTATTCCTCCTAACCTCTTACCTTATTTGTTTTATGTAACTTATTGGTGAAATAGGAATACATCCTTTGGAGCCAAGAGAGAGTGTATTTGGGTTCCATCTATCCTTGATCAGTTGACTCGGGATGAGACAAAATTGTTTCACTAAGCAGGGATATGGAGGATGGTATGGGTGCCACTCATTGTATCTGATAGTCACATACCATGTGACCTCTTTTCTAATTGGGATGTGGACTAGGACACTTTTTGGCTTCAAGGTGTCAGGGGAGAGTGGACCATTACTATTGAGGACGTGTACATGATACTTGGTCTTCCTATACTTGTGAGACGTTTGAAGTTTTTACCCTAGGATCTACAGCTAGTGTCAGGTATTGGGCTACATATATGGGGGATGATGGGGTGCCATCAGGCACAAAGGTGGGTATGCGGATCCATTATATTTCCTTTTCTCCTATCCCTAATCTCCACAAGGCCATCACGAATTTTATGGATTTGCAGATGATAAAAGATAATGGTGGAGACAAGTTATTGTATTGTTGGGCTCCTATTGTTATGAAAATTGAGTAGTATAGGTGGATCTTTGCTTAGGGAGACTATATATTGCGTACTACATACCATGATTTATATAGGGTGGTGAGGTTATCGAGATAATATTTGAGCCATCCCACATTAGTGATGAGATGGGTATATGAGAGGATTATCCCCTATTAAAAGGAATCATGGTATAAGATAAAAGGGTCCATTAGGGCCATGAGATGGACTGACATGTAAGTTCTTAGAGTGCCACATCAGCCAATGGCTACCTTGTCTATAGCTGATTTTTTTGCTACACCCTACTATGATATGGCTAGAGTATGGGGTCAGGATGGGACCACAATAACTACTTGCGCTACCACTAAAAAATTAATGTATAGATCAGGGAGGGTTGAGATTCACCAATCTGATAGAGTACTACAACAGTTCGGATTAACCTACATTGATTTTATTCCTCTTACAAAAGTTTTATACAGGAGAATTAGGGAGGATCAAGGTGTCCCTAGGGGTGACCTTGGTTGGACCGTCATGACTCCAGGGGTTCCTATTAGAATGAGATGGGTTGTCCAAGATCAATGAGTACCCGCGCTTGTGCCTCTTCTTCAGATTGAGGCTACACCCACTCATAATGGGGAGGAGGGGAAGGATATACCTATTGATGTGGATTCTAAGACTGTGAAGGAGACATGGGAGGATATAGAAGAGGAGGTAGGTGAGGAGACAGGAGAGGAGTTAAGTGAGGAGACTCACATGGAGAAGGAGGAGAGTGACATGGAGTAGAAGGTCACCGAGGATATTTCCATGCTAGAGACGTAGGAGGACCCAATTCCTAATGAGGGAAGTAGAGACAAGGCATAATTGATGGGATAGAGGGTAGCCACAGGAGAGGTGCATTCATAATAGATACATGCGGTAGCTACACTAGCTGCACTAATTGATCCTACATGGATTCGTAGAGATATTAGTATGTAGATACTCTTCTCTCAACCTTGTTAGATAGAAATGTTAATAAATCCACATTGTGTTTCTCTTTTTAATGCAGCCTAGAATCACCAAAAGTAACCTTGGCATGCTAGTCCATCACCTAGCCTGAGTTGAGTTCTCACCTAAAGTGTACAGAGGTATCAGGCACCTCCTTAGAGTTTCTTGTAGAGGATTTTAGTGTGATGAAGATATAATGCATTCAGATCCATAAATAGCATAAACATTCCACAAAAAATAGCTAGATCTAGATCTTAAGGAACCATGAACTAAATAATAACAATGATAGGATTAACCATACAAGAACCAATTACGGTCATGTTTAACACCATAATCTATCAAATAAACTCCACTATATTAATGATATAAAATATAGAAGCTTCATACATCATATAACATTACCATAAGCTATGCACATATCAGATATAGAAACATAAATATATAATAATTGCATCTCTCTCTATCTCACTCTCTAACTACACAGTTCAATCTATATTTATAAGGGTGGGGATTTTTCCTTCACTACTTACGCACTTCCAAAAATAGGTCACATGCTGAAAATAGCCATGTGCCTTTACAATAATATACACACATGCAAGTGCGCTAATAATAGATTTCCTACAGATAACTGGCAGTAGTAATCCTATTATTATCCCAAACTCATGCATGATGCTTAGTGGACGCTCATCCCAAAAATAACATTTTCATGTCGTGCAATTCTCCATTGCATTGTGTGCTCCACACGCTATCTCTAAAAATATCATGTATCCATGAAAATGGCTAAGTCTCGTATTAGCTTGTCCTAGCATGCATTTACTTTCCTATCCTTCTGCGCCTTCAAATGTGCCTTGTTCCCCTGTGAGTTTTTTTTTTGTGTCCTTTCCTTAGTGTCATACTCTATCTACTCAACATTACCCCACACTAATATACATTTACGTCCCTGGAATGGGGTTCCTTATGATTGTCTCAAATAATGAAGAATAAGAATGGAAAGAATGTAAAGAATCACTGTACAAAATGAATGGACTTTACTCTACAACACCCATCTCTTCAAATGGGAGGATCACCTCCAAATATTCTACTTTAATTTCAGCCTCCAAGGTTTGCCAATCATTCAGTGTGGTTCTTGTAATCATTGGAACATCTGCAGTGATGGTGTCCAACTCAACCTAGGTCATCTCTTCCTTTTCATTCTGTAGTATTAGGACAAAATTGGTCATAACAGATGTCCTCCCCTCAATAAGATCCATCTTTTATACTATAAGCTTTCCAATATCATCTCATCTTTCTTCATGGGGGTCTTGGGTTGTTGCAAGGGTTTCACGATTTTTTTTTACTAATTATAATATCTTTGCGTGCCCTAAAGTCTCATCCATCATTACTTTTAAAACTTCATTATCTTTAACCATAGTCCTGATCATGATCACTGCTTCTGGTGCTACACATATCTTCAGGTATTGATCTACTTTCTTCAACTCTTGCTACAAAGTTTGGAGTAATGCCTCGTAACTTGAAATATTCCTAACCATGGAGGCATTTTATCTCTTTGCTTCCTTTTTGGAATCTTTTGGTGTTGGAATCCAAAGTAGTCCATCCTCAAGAACCAAATCAACTAATGTGCACACGTAATGCATAGTTGAAGGAAAATTCTCAGGTACCTTATATTCGAGGTATGGTCTTGATTTCAAGAAATAGTCACTAATGTATTCTACCAAGTTGATGAAGGCCTTATTATTTTTTTACTCTAGGTCATTCTCTCCTTTTAGACGTGTTATTTCTGTAGTTTTTTCCTTGTTATCTTCTCATAGTGCTCTAATAGTGAAAACCTTGTCAATGTTCCTCTGCGCCACCTCTGTAGATATCTTAACCAAGGCATTACTCACATGTTCATCAAACATAATAGTGGGATTTACTTTCATGTGTCTTCTTTGGGGTGCCTTATTTATTCTACTTAACACACAAGATTCTTTACATATGTCGAAATCTAGCTTGTCTATATGGGTTTGCATGGAATAGGATAATTATTTTCTTGTGGACATGGTGGCCATGTTTACATCCATCAACTCCCATCCATTCAATTATTTAAGGCCTACTATACTCTAGAAATAGGTGTAAATAATTTTACTTGTCTACTCAACATAGCCCATATTCGACACAACGTATACTCCACTTGTTGTCTTCATTCGTGGCTGCTTAGGCACCTGAGTGCCAAGATTCAGAGTTGGCCCTTTGAATTCCTAAGAAATATCATGCGCACAAGGTTTCTCATGATCCATTCCTTCTCTCTCCTTCATTCCGTCCTCTTCATCATTCATGTCCTCATCCCTAGGATCCTCCACATCTTCTTGTGGCACTAGGGTTCTAGGTGTGCTCTCTATAGAATCCTATGCCTCCACATTCAATTTTAGCTTTCTCCTTTTCCTCTCAATTGCCTCTTTCTGAGGAGAGAGTCGTGGTGATATTCTTATAGATTTTGGAGTTCCTGTGCCCTAGGTCCTTTTTCTTCTTAATACCCTCTTAAACCAGTGCTCTTCAGGGACTGCATCCACGTCTAAGTCCTCATCTCCTTCCTGTGCCTAAGGTGGAGTATCCACGTGCTCAGTATCCACTTTGTCTATGGGCTACCTCTGTCATCTATGATCCATGCCTCCACTATCTTTGTGTTCTTCTTCCTCCTAGTCTACCTCTATAGTTGTTGTAGGCTTTGGGGCTGACACATTCTCCACTGTATGTTTTCCCTTAGGTGGCCCTTGAAGCATGAACTCATACTCCACATACTTGTTATTTTCCATCTTTGGCTTGAGCTGGAGATATTTGAGCATGACTTGATTATCCCCAATAGCCAAACTTACTGGCTTCATGTTTATGACATCTGAGATGAGAGTCTTAATGTAGGTAGTTCAACCTGGATACACATATGTCTTCCTCAGAGTGTGGTAGTTGCATTCTACCTTGTCTGCATTAAAGTTTAGATGACGAACATTAGTAAATGTATGGACTGATTCCTAGAAGTACCGTGTTGTGAAGGAATACAAAATTTTTCACCATGGGCTCCATGTTCCATCCCTCATAGAAAACTATGCGATGCAAAAGTGTTAGTACACCAAAAATTGTACTACCTTACCAACTACCAAAGGTAGTTCCTTGGGAATGCACCAATCCTCCTAAAGCGCTATGCGAAGTCTGACATACCACATTTCTTTCCTCTTCTTAAATGGCCCACTCATTGAACCTTCACATAAAAAAATTTCAAACCTCTTTGTGAGGGACTTATTTTCCAAGGGGTACTCCCAGATCTTACTCTTTGGCCCATTGGGAAATCTAATTTATATAAATACTATAGAAAGTATGATAGCGCAAAAACTTATCTTGTCACATGTGCATGCTTCCTCAACAATGGTTTATGCAATATATCATGATAAGTTGTATATTACTCCCTGATACATTTTCTTTGCAATATGAAGCCACATGGTGTACACCTATGACCATCTCTCTTGATCATTCATCTTGGTGAGAAAATGTGTGGTTTCATGCACCAAAAGAAAATTCTTCAACTTATCAATTTATATTCCATGCAGACCCTTAGTATATACTAGCTCCTTTCTTATATCTATAACCACTGCTTTATTAGTCAGATTTGCTAACAAGGTCTATCTCGGTGCCCTTCAAACCTGTTAGTGTCAAAACTAGGGCCATTGTGATCCTAACCTTTCATCCAGTGAAATAAAATAAGTCCTCATGGAATAGAATCATAAGCCATTGGTATAGGGGTTCATAATTTCTAAAATAAGGGAGCTCATATAACTAATAAATTCCTACCTGTTTAAGCAATTTTTCCCCAGTGTCATCATACACTGGCATACCTTCCACTGTGTGCTTGTTGGTATTTTTATTCAATAAAGCATCCAACTCTCCCTTGTTTTTTAGTGGTACTATGGTTTTAGTCACTTAATTTACATCTACAGATGTGGGAATCCCACTCTTATCTGGCTATTACTCCTTCCGGGTACTGCATCTCTAAAAATTGCTCTTGGGAGCAATTTCAACTTCTAATTCTACCTTATTCTTTCCTTTTATGCCTGTTGTAGGTGCCTTCTTTGGTGTCATCATAAAAATCCCACCTTTTATCTTCTGTAACAAGAAAACTCAAACCCTAGCTCAAATTGGCGTGCCCTAGCTTGAAATCGCATGCCCTGGCTCTTTCTTAATGCTTCTGCTTCACTCAAACCCTTCACCAATGGGGATGCAAGCCTCTTCTATGGACAAATATGCTCTCCACATCTAGTTTCACACTCTCCACACCTCAATACACTTCACTCATCTCATTCATACTTAGCTCACTTAAATACTTGTGATCGCAAAGGTAAAAATGAACCTGCATCATGTCCTTATATAGATTTTCAAAAATTTAGTGCATTTATTACTCCTTCACCTACCAACAATCTTCTCATTAATTGACCATTTTCATAATATCCATGTAGTACATTTTCATGCCCCAGCTATAACCTCCTAGCCCACATTCCTACCTTCTAGATACAAACTTCTCTTCGGTGCTCTTCCATGCACCTGAGTACCTCACCACTATGCCTTCCCCTGGTAGTTTTCACGGCCACTACTTACCTAATGTTATATTTTTCCCTCATTTATCTCCATCTATGGTCATATTTAGAAGCAATATTCTTTCTAAAAATCATTTCCAAACTTGAATAGAACTTGTAATAGTTTGTTCTCATGTGTACCCAGTTGTGTATAACCACCCCACACAAATGGTATGTGCAGTCCTTTGTGCATAAAAATACTTCAGATGGTAATTTACTTCCAATGAGCAAACACTCTTATTACACAAAACAAAAAAATAAATTGAAAAAGCATATCAATGAAGAAGGAAATACATAAAGGAAAACCCATTCTAAATGGCAATACTACCTTGTTACAAACACCAAGAAGAATTATTTATAGTAGGGCTTCAACCTACTCCCATTGAAGTAACCGAGTAACCATATTCCATCAAATGCCTCTAACTGGAAAGTTCCTGATTAAATTATATGAGTGATAACATACAGTCCAAACCAATGCACTTTAAGCTTTCCTGGATGGTACATAAATTTAGAATCATAAAGAAGCACCATCTGTCCAATCTCAAGATTTTGGTCCCTGATGTGCCTGTCATGCCATGCTTTCTGCCTAGAATTTTCCTTCTTCTAACTCTAACATGCTATGACATGCCTCTCATCCAACTGTATCAGTTTATCAATCCTTTCTCCTAATGATTTCTCATTAGATAGACCTCTAGCACGTAATATGCAAAGAGGGTAACATGAATTCCATCGGAAGAAATGCTTCTATGCCAAACACCAGCTGAAAGGGCGTGGCCTTGTTCAACCTCTTGTAGGTCATTCTATATGCCTAAAGCATGACGTAAACTTTATCATCCCAATATTTCCTTCCAACATCACAAATTTTTGTCAAGTTCTAGCTCAAAATCTTGTTGAAGGCCTCCACAGTCTCATTTGCCTGAGGAATATAGGGTGTATTATTATGGTGCGTAATCATAAATTCATCCAATAGTATCGTGATTGTCTCATTCAAAAAGTTTGTACCCCTATCACTTTTCAAGCTCAGTGGGAATCCATACCTAGTAAGAATATTTTCCCATAAGAACTTGGCTGATGTAGTTGTTGTACAATCCTTGGTAGGTTCTACCTCTTCCCACCTTGTAAGATAATCAGTGCAAGTGATGATGTAGTGTGATCCAGTTCTACACACAGTTGGTGAAATAGGACCAAAAAAGTATATAACCCATTTCTCAAACCTTTCTACACTAGGAATAGGCATCAAAGGCATTTCATCTCTTTGCTCAGGCTTACCAACGCACTGAAAGAAATCACATGCCTTGTAATATGATTTATAATCCTTATATAGGGTTTCCCATCATAATCCAACAAGTAGAATTTTGCATCCAGTGGCATCATATACATAGTTCCCACCTATAATACCACCATGAGCCTCTTCCATGATATCCATGTGCTCATGCTCCAGTACACCTCAATGCAGTACTTCATCTCGGCCTAACTTGTATAGGTCACCACTGATCAACATAAAAGGTGCTGTGTGAATTGCAAGTTGTTTCTTCTCTAAGGATTTCATTCCCTATGGCACCATACCCATGCATAAAAAGACATAAATATCCCCCAATTCTGAAGGTGCATGATTTAACCTATATAAATGTGCATCTGACATTATATCTTCAATTTTTTGCACGTCCTCCCCTGATTGAACCCTTGATAAATGGTCTAGGCCATAATTAATTTTTCCTAGTTTTACCACAATGGTCAAATCAAATTCTTGAAATAAGAGAACCCATCGACATATTTGCCCCTTTAAGACGATCTTTTTTGCTAATTATTTCAATGCCATATGATCAGTATAAATTACAAATGGTGTTGATAGCATGTATTGTCTAAATTTATGTAGTACGTAGATCATTGACAAGGCTTCGCTCTCAGTAGTTTTATAATTCTTATCTGCAGGAGTCAACTTTATACTAACAAAACAAATAGGATGATCTAAAATTCCTTCTCCAGGCTGAGCTAACACTGCACCAATGGCCATGCCAAAGGCATCCACATGTTCATGAAATGGTTGGTTCCATGAAGAAAAGTGTAGATTAAGCACTATAGTTAGTCTCTCCTTCAATGCCTCAAATGCGTATTGCTGCAGTTCTCCCCAATAGAATGTCCCTTTTCCCTTTAGTAACTCTTCCAGAGGTGTAACAATCTATGGGTATCCTTTGATAAATTTTCTATAATACCTTGTGTGACCCAAGAATCCATGCACCTCACTTTGACTGGTAGGCTCTTCCAAGCCTACAATAACAATGACCTTAGCTAGATCCACTAACAATGATGTTCCCTAACAGAGTGCTAAAAGGTGTAGTAAATAGACACATCTTGATGTTCAAAGAGATGCTTAACTGTATACATCTTTCAAATGTTAAGTGCAAATTGTCATAATGATCCTTAACAATTCCTTACATTGTCCAATCATCTAAGTAAAAATGCAAAAAATTGTGAATAAAATCCTGGAATGCTTGAACAACTTAGTGCAAAAATAAAACATGTGCATTTTTCAAACAAAAGGGCATTATAGTGTATGCAAAACTTACCCATTTAGTGGTGAAACTCATTTTCTCTTGATTATCTTGTGTAATATTAACTTGATGATACCCAGATAATCCATCTGTAAAAGAATAAACTTCACACCCTGTAAAGCCTTATAATATTTCTTTCGTGAAAGGTCTTGGAAAGGGATCAATCACACATGCAGCATTCAGTTCCCTGTAATCCACACAAATCCTAATCCATTCATATTTCTTTATATTGATGACAATGGGGCTAACCCACTTTGATTCTTATAAGGGCTTGATCATGCCAAATTTCAACATCTTATCAATTTCTTCCTTAACTTTTATGTGCAGGTTAGGGTTCATCTTGTAGGGTCTCTTCTTGACCGGGCGCGCACCTTCCTTAAGATTGATCTTCATCTCTCCTAATGATTCATGCATGCCTTTTAATTCTTGGTATCCCCTAGGAAATAACTCCTGAAAATATCATAGTAACTCAATGATTTTTTCCACTTCAGAGTCAGACCAATAATCCCCAATTATTGCCTCCTTAGGTTCAACATCCGTACCAATATTCACTGTCTTTTTCTTCATAGGTTCATGATATGCAAGCACATTGTTATCTACACTATCCAAAACCTCGTGCATACCTTATAAATGATATATATCCAGATTTTCTACTTCTTCATCAGCCACTATGTCGACCATCTTTCCTTTTTCTTTCTCAAAGCAAGCATGCTTCAGTATCATGGTATTGTTCTCTTCTTCTTCATTAAAACACGCTCTTGAGTCTGTCTCACCAAATAACTCCTGAATGAGTTCTTCTACCTTTGCACTATCTCCCATAGTTAAGTGCTTTATAACCCTTAATTCCTCTTCTACTGGAGGTTTAGTAGAGAAGTAGTCAAAATCTTGTCCTATTCCTGTAATCCAATCCTACTAATTTCTGGTCTCTCTATGTAGCTCCGTATATACATACGAAGCACGCTCATAACCTTGTAAAGTGGAATAAAATTTGTGCACCCATAGAAAAGGTTGTAAAGCTTCCTACCCCTCTATCTAGAGTCTCTCACACTACTGAACATAGTGCTAAACAAGTTGGTTACCATAATATGTGCATATTTGAGTAGGTGTGTTTCTCCTGAAAAACTGAGTAGAAAGAGCAATCCTAACTTCATTCCATTCTATAAGAATATCCCTGTGAACCACCCACCAGTGCACTACTATCCCCCATAGGGTATATGATAACATAATTCTTATCTCATCTTGGTCTATCCACTGTTCCTCCATGACGCGCAGAAATACCATAGGGTCTCCTTCTCCGATGTATGAGGTAAAAAGTTGTTACCTATCTTCCTAATACAATAATGTTTGTTTCTTCATGTAAATGCACTTCTTACTTCACACCCTACCATCTCATAAGTACCATGAACCCAATTATCATAGGAAATAATTGTAGTATCACTAATAGACTGTGCATATTTCCACTGAAGGATTCCTTCTTTAGATAGATCGAGTAATTCTAAGTCTGAATGGCGCACACATACATCATGTTCAAATATTCCTCACTCAAAGGATCAACATAAGGCACATATTTCCCATCTATTAAGGGGATAATAACTCTTTCCTCATTGTTCTCAAAATTAATATATCCCTCGTTGAGCCATATATCAACATTATTTGCATAACACCAAGGGCACCTAAGAAAAGCTGGGAAATTATTTGCTTCTACAAGTGCTAAAACCTCAAAGTCCCCAGTGAACTTGGCCCCTTGTATAGTAATGGATGCATCTTTTAAAAATCCAATGAAGGTAGCCTTAGTCTGATTAGCCATAAAAAAAATTAGAAGATGGTTGTAATAGAGGTCTCCCCATTTGTACCCATGCATCTAAGGTAAGCATATTGACTTCCGTGCCTATGTCAATCAATATATTTCTCAAAATCCATCCATCTACAAAAACATTCAAAGTGATGTCCTTGTCATAATCCAAGCTATAGGGGGGAAGATTTGCATGTAGGATCTACTTTCCATTCTCAATACCTGCATGTGGAGTGTTTTCCTTTAGCCAATTCCCTAGTAATGGAATGATATTCTCCTGGCGTAATATTTTGCATACCTCTTTCAAGTCATCAAAATCTGACTGGATCATCTCTGTTGCCTTCTTCTGTTCCATCTTCCATGATTACTCCTTTAAATATTTTATTTCACCTTGAATATTTCTGAGTACCTCCATGATTTCTTGATAAACCTCCTTCTGATGCGCAAGATCCCAATAATTTGAATGCAAAACATCCTCCTTAGTGATGGTAGGATTTTTCTATAACACTTCTCTAGCATGCGTAACTTCAGCACATGTAGTAATCTTTACAAGTAATACCCTAGGTTATGGTGCTAACTTTGGCATCCACTGATTGTCCACAACACATTAGATCCTAACCATCCTCGCGCCTTTGTTCTCCTGCTTAAGCTACTTGCTAAGATGCTCATATAAGTCTAGGAATTTATCATAGCTATGATTCTTCCCACAAAAATAAAATGTAAGATTCTGAGGACACTCATGCTTGTAGTGGTCAAGAGATCCACATGTAAATCATGTTCCATGAGGAAATTCACTTCATCCACCACCATGTCCTCGACCTCTGAATCCACCATGGTATCCTTGACCTCTGCCACATCCTCCTTCATAGTGCCATTCGTTTCAATCATAGTGCACTTGATTGTGATCCCGATCTTGGTTCTCACCTTTACCATTAGGGTTATCTAATACTCTTGTTTATCGCACCCCAATATCTATAGCACCATGGATTTGGAAAATCAATCTATATTATTTTGTGTCATGAGTTATGGACCAAAAAATCTTACAATAGCAGGAGACGTTCTTCCTTATCGCTCATTGTAATAATGGGCAATGACTAATATCATGGCTCAAATGACATATCTCATAGTCTAGAAATAATGAACACATTGATATATGGGGAAAAATATCCTTGGTGTGCCCTTCTACTTCATAATTTGTACACTAAATCCTAGAGTGTGTATCATGTGCTGAATTTGCTGATAGTTTCTACAACTGATTTGTCATAGCTACAATATGTGCTTCTAGGAACGGGCTTACTCTAGTGTCTATACTTCGAAATTCCTCAACGTGAAAAGATACTTCAAGTGTTTTGCATGGATTAGTGTAATTTTTATGTGACAGCGCCCTTCTAAAAGGTGTGATCAAACCTCCAACGAACCATTGTGCATGCTAGCTTGCGTGAATATCATAAGAAATCTTAGAAAAAAGTGTTTTGAAATGGGCATCATACTCTCAGACACTCTCACTAGTGCTCTACTTAATATCCTTGAGTGTGCTTATACTCTTCTGCTCAAATTCAAGGATATAGAACTCTTTCAAGAAATCATATTTTAATGTTACATAATCTACGCAATTTTGATCCGGGCCAAACTTCCTATACCAACTGTGTGCACACCCCTGTAATGTAGTTAAAAATTGAGTTTCCTTGCATTTAGAAGTTGTGATCCATTTTGCGCGCCATAGTATCTCACACATATGTACATGTTCAAAAACATCCTCTATGCCCCTATACTCTAGAAGACAGAGAGACATCTCCATGTAAATATTCTGGGGTTGGTGCCAACCCTACCCATCTGATCCATAACCTCATGTGTTACCTCTACCTCCAGAACCACTAGATCCACCAGAACTAGAGCCACCTATACCCCCTGATCCTCCTCTTGTAGTTGGAAGTGGAATAGAAGATGTACTTACCTGTGTCCCAATAGTAGTACTGAATTGAACTCCTATAGTCTTTGAGGTGGTACTAATCCTAGAAGTGAGTCCCAAATTCTATGCACTCGAATTCTGTGCGGATGATACATCTGAAAAACTACCTCCAAATAACAACAAAGATGTTTTTTGTGCCATCGATGTACTTGATATTTGACTTACTGATGCCTTCCTACTTCCCAAATTATCTTGTTGACTATAGGATGTACTAGATAATGGAAAACCAAGTGTAAGGGTGAGGTTACTAGGTAGATTCAGATACGCACCCGTGACCTAGGTCATCTCTATTGGCACAGTCCCTTGTGAGGTCGAGGAGGGTTCCTTGTCATGCTTTCCCAAATGGGGGAGTTCCTAATGCTTTGGCTCCATGCCTTCTACGTCAGCTCCAAATCCTTCACAAGCCATCTCTCTCCTTAATGCCATCTACTCTGCAATATCATGTTGTTTCTCTATCTCCCTCTCGTGTGCCTCATTGTACTTAAGCCACCTTTCTTCTCTCTTCCTTTCTACTGATAGGTCCACCATATTTCACTAATCCTGCTCCTGCCCCCGCGCGTGGCGGGGTTTAGCTAGCCATTGGTTTTTCTTCCAAGTTCAGGTTTACCATAAAGATCTTGTTTTCCAGTGGAATTCCTTACAAGTAAGGTCCCCTATAGATAAATGACAGTATTAATCCTATTATTATCCCAAAATCATGCATGAATCTTAGTATACACTCATACCAAAAATATCATTTGCATTTCATGTAAGTCTCCATCCCATTGTGTGTTTCGCATGTTATCTCCAAAAATAGCCTGTATCCTTGAAAATGGCCAAGTCTCGTATTAGCTTGTCCTAATGCGTATTTCCTTCCCTTTCCTTCCATGCCTTAAAATGTGCCTTGTTCCAACACATGAATCTTCTATGTGTCCTTTCATTCTTGTCATACTCTGTCTGCTCAACATTTTTTTTGGTTTTTATGGTCTTCTAACTCACTGTTGTTTTCTTTGTTTTTAGCCACTGTTGGTGGTTGGTGACATCTTATTCACCAGATCTGTGTCGATACCTTGTTTCTCCCTATGGGGAAGACTGGAGTAAATATGTCAAAGGATGTGGGATAATATTTGCAGGTTGGTTGCCACACCAACATTTTTGTACCTCTTTGGAAGGCAGCAAAGATCCTGCTTGCTTAGAACATGAGGATTGTGGGGTACGAGGTGGATGAGAGATTGGTGAGGCAAAGCCATTCATGTAGGAAGACCATAGCTAGTGGTCATTCTCATGGTCACTCTCACCACTCAGTGCACTCATGATGTTGGAGCTGAAGCAGGAGTCCTAGTTGCCATTGTGCACCATCTTAGGGATCCTGCAAGGATTGATAGGCCATTGAGCCTTTATTACTTTGTTCTCATATTGTGAGACGTATATATGATTTGTTTTCATATTTTCATGCTCATTGTGAGAATTTTTACCACACCTAGTTTGTGATTGAATTTTACAAAAAAATGATCTATTTCATATACATATATCTCTTTTTGGTTTGACTATCCTTTCTACTAAAGTTGAATTCTTTTTTGGTTTGCTTCACACATGTACTCTAGATGTTGAGAATTTCCAGTTTTATATGCTTTTCATAATGTATACAATGGATGATGATGTTGAACATAATGATTTTTTTTTGTTGTTTTCGATTTTATGATGCTAATACAAATATAATGTAATGTTGAAACTTTGGGTTTTCAAGCAATATTTAATACTTCTTGTTTGGTTGGAAAAATGTGATGAATGGCTTGATAATAAAATGAAATCACTCCACGTATAACTCCATGAAACTATTAGGATGTGAGGGCTCATCACTAAGATCCAGGAGGGATGTGAGTTGTATGATTTTGATAGATGAAATGGTGAGAGAAAGAATTTTTTTGACAGAAATCCAATTAAGAATCTACAACCTAAATCTACACATAGTTTACTACGTAATTTAAAGTGTGATTTTCTTGCAAATTTATCCACACTTAGATCCATAGATGACATTTGATTGAAAAAATATGGTTCAAATTCTTTAACTCTTTTGGAAACATGCACGTCTAACTCACTTTCTTGGGATGCAAGATCTTGAGGCAATTTCTATTAAATGGATTCGTATTTAACTTTCTAATTTATTTTTATATACATTTTTTCAGGGTTCATTTTAAGACCCCTCCCCCAAAAACATTCTTTAGACTCCTTGGAAAATATGTGAAAATGAATTTCGAAAGGACATAAAATCTGAAGAAAATGGTTTTCAAAGTTTATGTTATCCAAAAAAAGCTCATGCTTATTTTTGGCTAACTACACCTATTTTTCCTCTTTTATTGCTTCAATCTATTTTTTCATATTTTCCAACCACTTAAATTTTCCTAAAAACATCTTCATTAGGTGAGAAATTTCTTTCCCTTTCCAAAGATATAAAGAAGTCCTTCTAACTCCTCATATTTTTCAAGTTATGAGCCGATGGGCCTTGGAAGGTATTTTTGCCCAAAAGCGGACCGGTGCAAGATTCTGTGACTTTTTGCCCAAATGGTACATTCGGGATGGCGGGCCTGAAAAGGTAAATTTTCCCAAGTAAAAAAGTGGACTAAAAATTCCATGGAGAGTTTTGGAACTTTTTTTATTTTTCAAATAGAGCACAAAGTGAATTTTGGGCCCGCAAGCCCGTGGGGATCTTAAAACCAAAATAAAGAAAAATGCCTAACGCCCGCAAAAGGACATGTGGCCATGTTGAAAAGTCAAAGTGGGCCAGCAGATCATTGGAGGCAGTTTGAATATTTTTCCCCAAGAAGGGGTAAAGTGAAAAAAATGAGCCACGCCTCTGCCGATGCCTAAAGAGCCACGTGTCATACCTCAAAAAATGCGATCCAGTGGGCCTTGGAGTGATTTTTTTTCCCAAACGGGAAAAGTGATCCGTCGGGCCCAAAAAATGATTTTTCACCAAAAGTGAATTGCGGGGCTACAGGGAAAATTTTGCAATTTGCATTTTTGGTGCCAAAGGGAATAAAGTGAATTTCAGGCCCGCGAATCATTCTGGTCACTAGTTTTTGCCATTTTTGTATGGACCCGACTCAAACATTCAAATGAACATATATTTCGACCCAGTGCCTAAAATTCAGTAAAATTTAGCACCGTTGGAAAGGTCTCGACCTCCCCTATGCCATGGAAACCTAAAACATTAATTTCAAAGAGGTTTATTGGGTGAAAAATGGGGAAATGTCTTCACACCATTAATACACTATTTGATTGCTCCAATAACCAGATCGGATTTGATTTGATCTTCCATTCTTCCCTTCTTCAACGTGCCAAGTAATCAAAAGGTGTCAGACATAACATATTTGGGACAGATTTGTAGAAGCATTGATGGCCAGTAGTTGAGCTTCAAATTATTTTTACTACTTCTCTCTCTTTCTTCTCTCTATGCTAAATCTATAAAAGAAGGGGCGAGGCTCATTGTAAAGGGTTAGACATTTCTATTTTGCACCCTCCCTTCTTCATTTGTTCACAAGAGAATTTGTGGAGCTTTCAATGCTACCATTCAAGCTGTAATACGAAGTTTCTTGCCTCTTTGCCACTGTAATGTATTGTATCGACTCTAGAGCAATAATATATGTCTGTGGGTGATTTCCAACCGTTTCATGTGCTCATTGCTATCTTTTTAATCTTTCATTACATTTTGGTTACCTATGCATGGTGTTGTATTTCATTCTTCTAGTCTGTGTTAAGTTACAGAATGGGTGTCTAACATTCCTTTGGTGCATCACCTTGTTATCTTAGGTTTATTTTCTTGCATCTTCTCAACCATTTCTCCTTGGTAAGATAGAGTAGATTTAGAGTTGATCCTCTACAATTTATTTTTATGCACCTGAACAGGGAATAGGAATCGGCATTAATCTGGAGAGCTCTATCAACTCGCAAGGTCCCACACTTTGATATATGCTCCATCTTATGCAATCACACTAAGAGTATCAGCTCATCTAGTTGCAGGTACTCAGGTGTGTTGTGATTTTTCACTAATAGTTTTTTACACGCCCGATGGGACAGGTTTGAAGCACCATACCACTTCATTTCATCAATTTTATGTGTTCTTGGTGAGATTAAACCTTTGGAGGCACATGCAAAGCACAACTGGCAACTCCATCTAGTCAATAACCCAATCTCTAAAGTTGTATACCTTTTTCCATTTATTTTCATTCATTTTCTTCCATTCCATGAGGTTGTACAATCATGGCTTCATTTCCATATTGGAATTCACACTTGTAGTAGTAGTGCTATTTAGATCCATATCCAGAAAGTTTTTACAATGAAAATTAGCACTATAGATATCTAGGTGACCTAGATTCAAATCAGTTTGGTCATTTTCCAAACTATACAGCTATTACAAAGCACAGATATACAAATTTTGGAGGTAGTTCCAAACTTGAAGAAGTTAATCTGTTGGAAAAGATTCAAAAATGGATGGTAGCATGGTTCATTCGAGGGTTACAATACAAATGAAGGTGTTCAGAATTGGTTGTAGGGAACCTTGTCCATGGGAAGGCGCTGTGCCAAGATATTTCAGCCCTTAGGAAAATCTTCACTTCATGGTTGAAATGCTGCCCCAACTTGCACATTGGGCTGAGGAGATTGAGGCTTATGAGTTAGATACAAGACAACCTTGTCAATAGGTAAGTCCACTACCTCATAGCTTTTATTTTCCTCTTTCTTAATTGATATCATTTCAGCAGTGTTAAGAGTCAAGCCCCTCACTTGTTGTCCCAAGTTTTGATTTCCCTTATCCATCTCCTAATCTTCCATCTCATCTTAATTCTTCTTCCCTTTTCCCTTCCAAGCAGTCATTCCCTTCAAAGAAATAAGAATTTCCACTTCCCTCCCCACCACAAAAAACAATAAAATAAGTTGAATCCCAACCTACGCCTCCTCTTGCATCCCCAAATCCATGTTGGGAAGATGAAAATCAGACAACCAGCCAAGGGCAGCAAGAAGAAGAGCCAAATAGAGAAGAAAATATTAGAAGCTTGGTGAACTTGGCTCTCAAATTTGGGATAACAAAGATCCCCTTGATGGTTAAGCCAAAGGAGGAGGTCAAGGTTGAAAATCTAGTGGTGGCTAAGGCTGAGTTTGACAGAAGAAGAACAACAACAAGAACAAGAAGATCAACAATCAATTTTCTCTGAATGTAGTACCCATATTGGTACTTTATTTGAAGGAAATGTTGATCCAATCCAAGTTGCACAATCACCCATGAAAGAAGAAGAACAATCAGTTCCAAGTCCTATTGAAGAGGAGAAAATGGAAGAGATCAAATCAGAGTTAAAGCCACTTGATGAAGAAAGCATTGTTGAAGATTTTTTGCTTTCATTTAAAGGGCCTGATTTGATTGATGAATCCATAATGGAGGAGAACCATACAATTCAAGAGGCTTCAAGTACAAATCAAGCCACAGAAGAAGCCTTAGTTCTTCCTCCCACTTCATCCCCTTCAAACCCTAATGTTGAAGAAGAGTTTGAGATTTCAAAATTCATGTTTGAAGATGAGGGGAACATGTTAACAAGAATAAGCTCCCTCTTATTTTGAGTTAACTTAATCCCTTTTTGTGCCTAAGTCCAAATTTCAAAAATTTTAAGCACTCAAGGATTTCTTGAAAATACTTCATCAGATAGAGAATTTCTTCCCCTTTCCAGAAAGGTAAATAGCTCTTTCTAACTCCTTGTATTTTTTGAGTCATGGCTCGGTAGAGTTAGAAGGGAAAATTTTCCCAAGGTAGACCTATAGGACTTGGAAGAGATTTTTGCCAAGGAATCTCAGACTGGTAGGGAATCAAAGGAAAAAGTGAAAAATTTCCCTTTTGTCAAAAAGGAAAAAATTAAGTGTTGTGTTCGTACATCACAAAGTTAATGCTGGCCGGCGGACCTTCGGAGGCAAATGAGATTTTTTTACTTTTTGTAAAAAAGTGTAAAATGGAAAAAAGGATCCCTTACCTCTGTTGACCCCAATGGATGCCACATCATCAACGGATTTGCAAGAGAAAAGTTCAAAAATTTCCTGAGTTGTTTTTTGCCAAAAACATTAAGGAAAAACTCATAAGGCCATATCTTTTGATCCAAAGCTCCATTTTTGACATTCTTGGTACCAATGGAAATATTTGAATATTCTCTTCATCATGGAGTCTTCAATTTTGGATTTTGGTGAAGATTTGGGGGAGAAATTTGCAAAACACATTTTGGCATGGAAAAGACAAAAAACCAGTTCCAACCACAAGATTTAATGAAGTATGGGTCATTTTCTTTGGTCTGCGAACTAGTTACATGGAAATATGAGTTTTTACATCAAGCCCATCAATAGATGAAGAATTAAAACACATTTTTAAATTTTTTTGGAGAAAATCCCACATTTTTTCCCTTTCCTTCTCGCAATTTGCTATATAATGTAACAGAGGTATCACTTTTCAAGAGGTTGTTCATTTTTATTCTCTGCCTCTCCCTTCTTTTCTTCCCCAGAGTCGAAATGGAGTTTGAACCTCTTCCCATGCTCTGTAAATAGATTTTTTTCCTCTTTCTTGTGAATGTTGTTTTGTGTAAATGTATGAAGCAATAAAATGTGTTTTTTTGATGCATTTGTCCACCCTTTGCACATTTTCATTTGCAGGGTATCTGTTTATGTTTTGAATGTTTATTTACAGATCAGGGAGCTATGTTCATGGAGTTTGGAACATTTTATATGTGAAATCCATCTCTGGTTTGTGATGCACTTGTTCATCCTTTCCATTGCTCACATCTCCTTGTTCCATGGCAGTTTTGGTAGATTATCAACACTTTCCTTCTCTGGTGTATCACCGTTTTAGTGTAGGCTTTGTTTTTTCTTATTTTCTTTCTCTCCTTGTCTCCTTAGAAGTTAGATTAGGATTATATTAGCTTGCATACACTGGAATATCTTGTGGTAGGTAGATTAGGAAGAGGAACCAACCTTCTCTGGAGGATCATTCCCATTTGTAATTCCCACAGCTTGGGGAATGATCCAATGTTATGCAAATCACACCAAATGACCCTGCCTTAGAAAAATAGACCTTATAACTCATTTGGGGGTGCTGTGATTCTACAATAAAAATTTTTGCACTCCCAATGGGATATTAGAGGTCTTCACTTCATTGCAACAAGATTGATGTGCACTAGTTGTGATTTCTATCTTTTGAGAAGCAACAGTTCGCACATCTGGCGACTCCATCTGGTAAATAACTCATTCTTTGAGTTGCAGACCTGTTTTCCATCCATTTCCATTCACTCTTATTTCCATATCTTTATTCTTTTCTATCATTCCATGAAGTTGTGCAATCATGACTTAATTTCCATCATGGAATTCACATTCAAAGTAGCAGCAGTACATTCCACCTCTAATATGCTTTACAACTCCTTCAAATCAGGATTTTGAACAGATTCAAGATCAACATGTTTACTCCTATGAGAAACATTGTCCAAATCAGTTTGGCTATGGATCTTTCCAAGAGCAGGCATATGTAAACAATGAAGAAAATCAAATGCAAGATGCTGGTTTATTGGAGAAGATCCAAAAAATGGAGATTGACATGGTGCAATCAAGAGAAAAAGATCAAATGAAGGCATTCAGAATTGGTTGTAGGACTCCTTTTCCATGGAAAGGTCCTTTTCTAAGGTGCTAAAACCCTCAGGAGAAGTTGGACTTCATAATTGAGATACTTTCCCAACTTACACAATGGACTGAGGAGATAAAAGGATATGAGTATAGTCTGAATCAACCTTGTCAATGGGTAAGTCATTGAGCAGTTCCATGTATTTCTTCTTCTTCATCTCAAGCTTTATCATTTCAACAATGTCAAGTTGTAAACCTAGCTAATGCTGCTCTAGTTGTGAAAACCATTCCTCTATCCCTTAGTCTTCCATCTCATCTCATCTTTTCTTCTCTCTTCTCTTCCAAATCCAATTCCCCTCCATAAGAGGGAAAAAAACACCTTCCCCTCCAAAGAAATAAGAAGTTCCATCCCTCCCAGCACGACCAAAAAATGCACAAATGATTGAATCCCAATTTGTTTCTCCTCTTCCCTTCCCAATTCCATGTAGGGAAGAAGAAATTGCAAAAATCAGTCAAGGACAAGAATAAGAAGAAGTGAACGAAGAAGAAATGATTAAGAGTTTAGTGAACATGGTTCTCAGATTCGGGATGAAAAAAATTCATTTGTTGGTTAAGCCTACAGAGGAGGTAAATGTTGAAGAACTAGAGGTGGCCAAGGCTGAGTTTGTAGCAAAAACAGTGGAGCAAGAAGATCATCATGTTTTCTCAAAATGTAGTGTTCATGTTGGCACTCTACTTGAAGAAAATACTGGTCTAGTTCAAGTTGCACAATCAGCCATGGAAGAAGAAGGAAAATCAGCTCAAATTCCCATTGGAAAGGAGAAAATGGGTGAGACCAAATCAAATTTTATAGCAGAAGAAGAAGAAGGCATCATTGATAATTTCTTGCTTTCATTCGAAGGGCCTGTTTTGGTTGATGAATCCACCATGGAAAGGAGCTCTGAAGAAGATCTTGCAGTCCCAACTTGTCCTGTAGAGAAACAGATTGAAGAGTTTTATTTGGAAAAATTCATGATAGAGAAAGAGGTCATTCAAGAGCAAGAAGGTATTCAAGCAGTAGAGGAAGGAGAAGCTGTTCCAAATCCAAAATAAGAGGAGCACATTCTAGTTGTGGAGGAGAAAAATGGAGGTCCAAGAGCTTTGAAATCAAAACAGACAATATAAGAACCTCCAGTTCTTCCTTCCACTTCATTTCTCTCGAGCTCTAACATTGGAGAAGAGTTTGATATCTCAGACTTCATGTTGGAGGATGAAAGAAACCATGGTAAAAAAGTTGCTGATCAAGAGAACACCATGATGGAAGTTGAACATTTGCTGCATGACAACAATGAGATAGTTTATCTGTATGATTTGGAGGACTGTTTTGATGGAGAAGAACCAGTTGAAATTACATTATTTTCTCCTCCTTAATCCACCTTCCAAACACACATACATGCTATCATGGAGGATAACATTCATTTGCAGCAGTCTATACCTTATAACAGCCTTTTGGAATCAAGTTTGGAATATTTAAATCTTCCATGTTCTTCACAAGAGGAAGAAGAGAAAGAGTAGAAGGGTTTCACAACTTATTCCACGCGATTCATCCAAGAAGTTATATAAGAGGAATCCATTTTTGGAGTTAAAAATTAGAGCAATAGGCACATCAATACGACCATACCTTTCCCAATCAGGTATTTGGCTTCATTGGAGACAAAGGAGAAGCCACAACCACTCATGTTTGCTTTAGGGCATGAGGATGAGCTACAAAGTACCAAGGATCAGCTGCCATACCTCTTCAATCCAAATTTATAGCAATTAAAAGAGGTATTGGATTTGTCTTCAGTTGATGCTTTGGTCATTTGGGTGGAAGATCAGCTTGTACTTAGTTTTTCACTTATCCAACTAGCCATGTTCAGTGCCAAATCAGTTGCATGGCTGCCACTTTTTAGCAAGGGAAGTTATTTCTCCTTTCCAGTTGTAGGTTTTGTTTGAGATCCCTTTGCCCTTGGTTAGAGTAGTGTAGGTGGGTTTTTTTTCAGCATAAGAAGTGCTTTTGCACACTCTACATGTTCCATTTAGAACATACATGATTTTCAGTTTGTATATAGTTTTTGGTGATGTTGTATTGCTCTTGCACAGTCCATTTAAGTTGGCTTTTGGTGAAAATCAACTCCAATTTTTAGTGGGTTCCCAAGTGATTCAGAGGTCATATTTTTAGAGTTAGATCAGAAATTTGGTTATCAGGCTTGACTCCATGCTTAATGGGTGCAAAAAAGGCCACTGATCATTCATCTAGCAGATAGATGACCCATGTGAGTCACCAAATTTTTTAACCAAAATAAGATACCTCTTATTTTGGGTTAACTTACTACCTTTTTGTGCCTCAGTCCAAATTTCACAAAGTTCAAGCACTCAAGGATTTCTAGAAATACTCCATCAGATAGAGAATTTCTTCCCCTTTCTAGAAAGGTAAAGACCTCTTTCTAACTCCTTGTAATTTTTGAGTTATGGCTCGACGGACTTAGAAGGGAAAATTTTCCCAAGGCGGACCTGTGGGGCTTGGGAGATATTTTTTCCAAGGAATCTTAGACCAGTGGGGAATTGGAGGAAAAAGTGAAAATTTTCCCTTTTGTCAAAAAGGTGAAAATTAAGTGTTGATTTGGCACATCAAAAAGTTAATCCGGACTGGCAAACCTTCAGAGGAAAATGAGATTTTTTGACTTTTTGTAAAAAAGTGTAAAATTGAAAAAAAGGAGCCCTTACCTCCACCAATGCAAATGGATGCCACGTCATCAGTGGATTTGTGGGAGAAAAGTTCAAAATTTTCCCAAGCTATTTTTTGCTGAAAAAATTAACGAAAAACTCAGAAGGCCATATCTTTTGATCGAGAGCTCCATTTTTGACGTTCTTGGTACGAATGGAAATATATGAATATTATCTTCATCATGGAGTATTCAATTTTATATTTTTGTGAAGATTTTGGGGATAAATTTGCAAAACACATTTTGGTGTTGAAAAGACAAAAAACCAGTTCCAACCACCAGATTTAATGAAGTATGGGTCATTTTCTTTGGTCTGCGAACTAGATACATGGAAATATGAGATTTTGCATTGAGCCCATCAATAGATGAAGAATTAAAACTCATTTTGAAAAGTGTTTGGAGAAAATACCACATTTTTTCCCTTTCCTTCTCACATTTTGCTATATAATGTAACAGAGGCATCACTTTTCAAGAGGTTGTTCATTTTTCTTCTTTGCCTCTCCCTTCTTTTCTTCCCTAGGGTTGAAATGGAGTTTGAACCTCTTCCCATGCTCTGTAAATGGAATTTTTTTCCTCTTGCTTGTGAATAATGTTTTGTACAAATGTATGAAGTAATAAAACGTGTTTTTGTGATGCATTTTTCCATCCTTTGCTTGTTTTTACTGCATCTTCTTGCCTCTCTTCATTTGCAGGGTAACTGTGTATGTTTTTGAATGTTTATTTTCAGATCTGGGAGCTGTGTTCATGGAGTTTGGAAAATTTTCTATGTGAAATCCATCTCTCAACTTGTCCATCCTTTCCATTGTTCACCTCTCCTTATTCCATGGTAGTTTTTGTAGATGATCAACACTTTCCTTCTCTGGTGTCTCACCATTTTAGTGTAGGCTCTATTTTTTCCTATTTTCTTTCTCTCCTTATCTCCTTATAATTTAGATTAGGATTAGATTATCTTGCATGCAATGGAATATCTTGTGGTAGGTAGATTAGGAAGAGGAACCGACCTTCTCTGGAGGATCATTCCCATTTGCAATTCCCATAGCTTAGGGAATGATCCAATGTTATGCAAATCACACCAAATGACCCTGCCTTAGAAAAGAAGACCTTATAACTCATTTGGGGGTGCTATGATTCCACAATAATAGAACCATGGTGAGCAATTTTTAAATTAGGATGACACCATGGAGGAGGTTAAGCACATGCACCAGGACAATAAGGAGGTAGATTATCTGTTTGACTAGGAAGATTCCTTTGATGGAGAGGATCCCATGGAGATCACATCATTTGCTCCTCCATCATTCAACTGTCATGAAGGAAGACACTTAAAGACAATAGCCTACACTTTAGAGCCTCTCTCTAGAACCAAGGTTGGAAAATATAAGTCTTCCATGCTCTTCATAGGAGAAGGAAGAGAAAAGGCAAGAGGATGTCATCATCTCTTTCACAGCATCCATTCAAAAATATTTTTCTGAAGACTCCATTCTTGGAGTTAAATATTAGAGCAGTGGGAAAATGTAAAGGATCATACCTTGCCCAATCAGGTACTTGGCTTCATTAGAGCCAAGGGAGAAGACAAAAACATTCATGCTTACTTTTGAGCATGAGTATGAGTTTCAAAGTACCAAGGATCAACTGCAATGCCTCTTCTATCCAAATACAAAGACACTAAAAGAGGTATCTGCCTTGTTTCCAATTGACACCTTGATGATTTGGGTGGAGGATCACCTTATAGTCAAATTTTCACTCATGTAGGAAGCCATATTTAGTGTTAAATCATTTGCATGGCTGCACTTTTTGAGAAATAGAAGTTACTTCTCCCTGCCAGTTGTAGGATTTGTTTGAGCTCTCTTTCTCTCTAGTTAAAATAGAGTAGGTAGGTTTGATTTTAGCAGAAGAAGTGATTTTGCACACTCAACATATCTCACTTGGGATGCATATGATTTCCAATTTTGTACATAGTGTGTTGTGGTGTTTTTTTTCTCTTGCATAGTGCATTAAGAATCACATTTGGTGAGATTAGCTCCAATCCAGTTTCAGTGGTTTTCCAAGTGGCTTAGGGATAATATTTTCAAAGATCAGATCAGAATCATGCTATCATTTATGAATCCATTCCCAATGGATACTTCAAGGTCACTAATCATCTCATCTAGTAGGCATATATCCCCATGGGCCGCCAAATTGTTATCCAAAATAAGCTCATGCTTATTTTTGGCTAACTGCACCTATTTTTCCTCTTTTAGTGCTTCAATCCATTTTTTTAGATTTTCCAAGCACTTAAAGTTTCTTGAAAACATCTTGATCAAGTGGGAAATTTATTCCCCTTTCTAAAGATATAAAGAATTCCTTCTAACTCCTCATATTTTGAAAGTTACGAGCCAACGGGTCTTGGAAGGTATTTTTTCCCTAAAGCAGACCGGCGGGATATTTTGTGACTTTTTTCCCAAATGGAACATTCGGGCTAGCAGGCTCGAAGAGGGAAATTTTTCCAAGTAAAAAAGTAGGCTAGAAGGTATGCGGGGAGTTTTGAAACTTTTATGTTTTTACAAATAGGGCACAAAGTGAATTTTGGGCCCACAAGCCTACGGGGATCTTAAAGCCAAAATAAAGAAAAATGCCTAAGGCCCGCAAAAGGGCACGTGGCCATGTTGAAAAGTCAAAGGAGGCTGGCAGGTGGTTAGAGGTAGTTTGAGATTTTTGCCCCAAGAAGGCGTAGAGTGAAAAAATGAGCCGCACCTCTGCCAATGCCCAAAGAGCCACGTGTTAAGCCTCAAGTATATGCGGTCTGGCGGGCCTTGGAGTGACTTTTTTCCCAAATGGAAAAAGTGGACCGTCAGGCACAAAAAATGATTTTTTGCCAAAAGTGCATTACAGGACTGTGGGGAAAATTTTGCATTTTTGGTGCCAAAGGACATAAAGTTAGTTTCGGGCCTGCGAACACATTTTTCTCACTGGTTTTCACCATTTTTGTACGGACCTGACTCAAACATTCAAATGAACATATCTTTCGGCCCAATGCCTAAAATTCAACAAATGTGGCACCTTTGGAAAGGTCTCGACCTCACCTAAGCCATGGAAAATAGAAAATTTAATTTCAAAGAGGTTTGGTGTGTGAAAAATAGGGAAATGTCTTTGTGACAATAATACACAATCTGATTGCTCCAACAACCAGATCGGATTTGATTTCATCCATTGTTATTCCTTTCTTCAACACACCTAGCAGACACAAAGTGGTAGACATGATAGATTTGGGGAAGCTTTGTAGTACCATTGATGGCCAATAGCTAAGCTTCAAATTCTTTTTCTCGCCTCTCTCTTCTTCTTCTCTTAGTGCTGAATCTATAAAAGAAGGGGCAAGGCTCATTGTAAAGGGTTATACATTTCTATTTTGTGTCATCCCTTCTTATTTTGTTTGCAAGAGAATTTGTGGAGCTTTTAAACCTCCCGTTCGAGCTATAATACAAATTTTCTTTCCTCTTGGCCGCTGTAATGTATCGTATCAACTATAGAGAAATAATATATGTCTGTGGGTTATTTCCAACCCTTTCATGTGTTCATTGGTGTCTTTTTGATCTTCCATTCCATTTTGGTTACCTATGCATGGTGTTGTATTGCATTCTTGTGGTCTATGTTAAGTTACAAAATGGGTGTCTAACATTCCTTTGGTTCATCCACCTTGTTATCTTAGGTTTATTATCTTACATCTTCTCAACCCTTTCTCCTTGGTAATATATAGTAGATTTAGAGAAGATCCTCTGCAATTTATTTGTATGCACCTGAACAGAGGAATAGGAACCTACCTTAATCCAAAAAGATCTCTCAACTTGGTCCTACACTATGAGAGATTCTTAATGTTGTGCAATCGCACTGAGAGTCTCATGTCGTCTAGTTGCATGCACTTAGGGGTGCTGTGATTCTACACTAATAGTTTAATAATGGTGTCGTCCAAAAATATATGTAATTTTTTATGCTATCGGTCGGTAGCATAAAATATGCTACCGAGCGGTAGCATATTTTTTGTTACCCAGCTGAAAACATAATATATGTTGTTGGTTGGTAGCATAAAATATGTTACCGACCGGTAGTATATTTTATGCTTCCGATCAAAAACATATATTATGTTGTTGGCCTGGTAACATAATGGAAAATATACCAACATCCGTTGGCCCTTAGTGAAATTGATAGGTGAAACTAAGGTCAAATTTATTTATGACCCTTGATTTTTTGGCGAACCTGCTATCATATGGTAATGAAAAAATAGCCAATTTTCTAATTTGAAAAATCCTAATATTTACCATTTTATGAATATTTCACCACTAAAACTAACCCTGTATTTATTTATTTTTGAATTTAAGTTGTGATTTTGGGAGGGATATCTTTCCCCTAGCCTCAACCCCACATAATCAGTAGGATGTGAGGGATCATCATGAAAGGATGAGATAGGTGAGAAAGAAATATGGGTAAAAATATTTATAAGGTTTATTTCTACCAAAGAGGTTCTCTGGGAAAGATGTGAAATTAAGAAGCTTCTAGAATAGACTATGGGAAAAGACACCTATGTTGGTAGGAAGCTACGAGTAGAACCAAGTATGCAGGCCTTGGTAGGATTAATGTTAAAACTATGTCTTATCTTGTTGAATTAATGAAGTGATTAGAAATGTTGATGATAATATTGTGGATACTTGAAAAAATGTGATTGGATGTTTTGCTAATGTTTTACAGATGAACTTTGTGTAGTAAGCATTTTAGGTGAAAAAAATTTAATGGATTCACCAAATTATTCACCCTCTAGAGTACATACGCGATATGCCCCATTTTTGTAGTCCTCCATGACTGGATATGGGCCCAAACACTTGGGCTTGAATTTCCTTCCTTCGTCAGTTTTCTTGTCTATCCTGGTATTCAATATTAAAACACAAATATCCTTTCACATATGTCACGTTTAAAAAAATTCTTGTTATACTGCCGGCACATCCGGTCAATGTAAAATCTACGTCACTACTTAGTGTTAAGTTGAGATTCATCGAGGCTTTCTAACTCAGAAAGTGGTACCTCATGATAACCTTCTTCTTCTAAAATTCCACGTAAAGAAATTTAGAGACTAGGTATTGCAACCTCAAGTGATAGAACCACTTCGGAACTGAATACGAAAGAATAGGCAGTTGCCCCCATTATTATTCTTATTGACGTTCTATAGGCTGACAAGGTCAAAAAAATTTAAGTGTCAATCATGCTTGTTCTCCTTAAAAATTTTAAGAGGATGGATTTTAGAAACTTGTTAGTTACCTCAACCTGTTCATTGACCTGAGGATAGTAACAGAGATCCCATGTGATGATTTATCTTGAATTTCTCAAATAATTCGTGTACCTCTTCATTCTTGAATGACGTGCCATTATCAGTGATAATTACTTGTGGAACTCTGTACCTACAGATGATATGGTTAAAGATGAGTTTTACAATTATAGATCCCAGAAAGGTGGTAAGAGGCATAACCTTAACTCACTTGGTGAAATTATATGTGGTTGTAATTATGAAATTATGGCCATCAGTAAATGAGGGAGAAAATTTCCCTATTAAATCTAAACCCCATGTTGAAAAGGGACAGGTTGTTGCAATGGGCTGTAGAGATTGAGTGGGAATATGGATCTCATGAGAGAAATCTTGGCACTTGCACACATACTCTAATACGTCATGTTCTAATGTAGGCAAAAATAGCCTATTCAATGTATCTATCTAATGGTGGCATGACCTTTGAAGTGACCCCCACAAATCCCACTATGGGATCCGTCAAGGATATTTTCAGATTCTTCCTCATCAACAAACATTAGTAGCATACCGTCAAAGGCTCTACGGTAGAGCACTTGTTCCATGATAAAATACTTAACGGTTATGAATACGCATAGACGTATTCTTTTTTATGATTTCACTCCCTTAGGATACGTGTGGTCCATAATGAAATTGACAATATCTACATGTCATGGACATGCGGTAATGAGAGGTCTAATTTCTTCATAATATACAAATTTGTTGAGGAAATCCAAGTTTACTAGTTCCCCAACATCTCATGGGTTATCTACTAACCAATCTGTGATGATTTGTCCTTTGATAGACTTCTGATTAATAATAGTTAAATCAAAATCACCCATTAAGATGATGAAACATCCAACTTTATTGGACAAGGAACCCTATGTTAGTAACATCCTAAGATGATTAATTTTGACAATAAGCCACATTTCTTGGTTAAGCATATAATGGCTTAACCATTTTGTCACAAAAATATAACATAACATTCCTTTTTTTCCTACGTATAGCACGCCTTGTAGTCTAAAAATGTGTGAATGATGAAGTAGACCACACGTTCATGCTTGTGGTCATCTTCTTGTTCTAATATGATGGATAGGGAGATTTTAATTTCCCGAGAATATAAGATGAGAGGGTGATTTGATTTAGGGGGCATGAGTGTGGGGGATGACAGTAGGAACCGTTTGACTGATTCAAATGCCTCATGACACTCATCCATCTTGATGTTGTGGTAATATTTCTTTAACAAATTGCTTATTAGATTTATGGCAAAGATTAAATCATGAATAAAATTACGGATTGCATCGAGATTTCATAGGAAGGACCTAATAACCAACTTTCCTGTTGGTGGGGTAATTTCTATAACTACTCAGATATTTGTTGGATCTACATCAATCCCTCATGAAGAGATAATGTACCCCAGTAGTTTACTCTCGTCACACCAAAAGCACATTTTCTAGGTTCAATGTAATGCCATATTCGATGAGGAAAGAGAGGATAATGTGAAGCACCTTAGGGTGATCACAACATTTTCTGGCCTTAGTTAGAAGGTCGCCAACATAAGCTTCCACAATCTTGTGAATAAGATCATGTAAAATGTAAGTCATTTCTCGTTGGCAAGTTACACTAGTGTTCTTGATCCTAAACAACATGAATACGTAACAATAAGTTCCCCAAGGAGTAATAAAGGTCATATTTTCTTGATGTTCCTCAGAGATCCTGATTTTATTATACCTAGAAAAACCATCCATAAGTGACAACAACTCATAACCAGCTATTGCATCAACAATAACATCGGTGGATGCTAGTGGGAAATAATCTTTGGGACATGCCTTGTTGATACCCTGAAAGTCAATGCAGATTCAAATATTTCTGTTATTTTTAAGAATGGGAGAAATGTTAGACACCCACATTGTGTACTCAATAGGCTTAATAAACCCCACCTATAGGAGTTTCATGATTTCTTTCTTTACCATTAACGCCACCTTTGGTTTCATAGGTCTAGATTTCTGTTTGATGCGCTTAACATCAGGTTTGGTCACAAGGTTGTGAACTGCAACATGAGGAGAAATTCATGTCATTTCTTTATAACTAAATTCAAATGATTTGGAATGTTCTTTGAAAACATTCATGTGTATTTCTACTTCCTTTGGAGTTACTAAAGAACTTAACTTCAAGATTTTTGGGTCCTCCTCCACCCCAATGTTGATATCAATTATCCCCTCAATCAAAGAGGTGTTACCCACTTTGAAATCAATTGGGGCCATAGGTAATTTGAGATTTCCTCCCTCTTCTATCACACAAATTTCAAGACGCTTCGAGGAGGAAGGATCCATTGTGTTATCTCCAACATAGGAGGAAGAGTGAGGAATGAGAGAAAAGCCTCTCTTATGATGCAAATGGTGTAAATATATATAAACGTTAATATATCCTAAGATATCCTCATTTTTTTCCATGTAGTCTAGGGTAGTTGGCTCATTCTCAGCCTCAACTTATGCTAAGATCAGATTTGTTGGCATTATGTGAACTAAAGGTTCCACATGAAATGAAACTATGAAATTGGTATCTTCTAACTCTCCACTCAGATAGAAATGGGAAGCATATGTAGCTATTGAATCAACAATAAGGTTTTTATCATGTGGTATTTCTTCGATTGAAATGAAATCAAAACCTTTTCTTAAGTCGAGCACCGCAGTCTTATAAAGCTACAAGTGTTCATCCTTAGTCATATACCTTTGATGCCTAGTTAATGACTATCTTTGAATCACCCAAAACTCTAATATTACAAGCAACTATCCTCTTGGCTACTATAAGACCAAGTAGGAGAGCATTATATTCGGCACCATTGTTTGTACATTAAAAATTTATCTTGAAAGAAAAAGACACGAAATTTCCTTCAGGAGAGGTAAGGATCACACCTTCCCCTACGCCAAAATGGAATTTTTCTCCATCATAGTTTAAAGTCTGGAAATCACTTGTGAATATTGACTCTTGAGTACTCTTTTTATATTTTTCCCTTGCTTTTGATACCTCAACCATGAAAATTCCATCACCAAGTAGAGATTCGAGTACCAAAGAATATCCTATACCCATGGAATCAAATAGAAGGAGAATGGGTAAATCATTCTCTTGAAGCTTGAGAATATTCATTTTGGTTTGTGTTGATATCATCTCAAATACAATAGTTTCATCCTTGACTGCATGAAATATTTCAATCAAACCAGTAGTTTCTAACTTTTTCATGGGAGTTTGTTTTGTTTTGGGAGTTATATCTATAGGTTTCTTCAATTGGTTTGTAAGCAGCTCAAAATTAGTATACACTCTAGGATTCTTCTTTATATTGCCTATGTGAATGTTAAAGGGATTCGGGTCATCCTGTGTAATAAAAAATTCCCTAAATGTAGGAATATAACTTCCTAAAATAATTTGGAATGTATTGCCTTCATGCGATGTATCCAAGGACGACCAAGGATCATATTATAGTTGGTTTCCCAATATATATTATAAAACTATGTAAGGATCATCTTGTGCCCCAGGGTAACTGGTAGCACTATGGTCCCACTTGATGTTGTGTTGAGGCTATCATACCCTCTCAATGTGTTACTTGTTAAAGACAAATTGGTATTTCTGTAGCCTAAATTATGGAGAAACGAGAAGGGAAAAATGTTAACCACTACCCCATCATCAATCAATGCATGCTTAACGTAGTTGTTGTAAATCCAAACTTGTAAAAAGAGATCTAAATCACCTTTACGTGATATTTCAACATCTGTGGGCATCTTACTGATGTTAAATACAAATATAACATCTCTTTCTGACTATCTAGGAGAGAATATATCAAATTCTTTATGATTTATCTATGCTTCCAAAGGAGGAGTGAGATTGATCAAATTAATAAGACCCAATGCTTCCAATAAAGCGGCTCTATGAGTGGGGGAGTTATTTAACAAATCGAAGAAGGATATGTGAGAAAATTTCTTTGTTAAATCATTAATTAAGTCATAATCCCCCACTGAATTTGAAAGTGTTTGATGAATATTATTTGATATCGACGGGTAAATAAGAATTTTTTGTGATGAGTAATCCCAAGTTCTTGTAGCTGTGTTTATTTGGGGTTCAATTTCCAATTCTATTAGACCCATAATCTTAGTTTTTTGGAGGCCATCCAATGAAGGTGCCACCAATTGGTTTGATGAAGTCGAAGCTTCATGATCTTTGTTTCCTAGCAAGATATCCTTTTTAGAATTGTTGGGGTCTAACTTACCATCTTTTGGACACGTGGGAAGAGGATTGCTAAAAATCCAAGTGGTGTGTTTTGAGGGGATATTGGCCCCATGTAAGTGTTTTGAGTCGGTGTTGTAGGATTTTCAGGAAACATATCAACAAAGAGTTATCTTTTGTCTTCTATAAAATGTTGTAGATATATTTTACAGACGTGAAATTTTATTGCATCATGCCCTCAGACTCTATGGAAACAACAATATTTGAGTTGTTTGGGTAACTCAAATTACCCTGATTGGGAGTGATTGATCTCCTATTTGAGCTGCAAATATTTCAACCACTATCTATTTATGCTTAATCTATACAAAGAACACCTTCTATTACCTCTTCATAACTCCTTAGTCGGAACTTCTAGAATTAATTTTGAGTCATAAGCCCCCACTGAATTTTGAAAGGTCTAACAGAGGTCTTTAATTTTAAAGTCATAGGCCCCCAATAAATTTGAAAGTGTTTGATGAATATTATCTGATATCGACGGGTAAATAAGAATGGGTTGTGAGGAGTAATCCCAGGTTCTTGTAGCAATGTTTATTTGGGGTTCATTTCCAATTCTACTAGACCCATAATCTTAGTCTGTTAGAGGCCATCCAATGAAGGTGCCACCAATGGGTTTGATGAAGTCAAATCTTCATGATTGTTGTTTCCTACCAAGATATCCTTTTTTGAATTGTTGGGGTCTAAATTACCATCTTTTGGACACATGGGAATATGATTACTAAAAATCCAAGTGGTGTGTTTTGAGGGGATATTGGCCCCATGCAAGTGTTTTGAGTCGATGTTGTAGGATTTTCCAGAAACATATCAACAAAGAGTTATCTTTTGTCTTCTATAAAATGTTGTCGATACATTTTACAGACATGAAATTTTATTGCATCATGCCCTAAGACTCTATGGAAACCAAAATATTTGAGTTGTTTGGGTAACTCAAATTACCCTGATTGGGAGTGATTAATCTTCCATTTGAGCTGTAGATATTTCGACCACTGTCTAATTCTGCTCGATCTATACGAAGAACACCTTCTAGTACCTCTTCAAAAATCCTTAGTGGGAACTTCTATACTTATTTCTTCATTTCCTGGTTAAGATAGTGAATGAATAGATAACAGAGCTCCATTTGATTCATTTTAGGAGTTCTTGTAGAAGAGTAGTGGACCTGCCGCCATCTCTAGATGAAATACGCTTCAGACTTATTGTGCTCTTGCTTTATATGTAGGAATTCCCTGATTCTTGTTCTCGATAGATTGTTCATGTCAAAAGCTTTGATGAATTCAGACAAAAGTTGTTTAAAATAATGTATCAAAGCCTTAGGTATCCTATAATAGTAGTTGAGAGTAATACCTTCTAAAGTACTAGGGAAGTTATTTTCTACGACTACATCCCATGGGAATAACTCTTGAATGGCAGTGGTATATGCCTAGATATGCACATTTGGATCTCCCCTCTTTAATTTCAAAAGGTCTAACAGAGGTCTTAGGAGCATAAAAATCCATATGGTAAATTCGAGGGGCTTGTTAAGATATTTAGAGTAGGTCCCCATTGCATAATAATTGACCATGGATGGACCCTATTGCAGAGGTAGAGGTGGAATGGGTTATTGATATGGTGCATCGTATACATTTGTGGAGGCATAATGCACCCCCTATGGCTGATCATATGTACCCAGAAAAGAGTACATGTCCCCTTGTGATGATTTGTAATACATTTACATGTATGGGGGGACATTACTATGGTATGGATTTGGATGCACAAATCAAGGGAACGTTGCATTTCAAGTTGGGTCTTGGGATGGAATTTGAGAACGTAATTCCAGATGGTACCTATTGAGGGTATCCATACGTAGTGTGAGGGGGCATACCCAAGGTCCCTAGCCCTATGAGAGGATCTCTAGGTCTTAGAACCCCCATGTAAATAGGAGGGTTTCGCATAGTTGGTGTTTGGCCAAAGTTTTCTAGTTGATGGAGAACCTTTCCTTGCCCAATAAGAGATGAAGCATGAGCAGCTTGAGTAAGTTCTAGTTTTTTGACCCTATCCACCAATTTCGAGATAACCTCACCTAATGATGGAAGGGTTTTTTTATTTAGAATACATTTTTGAACCTTGTTAGATTACAAAGGCATGTGATATCCTACTATAAATTGTTCGTTGTTTTTTTAGCCCTCACTAGAAATGTTTTCTAATTTAGAAAGGGAAAATGTGTTTTTCTGAAGTAAGATATCTACATGTCCTTGCACCCTATCTAAATGTTGACTCATGTTTTAGAAACATTTCTCACTTTGGGTGTAACATGTTTAATACTCCTCATTTAATAGTGGCAGTTGACTAGATTGCATACTGATTTGTGGTTTGAAAAAAATCTGAGGAGAAGAGCTTGAATATTCAGTAAAGGTCACATTGTTAGAAATTGAAAGTTTAGGTTGTTGCATGTGTGTAAGCTAGTCAATTTCCACAATCCTAACTGAGGATCCATTGTTTGTCCCTTTATGAAGAGGATTTTGAGACACATGGAAATTAACTGAGTAGTTTTCTTCCCATAGAGATAGTGAGCGTGATTGTTGTTTCCTACCCATTTGGTAGTAATACGCTTCCAGACCCAAAATGGGTTAGTCTTGTTCCTATCCTGACATATTCAAGGGGTATATAAATACCCACAGAATAATGGGAGAAGGAGAGGATGGATAAAATAGACTAGATATTAACATTGGGTTCACCAATTTGTATGAAAGAAAATTGAAAGGTGACCTTCACTCACACTCAACCTCCCATAAGGAACCTAAAACCTAAATCTACACATATTTTACTACGCAATCTAAAGCGTGATTTACTTGCAACTTTATCTAGACTTATATCTATAGATGGCCTTTGATTGAAAAAATCTGGTTTAAATTATTTAACTCTTTTTGAAACATGTACATCTAACTCACTTTCTTGGGATTCAAGATCTTGAGGCAATTTTTATTGAATGGAATTGTATTTAACTTTCTAATTTATTTGTAGAGATCCCTATACCTTGCCCCATGCTACCAGTAGGAAGCAGGGTCTCATCACCAAGGAAAAGGCATAAGCGAGTAAGGGCACTTCCATCCTTTCCCAACCTCACACCATTAGTAAGAGGCATGTGCTCATCACCAAAGGTTGGTGGGGAAAATAAGTGTGTAAATGAAAATTTTGTATTGATTTTGACTTGGTGTATATACATTTTTTCATGGTTCATTTTAAGACCCCTCCCCCAAAAAAATTCTATAGATTCCTTGGCGTATATGTGAAAATGACTTTTGAAATGACATAAAATGTGAAGAAAACTGTTTTCAAAGTTTATGTTATCCAAAATAAGTTCATGCTTATTTTTGGCTAACTGCACCTATTTTTCCTCTTTTAGTGCTTCAATCTAGTTTTTTATATTTTTCAATCATTTAAAGTTTACTAAAAAAATCTTCATCAGGTGGGAAATTTCTTCCCCTTTCCAAAGATATAAATAAGTCCTTCTAACTCCTCATATTTTGCAAGTTATGAGCCGACAGGCCTTGGAAGGTATTTTTTCCCAAAAGTGGACCGGGGGGAGATTTTGTGACTTTTTGACCAAATGGAACATTCGGGCCGGCGGTCCTAAAGAGGGAAATTTTTCCAAGTAAAAAAGTGGGCCGACAGGTTTGCGGGGAGTTTTGGAACTTTTTTGCTTTTGCAAATAGGGCACAAACTGAATTTTGGGCCCGCAAGCCTGCGGGGATCTTAAAGCCAAAATAAAGAAAAATGCCTGAGGCCCGCAAAAGGACATGTGGCCATGTTGAAAAGTCAAAGCGGGCCGGCGGGTTGTTGGAAGTAGTTTGAATGTTTTACCCCAAGAAGGTGTAAATTGAAAAAATGAGCCGCGCCTCCACCGATGCCTAAAGTGCCATGTGTTAAGCCTCAATTGCAAGCGGTCTGACGGGCCTTGGAGTGAAATTTTGCCAAATGGAAAAAGTGAACTGTCGGGCCCAAAAAATGATTTTTTCCAAAAAGTGAATTACGGGGCTACAGGGAAAATTTTGCATTTTGCATTTTTGGTGCCAAAGGGCACAAAGTGAGTTTTGGCCCGCGAACCTCTTCTGCTCACTGGTTTTTTCCATTTTTGTACGGTCTTGACTCAAACATTCAAATGAACATTTCTTTTGACCTAGTGCCCATCAACCTCGCCTACACCATGGAAACTTGAAAATTTAATTTCAAATAGGTTTATAGAGTGAAAAATGGGAAAACATCTATGTGCCATTAATATATGATCTGATTTCTCCAACAACCAGATCGGATTTGATTTGATATTCTATTCTTCCCTTCTTCAACATGCCAAACAGACAAAGTGATGGACATGACATATTTGGGGCAGATTTATAGAAGCATTGATGGCCAGTAGCCAAGCTTCACTTTTTTTTCCTGCCTCTCTCTTTCTTCTCTCTGTGTTGAATCTATAAAAGAATGGGTGAGGCTCATTGTAAAGGGTTAGACATTTCTATTTTGTGCCCTCCCTTCTTATTTTGTTTGTAAGAGAATTTGTGGAGCTTTCAAAGCTACCATTCAAGTTGTAATTCAAATTTTCTTGCCTCTTGGCCACTGTAATGTATTGTATCGACTCTGGAGCAATAATATATGTTTGTGCGTGATTTCCAATCCTTTCATGTGTTCATTGCTATCTTTTTTAGATTTCATTACATTTTGGTTACCTATGCATGGTGTTGTATTGCATTTTTTTGGTTTGTGTTAAGTTATAGAATGGGTTTCTAAAATTCCTTTGGTGCATCACCTTGTTAGCTTAGGTTTATTTTCTTGCATCTTCTCAACCTTGTCTCCTTGGTAAGATAGAGTAGATTTAGAGTTGATCCTCAGAAATTTATTTGCATGCACTTGAATAGGGAATAGGAACTAGCCTTAATCTGGAGAGCTCTCTCAACACACAAGGTCCCACACTTTGATATATGCTCCATCTTGTGTAATCACACTAAGAGTATCAGCTCATCTAGTTGCAGGCACTCAGGGGTGTTATGGTTATGCATTAACAGTTTTTGGCATGCTTGATGGGATAGGTTTGAAGCACCTTACCACTTCATTTCATCAAGTTGATGTGTTATTGGTGAGATTCAACATTTGGGGGCACATGTAAAGCACATCTGGTGACTCCATCTAGTCAATAACCCAATCTCTAAAGTTTCAGACCTTTTTCCATTCATTTTCATTCAATTTCTTCCACATCTTTCATTTTCTTCCATTCCATGAGGTTGTGCAATCATAACTTCATTTCCATCTTGGAATTCACAGTTGCAGCAGCAATGCTATTCAGATCCATCTCCATGTTACTTCAATACACCTCCAGAAAGGTTTCACAATGAAAATCCGCACCATGGATATCTAGGTCACCTAGATTGAAATCAGTTTGGTCATTTTCCAAACTATATAGCTATTACAAAGAATGGATATACAAATTTTGGAGGTAGTTCCACACCTGAAGAAGTTAATCTACTAGAGAAGATTCAAAAAATGGAGGCTATCATGGTTCAGTCAAGGGCTACAATATAAATTTAGGCCTTCAGAATTGGTTGCAAGGTACCTTGTCAATGGGAAGGCCCTGTGCTAAGATATTTCATCCCTTAGGAGAAGCTTTACTTCATGGTTGAAATTTTGCCCCAACTTGCACAATGGGTTGAGGAGATTGAGGGTTATGAGTTGGATAAAAGACAACCTTGTCAATGGGTAAGTCCACCACCTCATAGCTTTTCTTTTCCTCTTTCTTAATTGATATCATTTCAGCAGTGTCAAGAGTCAAGCCCCTCACTTGTTGTCCCAAGTTTTTATTTCCCTTCTCCATCTCCTAATCTTCCATCTCATCTTAATTCTTCTTCCCTTTTCCCTTCCAAGCAGTCATTCCCTTCAAAGAAATAAGAATTTCCACTTCCCTCCTCACCACAAAAAATAATAAAATAAGTTGAATCCCAACCTACGCCTCCTCTTGCATCCCCAAATCCATGTTAGGAAGATGAAAATCAGACAACCAGCCAAGGGCAGCAAGAAGAAGAGCCAAATAGAGAAGAAAATATTAGAAGCTTGGTGAACTTGGCTCTCAAATTTGGGATAACAAAGATCCCCTTGATGGTTAAGCCAAAAGAGGAGGTCAAGCTTGAAGAGCCAGTGGTGGCTAAGGCTGAGTTTGCAGCAGAAGAAAAAAAACAACAAGAACAAGAAGATCAGAAATCAATTTTATCTGAATGCAGTACCCATGTTGGCACTTTATTTGAAGGAAATGTTGATCCAATCTAAGTTGCAAAATCATCCATGAAGGAAGAAGAACAATCAGCTCCAAGTCCTATGGAAGAGAGCAACTTAGAGTTGAAGTCACTCGATGAAGAAATCATTGTTGAATATTTTTTTCTTTCATTTGAAGGGCCTGATTTGATTGATGAATCCATAATTGAGGAGAACCATACAATTCAAGAGGATTCAAGTATAGAGCAGGCCACAGAAGAACCTTCAGTTCTTCCTCCCACTTCATCCCCTTCAAACCCTAATGTTGAAGAAGAGTTTGAGCTTTCAAACTTCATGTTTGAAGATGAGGGAAATCTGTTAACAAAATAAAGCTCCCTTTTATGTTGGGTTCAATTACTCCCTTTTTGTGCCTCAGTCCAAATTTCACAAAGTTTAGGCACTCAAGGGTTTCTTGAAAATACTCCATTAGATAGAGAATTTCTTCCCCTTTCCAGAAAGGTAAAGAGCTCTTTCTAACTCGTATTTTTTGAGTCATGGCTTGGCGGAGTTAGAAGGGAAACTTTTCCCAAGTTAGACCTGCAGGGCTTAGGAGAGATTTTTGCCAAGGAATCTTAGACCGATGGGGAATCAGAGGAAAAATTGAAAAAATTCCCTTTTGTCAAAAAGGTGAAAATTAAGTGTTGCGCTGGCACATCAAAAATTTAATGCGGGCCGGCGGACCTTCGGAGGCAAATGAGATTTTTTAAGTTTTTATCAAATAGTGTAAAATGGGAAAAAAGGAGCCCTTACCTCTACTGACCCCAATGGATGCCACGTCATCAGCAGATTTGCAGGAGAAAAGTTCAAAATTTTCCCAAGCTATTTTTTGTCGAAAACGTAAAGGAAAAACTTAGAAGGCCATATCTTTTGATCCAAAGCTCCATTTTTGATATTCTTGGTACTAATGGAAAGATCTGAAGATTATCTTCATCATGGAGTCTTCAATTTTTATTTTGGTGAAGATTTGGGGTTGAAATTTACAAAACATGTTTTATCGTGGAAAAGACAAAAAAACCAATTCCAACCACGAGATTTAATGAAGTATGGGTCATTTTCTTTGTTCTGCGAAGTAGCTACATGGAAATATGAGATTTTGCATCGATTCCATCAATAAATGAAGAATTAAAATGCATTTTGAAAAGTGGTTAGAGAAAATCCCATGTTTTTCCACTTTCCTTCTCACATTTTACTATATAATGTAACAAAGGCATCACTTTTCAAGAGGTTGTTCAATTTTCTTCTCTGCCTCTCCCTTCTTTTATTCCCTAGGCTCAAAATGGAGTTTAAACCTCTTCCCACACTCTGTAAATGGAATTTTTATTCTCTTTCTCGTGAATGATGTTTTGTTCAAACATATGAAGGAATAAAACATGTTTTTGTGATGCATTTGTCCATCCTTTGCTCGTTTTTATTGCATCTTATTACCTCTCTTCATTTGCAGGGTATCTGTGTATGTTTTGAATGTTTATTTTTAGATCTGGGAGCTGTTTTCATGGCGTTTAGAAAAATTTCTATGTGAAATCCATCTCTCATCTGTGATGCACTTTTCCATCGTTTCCATTGCTCACATCTCCTTGTTCCATGGCAGTTTTGGTAGATGATCAACACTTTCCTTCTCTTGTGTATCAAATTTTTAGTGTAGGCTCTATTTTTTCTTGTTTTCTTTCTATCCTTGTCTCCTTGGAAGTTAGATTAGGATTATAATAGATTGAATCCAGTGGAATATTTTTAGGGAGGTAGATTAGGAAGAGAAACCAACCTTCTTTGGAGGATCATTCCCATTTGTAATTCCCACAGCTTGGGGAATGATCCAATGTTATGAAAATCACACCAAATGACCCTACCTTAGAAAAATAGACCTTATAACTTAGTTGGGGGTGTTATGATTCAACACTAATAGTTTTGGCATGCCCAATGGGACCTTAGAGGTCTTCACTTCATTGCAACTAGATCAACGTGCACTTGTAATTTCCAACTTTTGAGAAGCAACAGTTTGCACATCTGGCGACTCCATCTGGTAAATAACTCATTCTCTGAGTTGCAGAACTTTTTTCCATCCATTTCCATTCACTCTTCTTTCTATATCTTTCATTCTTTTCCATCATTCCATGAATTTTTGCAATCATGACTTCATTTCCATCATGGAATTCACATTCATAGCAACAACAGTACATTCTACCTCCAATGTGCTTTACAACTCCTTCAAATCAGCATTTTAAGTAGATTCAAGATCAACATGTTTACTCCTATGAGCAACATTGTCCAAATTAGTTTGGCTATGGATATTTCCAAAAGTAGGGGTATGCAAACAATGAATACAATCAAATGCAAGATGTTGGTCTATTGGAGAAGATCCAAAAAATGGAGATTGGCATGGTGCATCAAGAGCAACAACTCAAATGAAGACGTTCAGAATTTGTTGTAGGAATCCTTGTCAATGGAAAGGTCTTTTTCCAAGGCACTACAGCTATCAGGAGAAGATGGACTTCATAATTGACATGCTGCCCCAACTTGCACAATGGACTGAGGAGATAGAAGCATAAGAGCAGAGTCTGAATCAACCTTGTCAATGGGTAATTCATTTAACAGTTCCTTGTATTTATTCTTCTTCATCTCAAGCTTTACCATTTCAATAATGTCAAGTTGTAAACCCAACTAATGCTGCTCTAGTTGTGAAAACCATCCCTCCATCCCTTAGTCTTCCATCTCATCTCAGCTTTTCTTCTCTCTTCTCTTCCAAATCCAAATCCCCTCCACAAGAGGAAAAAAAACACCTTCCCCTCCAAAGAAACAAGAAGTTTTATTCCTCCCACCACCACCAAAAAATGCACAAATGATTGAATCCCAATCTATTTCTCCTCTTGCCTTCCCAATTCCATGTAGGGAAGAAGAAATTGCAAAAATCAATCATGAAGGACAAGAAGAAGAAGAAGTGAAAGAAAAAGAAATGATTAAGAGTTTAGTGAACTTGGCTCTTAGATTCAGGAGTACAAAAATCCCTTTGTTGGTTAAGCCTACAGAGGAGGTAAATGTTGAAGAACCAGAGGTGGCAAAGGATGAGTTTGTAGTAGCAGCAGTGGAGCAAGAATATCAGCCTGTTTTCTCAGAATTTAGTGTCCATGTTGACACTCTACTTGAAGAAAATTCTGGTCCAATTCAAGTTGCACAATCAGCCATGGAAGAAGAAGGAAAATTAGCTCAAATTCCCATTGGAAAGGAGCAAATGGGGGAGACCAAATCAGATTTTATAACAACAGAAGAAGAAGGCATCATTGATAATTTCTTGCTTTCATTCGAAGGACTTGTTTTGGTTGATGAATCCACCATGGAAGGGAGCTCTAAAGAAGATCTTGCAGTCCCAACTTGCCCTCTAGAGATGTAAATTGAATATTTTTATTTGGAAAAATTCATGATAGAGAAATATGTCATTCAAGAGCAAGAACATCTTCAAGCAGTAGAGGAAGGAGAATTTTCTCCAAATCCAAAAGAAGAGGAGCACATTCTAGCTATGGAGGAGAAAAATGGAGGTCTAAGAGCTTTGAACTCAAAACAGGCTATAGAAGAACCTTCATTTCTTCCTTCCACTACATCTATCTCGAGATCTAATGTTACATAAGAGTTTCATCTTTCAAATTTCATGTTGGAGGATGAAAGAAACCATGGTAAACAAGTTGTTGATCAATAGAACACCATGGAGGAAGTTGTACATTTGCTATAGGACAACAATGAGATAGTTTATCTGTTTGATTTGGAGGACTATATTGATGGAGAAGAACTAGTTGAAATCACATTTTTTCTCCTCCTTCATCCATCTTCCAAACATGGATACCTTTTGTTAGGGAGGAGAGCATTCATTTGCAGTAGTCTGTACCTTATAGTAGCCTTTTGGAATCAAGTTTGGAAGATTTAAATCTTCCATGTTCTTCACAACAGGAAGAAGAGAAAGAGTAGAAGGGTTTCACCACTTATTTCATGCCATTCATCCAAGAAGGTCTACAAGAGGAATCCATTTTTGGAGTTGAAAATCAGAGAAATAGGCACATCAATCGGACCAGACCTTGCCCAATAAGGTATTTGGCTTCATTGGAGCCAAAGGACAAGCCACAACCAGTCATGCTTGCTTCAGGGCATGAGGATGAGCTACAAAGTACCAAGGATCACCTGCCATACCTCTTCAATCTAAATGTAGAGAAACTAAAAGAGGTATTAGATTTTTCTTCAGTTGATACTTTGGTCATTTGGGTGGAATATTAGCTTGTACTTAGTTTTTCACTCATCCAACCAGCCATGTTCAATGCCAAATCAGTTGTATGGCTGCCATTTTTGAGGAAGGGAAGTTATTTCTCCCTACCAGTTACAAGTTTTGTTTGAGTTCCCTTTTCCCTTGGTTAGAGTAGTTTAGGTAGGTTTATTTTTAGCAAAAGAAGTGCTTTTTCACACTCTGCATGTTCCATTTGGAACATGTATGATTCTCAGTTTGTATATAGTTTTTGGTGCTGTTGTATTGATCTTGCATAGTTCATTTCAGTTGGGTTTTGGTGAAGATCAACTCCAATTTTTAGTGGGTTCCCAAGTGATTCAGAGGTCATATTTTCAGAGTTAGATTAGAAAATTAGTTATCAGGCTTGACTCCATGCCTATTGGATGCAAAAAAGGCCACTGATCATTCATCTAGTAGGTAGATGACCCCTGTGAGTCGCCAAAGCTGTTAAAAAAAGTAAGCTCCCTCTTATTTTGGGTTAACTTACTAGCCTTTTTGTTCCTCAGTCCAAATTTAAAAAATTTCAGGCACTCAAGGATTTCTGTAAAATACTCAATCAGATAGATAATTTCTTCCCCTTTCTAGAAAGGTAAAGAGCTCTTTCTAACTCCTTGTATTTTTTTTATTTATGGCACGACGGAGTTAGAAGGGAAATTTTTCCCAAGGTGGACTTACGGGGCTTGGGAGATATTTTTTCCAAGGAATCTCATATCGACGGGGAATAGGAGGAAACACTGAAAAATTTCCCTTTTGTCAAAAATGTGAATATTAAGTGTTGAGCTGGGACATCAAAAAGTTATTGCGGGCCAACGGACCTTCGAAGGCAAATGAGATTTTTTGAGTTTTTGTCAAAAAGTGTAAAATGGAAAAAAAGGAGTCCCTTCCTCCTACTGACCCTAATGGATGCCACATCATCGGTGGATTTGCAGGAGAAAATTTCAAAATTTTCTCGAGTTGTTTTTTTGCTGAAAACGTTAAGGAAAACCTCATAAGGCCATATCTTTTGATCCAGATCTCCATTTTTTGATGTTCTTGGTACCAATGGAAAGAGATAAAGATTCTCTTCATCATGGAGTCTTCAATTTTTTATTGTGGTGAAGATTTGGGGGAGAAATTTGCAAAACATGTTTTTTCATGGAAAAGACAAAAAACTAGTTCCAACCCACCAGATTTAATGAAGTATGGGTCATTTTATTTTGTCTGCGAAGTAGATACATAGAAATATGAGATTTTGCATTGATCCCATCAATAGATGAAGAATTAAAATGCATTTTGAAAAGTGGTTAGAGAAAATCCTGTGTTTTTTTCCCTTTCCTTCTTGCATTTTACTATATAATGTAACAAAAACATCACTTTTTCAAGAGGTTGTTCAATTTTCTTCTCTGCCTCTCCCTTCTTTTATTCACCAGGGTCGAAATGGAGTTTTGAACAATCTTCCCACGCTCCTGTAAATGGTGTTTTTTGCCTCTTAGTCATGAACAATGTTCTGTGGAAATTTATGAAGCAATAAAACATGTTTTTATGATACATTTGTCCATCCTTTGCTCGTTTTTATTGCATCTTCTTGCCTCTCTTCATTTTTTAGGGTATCTGTGTATGTTTTGAATGTTTATTTTTCAGATCTGAGACCTGTGTTCATGGAGTTTGGAACATTTTCTATGTGAAATCCATCTCTCGTCTGTGATGCACTTGTCCATCCTTTCCATTGCTCACCTCTCCTTGTTCCATGGTAGTTTTTGGTAGATGATCAACACTTTCCTTCTCTGGTGTCTCACCGTTTTAGTGTAGGCTCTATTTTTTCTTGTTTTCTTTCTCTCCTTGTATTCTTGGAAGTTAGATTACGATTAAATTAGCTTACATGGATTGGAATAGCTTGTGGCAAGGTAGATTAGGAAGAGGAACCAACCTTTTCTAGAGGATCATTCCCATTTGCAATTCCTATAAGCTTGGGGAATGATCCAATGTTATGCAAATCACACCAAATAACCCTGCCTTAGAAAAGAAGAGATTATAACTCATTTGGGGGTGTTGTGATTCCACACTAATAGAACCATGGCGAGTAAGTTTTAAATCAGGATGACACCATGAATGAGGTTAAGCACATGTAATAGGAAAACAAGGAGGTAGATTATCTGTCTGACTAGGAGGATAGCTTTGATGGAGAGGAGCCCATGGAGATCACATCATTTTCTCCTCCATCATTCACCTTCCAAGCACATGAGCCTGCTGCCATGAAGGAGGAAATTCAAGGACAACATCCTAGACTTCAGAGAAGCTCTCTGGAACCAAGATTGGAGGATACAAGTCTTCCACACTCTTCATAAGAGAAGCAAGAGGAAAGGCAAGAGGATGTCATCATCTCTTCCACACCATCCATTCAGGAAGATCTTCCTGAAGACTCCATTCTTGGAGTTAAATATTAGAGCAGTGGGAAAATTTAAAGGATCAAACCTTTCCCAATCAAGTACTTGGCTTCATTAGAGCCAAGGGAGAACCAAAAACCAATCATGCTTACTTTTGAGCATGAGGATGAGTTTCAAAGTACCAAGGATCAGCTGCAATGTCTCTTCTATCCAAATACAAAGCAACTAAAAGAGGTATTTTCCTTGTTTCCAGTTGACACCTTGATGATTTGGGTGGAGGATCATGTTATAGTCAATTTTTTACTCATACAAGCAGCCATATTTAGTGTCAAATCATTTTCATGGCTTCCCTTTTTGAAAAAGGGAAGTTAATTCTCCCTGTCAGTTGCAGGATTTGTTTGAGCTCTCTTTCTCTCTGGTTTAAAATAAATTAGGTAGGTTTAATTTTGGTAGAAGCAGTGCTTTTGCACACCTCTACATATCTCACTTGTGATGCGTATGATTTCCAATTTTTTACATAGTGCTGTTGTGGTGTTTTATTGCTTTTGCACAATGCATTAAGAATGACATTTGGTGAGATTAGCTCTAATCCCAGTTTCAGTGGTTTTCCAAGTGGCTCAGGGATAAGTTTTTCAAAGTTCAGATCATAATCATGCTATCATTCATGACTCCATGCCCAATGGATGCTTCAAGGTCACTGATCATCTCATCTAGCAGGTAGATATCCCCATGGGCCACCAAATTGTTATCCAAAATAAGCTCATGCTTATTTTTGGCTAACTATACCTATTTTTCCTCTTTTAGTGCTTCAATCCAATTTTTTAGATTTTCCAATCACTTAAAGTTTCCTAAAAACATCTTCATTAGGTGGGAAATTTATTCCCCTTTCCAAAGATATAAAGACATCCTTCTAACTCCTCATATTTTGCAAGTTACGAGCCAACGGGCCTTGGAAGGTATTTTGTCCTAAAAGCGGACCGACGGAAGATTTTGTAAGTTTTTTTCCCAAATGGAAAATTTGGGCCAGTGGGCCTGAAGAGGGAAATTTGTCCAAGTAAAAAAGTAGGCTGGTGGTTCTGCAGTGAGTTTTGAAACTTTTGTGCTTTTGCAAATAGGGTACAAAGTGAATTTTGGGCCATGCAAGCCCGCAAGGATCTTAAATCCAAAATAAAGAAAATGCCTAAGACCCACAAAAGGGCAGGTGTCCATGTTGAAAAGTCAAAGTGGGCCGGCAGGTGGTTGGAGGTAGTTTGAAAATTTTTACCCCAAGAAGGCGTTAAGTGAAAAAATGAGCTGCGCTTTTGCCGTTGCCCAAAGAGCCACATGTCAAGCCTCAATTACATGCGGTCTGGTGGGCCTTAGAGTGACTTTTTTCCCAAATGGAAAAAGTGGACCATCAGGCACAAAAAAATGATTTTTTGCCAACAGTGAATTGTGGGACTGCAGGAAAAATTTTGCATTTTGCATTTTTGGTGCCAAAGGGCATAAAGTGAGTTTCAGGCCCGTGAACCCGTGCTGCTCATTGGTTTTCACCATTTTTGTATGAACCCGACTCAAACATTCAGATGAACATATCTTTCGACCCAGTGCCCAAAATTCAACAAATTTGGCACCCTTGGAAAGGTCTCGACCTCGCCTACACCATGGAAAACTAAAAATTTAATTTTAAAGAGGTTTGGTGTGGGAAAAATAGGGAAACATCTTCGTTGCCATTAATACATGATCTAATTGCTATAACAACTAGATTGGATTTGATTTGATCCACTGTTATTCCCTTCTTCAATGCACTAAACAGACACAAAGCAAGAAACATGATAGATTTGGGGTGGATTTTTTGTAGCATTGATGGCCAGTAGTTGATCTTCAAATTCATTTTCCCGCCTCTCTCTCCTTCTTCTCTCAGTGTTGAATATATAAAATAAGGGGCAAGGCTCATTGTAAAGGGTTAGGCATTTTTGTTTTGTGCCCTCCCTTATTATTTTGTTTGCAAGAGAATTTTTGGAGCTTTCAAACCTCCTATTCGAGTTATAGTACAAATTTTCTTGCCTCTTGACCACTGTAATGTATTGTATCAACTCTAGAGCAATAATATATGTCTATGGGTGATTTCCAACCCTTTCATGTGTTCATTGTTGTCTTTTTTATCTTTCATTGCATTTTGGTTACCCTGTGCATGGTGTTGTATTGCATTCTTGTGGTATATGTTAAGTTACAGAATGGGGTGTCTAACATTCCTTTTGTTCATCACCTTGTTATCTTAGGTTTATTTTCTTGCATCTTCTCAATCCTGTCTCCTTGGTAAGATATAGTAGATTTAGAGAAAATCCTCTACAATTTATTTGTACGCACCTGAACAGAGGAATGAGAACCCACCTTATTCCAGAGAGCTCTCTCAACTTGCAAGGCCCCACATTGTGAGAGATGCTTCATGTTGTGCAATCACACTGAGAGTCTCATCTCATCTAGTTGCAGGCATATAGGGGTGCTGTGTTTCTGCACTATTAGTTTAATAATGGTGTCGGCCAAAAACATATGTAATTTTTTATGCTATCGGTCTATAGCATAAATATATGCTACCGAATGGTAGCATATTTTTTTTTTACCGGCTGAAAACATAATATATGTTGTCGGTCGGTAGCATAAAATATGTTACTGACCGGGTAGTATATTTTATGCTACTGATCAAAAACATATATTATGTTTTCGGCCGGTAACATAATGGAAAATATACCAACATCTGTTTGCCCTTAGTGAAACCAATAGGTGAAACTAAGGTCAAATTTATTTATGACCCTTGAGTTTTTGGCGAACCTACTATCATACGGTAATGAAAAAATATCCAATTTCTAATTTGAAAAATCCTAATATTCACCATTTTATGAATATTCACCCCTAAAATTAACCTTGTATTTATTTATTTTTGAATTTAAGTTGTGATTTTGGGAGGGAGATCTTGCTCCGAGACTCAACCCCACATAATCAGTAGGATGCGAGGGATCATTACCGAAGGCTGAGATAGGTGAGAAAGAAATATGGATAAAAATAATTATAAGGTTTTTTTCTACCAAAGAGGTTCTCTGGGAAAGATGTGAGGGAAAAGACACCTATGTTGGTAGGAAGCTACGAGTAGAACCAAGTATGTAGGCCTTGGTAGGATTAATGTCAAAACTATGTCTTATCTTCTTGAATTAATGAAGTGATTAGAAGTGTTGATGATAATATTGCAGATACTTGAAGAAATACGATTGGATGTTTTGCTAATGTTTTCAAAAGTTTTTGAAAGTTACTTGAAAGATAAATTTCTCAACTAAAAATATTGCAAATGATTTAGCAGATGATATGCAATGCAAATGTAATAATTTACATGTGGAGATGCAGATGAACTTTGTGTAGTAGCATTTTAGGTGAATAAAATTGATGGATTCACGAAATTATTCACCCTATAGAGTACATACGCGATATGCCCCCATTTTTGTAGTCCTCTATGACTCGATATGGGCCCAACCACTTGGGCTTGAATTTCCTTCCTTCATAAATTTTCTTGTCTATCTGGGTATCTAATATTAATACAAAATATCCTTCACATACGTTGTGTTTAAAAATTTTCTTGTTATACTACTGACATATCTGGTCAATGTAAAATCTATGTCACTGCTTAACGTTAAGATGAGATTCGTCGAGGATTTATAACTTAGCAAGTCATGCCTCATGATAACCTTCTTCTCCTAAAATTCCTTGTAATGAAATTCAAAAGACTGGGTATTTCAACCTCAAGTGCTAGAACCGCTTCGGAACCGAATACAAAAGAATAGGGGGTTACCACCATTAGTATTCTTATTGACATTCTATAGGCCAACAAGGTTGGAAATAAATTTAAATGTCAATCATGCTTGTTCTCCTTAACAATTTTAAGAGGATGGATTTATGAATTTTGTTAGTTGCCTCAACCTGTCCATTGACCTAAGGATAGTATAGAGATCTCGTGTGATGATTTATCTTGAATTTCTCACACAATTCATGTACCTCTTCATTCTTGAATGACATGCCATTATCGGTGATAATGACTTGTGGAACTCTATACCTACAGATGTTATCATTAAAGATGAGTTTTAAAATTACATATCCTAGAAAGGTGGTAAGAGGCATGACCTTAACTCACTTGGTGAAATAATTTGTGGTTGTAATTATGAAATTGTGGCCATCAGTATACGAGGGATAAAATTTCCCTATTAAATCTAAACCCCACGTGGAAAAGGGACATACTACTGCGATGGGTTGTAGAGATTGAGTGGGAATGTGGATCTCATGAGAGAAATCTTGGCACTTGAACACATAATCTATTGTGTCATGTTCTAATGTAGGCAAAAAATAGCCTATTCGATGTATCTATCTGACAGAGGCATGACCTCTGAAGTGATCCCCACAAATCCCACTATGGGATCCATCGAGGATATTTTCAGATTCTTCCTCATTGACATACCTTAGTAGCATACCATCAAAGGCTCTACGGTAGAGCACTTGTTCCATGATAACATACTTAACAGCTATGAAGATGCATAGACGTATTATTTTTCATGAGTTCACTCCCTTAGGATACGCGCAATCCATAATGAAACTCACAATATCTACATGCCATGGACATGCAGTAATGAGAGGTCTAGTTTCTACATAATATAGGAATTTGTTAGGGAAATCAAAGTTTACTAGCTCCCCAACATCTAATGGGTTATCTACTAACCAATATATGATGATTTGTCCTTTGATAGACTTCTGATGAATAATAGTTAAATCAAACTCACCCATTAAGGTGATGAAACATCCAACTTTATTGGAAAAGGAACCCTACGTTAGGAACATCCTAAGATGATTAATTTTGACAATGAGCCACATTTCTTGCTTAAGCATATAATTCCTTAACCGTTTTGTCACAAAAATATAACAAAACATTCCTTTTCTGCATGTGTATAGCACGTCTTATAGTATAACAACGTGCAAATGATGAAGTAGACTACACATTCACACTTGTGGTCATCTTCTTGTGCTAACATGATGGATAGGGAGATTTTCATTTCTTGAGAATATAATATGAGATGGTGATTTGATTTAAGGGGCATGAGTGTAGGGGACAACAGTAGTAACCGTTTGATTGATTCAAATGCCTCACGACACTCATCCATCTAGATGTTGTGGTAATCTTTCTTTAACAAATTTCTTATTAAATTTATGGAAAAGGTTAAATCATGAATAAAATTATGGATTGCCTTAAGATTTTTGAGGAAGGACCTAATAACCAACTTGCCTGTTGGTGGGGTAATTTCTATAACTACTCAAATATTTTTTGGATCTACATCAATCCCTCATGAAGAGATGATGTACCCCAGTAGTTTACTCTCATCACACCAAACACACATTTTTCTGGGTTCAATGTAACGCCGTATTCGATGAGGAAAGAGAGGATAATGTGAAGCACCTCAAGGTGATCACAACATTTTATGGGCTTAGCTAGAAGGTCACCAACATAAGATTCCACAATCTTGTGAATAAGATAATGTAAAATGTAAGTTATTTCCTGTTGGTAAGTTATACTAGCATTCTTGATCCTAAATGGCATGAATAGGTAACAATAAGTTCCCCAAGGAGTAATAAAGGTCATCTTTTATTGATGTTCCTCAGAGATCTTGATTTGATTATACCAAGAAAAACCATCCATAAGTGACAACAACTCATAACCAACTATTGCATCAACAATAACATCGATGGATGGTAGCGGTAAATCATCTTTGGGACATGCCTTGTTGATATCTAGAAAGTCAATGCAGATTCAAATATTTCTGTTATTTTTAAGAATGGGGACAATTTTAGACACCCACATTGTGTACTTAATAGGCTTAATAAACCCCACCTATAGGAGTTTCATGACTTCTTCCTTTACCATTAATGCCACCTTTGGTTTTCATAGGTCTTGATTTCTGCTTGATGCGCTTAACATCAGGTTTGGTCACAAGGTTGTGAACTGCAACATGAGGAGAAATTCATGTCATTTCTTTATAACTAAATTCAAATCCTTTGAATATTCTTTGAAAACATTCATGTGTATTTCTACTTCCTTTGGAGTTACTAAAGAACCTAACTTCAAGATTTTTGGGTCCTCCTCCACCCCAATGTTAATATCAATTATCCCCTCAATCAAAGAGGTGTTACCCTCTTCAAAATCAAGTGGGGCCATAGGTAACTCGAGCTTTCCTCCCTCTTCTATCTCACAAATTTCAAGACCCTTCGAGGAGGAAGTATCGATCGTGTTATCGCCAAAATAGGAGGAAGAGTGAGGAATGAGAGAAAACCCTCTCTTATGATGCACATGGCGTAAATCTATATAAATGTTAAGGTATCCTAAGATATCCTCATTTTTTTCCATGTAGTCTAGGGTAGTTGGCTCATTCTCAGCTTCAACTTATGCCAAGATCAGATTTGTTGGCATTATGTGAACTAAAGGTCCCGCATGAATTGAAACTATGAAATTGGTATCTTCTAACTCTCCACTCAGATAGAAATGGGAAGCAGATGTAGCTATTGAATACACAGTAAGGTTTTTATCATGTCAGATTTCTTTGATTAAAATGAAATCAAAACCTTTTCTTAAGTTGAGCACCACAATCTTATAGAGCTGCAAGTATTCATCCTTAGTCTTATATACCTCTGATACCTGGTTAATGAGTATATTTGAATCACCCATAAATCTAATGTTACAAGCACCCATCCTCTTGGCTACTATGAGACCAAGTAGGAGAGCCTCGTAATCAGCACCATTGTTTGTACATTAAAAATTTATCTTGAAAGAAAAAGGCACAAACTTTCCTTCAAGAGAGGTAAGGATCACATCTTCGCTTACGCCAAAATGGAAATTTTCTCCATCGTAGTTTAAAGTCTAGAATTCACTTGGGAAGATTGACTCTTGATTACTCTTTGAATATTTTTCCCTTGCTTTTGATACCTCAACCATGAAAATTCCATTACCAAGTAGAGAGCTGAGTACCAAAGAATATCCTATGCCCATGGAATCAAATGGAAGGAGAATGGGTAAATCATTTTCTAGAAGCTTTAAAATATTCATTGTGGTTTATTTTGATACCATCTCAAATACAACAATTTCATCCTTGACCACATGAAACCTTTCAATCAAACCAGTAGTTTCTAACTCTGTCGTGGGATTTTGTTTTGTTTTGGGAGTTATATCTGTAGGTTTATTTAATTGGTTTGCAAGGAGTTCAAACTTAGCATGCACTCTAGGATTCTTCTTTATATTTCCTACGTGAATGTTAAAGGGATTCGGGTCATCCTGTGTAATAAAAAATTCCCTAAATGTAGGAATATAACTTCCTAAAATAATGTGGAATGTATTGCCTTCATGCGATGTATCCAAGGACAACCAAGGATCATATTATAGTTGGTTTTCCCAATATATATTATAAAACTATGTAAGGATCATCTTGTGCCCCTAGGGTAATTGGTAGCACTATGGTCCCACTCGATGTTACCTTGAGGCTATCATATCCTCTCAGTGTGTTACTTGTTAAAGACAAATTTGTTTTTCTGTAGCTTAATTATGAAGAAATGAGAAGGGGAAAATGTTAACCACTACCCCATCATCAATCATTGCATGATTAACATAGTTTTTGTAGATCCAAACTTGTAAATAGAGAGCCAGATCACCTTTACGTGATATTTCAACATGTGTGGGCATATTACTGATGTCAAATACAAATATGACATCTCTTCCTAACTATCTAGGAGAGAATACATCAAATTCTATATGATTTATCTGTGCTTCTGAAGGAGGAGTTACATTGATCAAATTAATAAGACCCAATTCTTCCAATAAAGTGGCTCTATGAGTAGGGGAGTTATTCAACAAATCTGAGAAGGATATGTGAGAAAATGTCTTTGTCAAATCATTATTCAAGTCATAAGCCCCCTGATGTGAATCCAGCTGCAAGAGGTTGAAATACCTCCAAAAACACACATAAACAGCTTTGCAAATAAAACCAAGAGTTTCACAATAGCTTACTTCTCATTCTGGAATTCACACTGATCTCTTACATCATTACAATTCTCCTTTTATTTCAAGACTACTCTAAAACCCTAAAATGCCCAAAACCCTAAAATGCAAAACAACTCGGATTGACCCCAAATTTTGCGTGCCAAATATGCATTCATAAATTAGGGCTCACGTGAAATTTAGACTTATTCTGATAAGCACAACAAAAGTTATTAAAGTTCTAAGACCTAGTCAAAAGCGGAAAAAAACATTCGGAGCCAATTTTAGGCCACTAGATGACGGAATCCGAGCCCGAAAACGTGCCAAAATGAGCACAACCTTGCAAGAAACATTGACCCTAGCATATTACTAATGTATATCTACCACCGTGTAAAATTTCAGGACAATCCAACGGTCGGATCAAAAGTTATGGCCTCTACAAGTTATGCTCCCGCATCACCCCCCACTGAATTTGAAAGTGTTTGATGAATATTATCTGATATCGATGGGTAAATAAGAATGGGCTATGAGGAGTAATCCCAAGTTCTTGTAGCAGTGTTTATTTGGGGTTCAATTTCCAATTCTACTAGACCCATAATCTTAGTCTGTTAGAGGTTGTCCAATGAAGGTGCCACCAATGGGTTTGATGAAGTCAAAGCTTCATGATCGTTGTTTCCTACCAAGATATCCTTTTTTGAACTATTGGGGTCTAACTTACCATCTTTTGGACACGTGGGAAGAGGATTGATAAAAACCCAAGTGGTGTGTTTTGAGGGGATATTGGCCCCATGTAAGTGTTTTGAGTCGGTGTTGTAGGATTTTCTAGAAACATACCAACAAAGAGTTATCTTTTGTCTTCTATAAAATGTTGTAGATATATTTTACAGACATGAAATTTTATTACATCATGCCCTCAGAATCTATGGAAACCATAATATTTGATTTGTTTGGGTAACTCGAATTACCCTGATTGGGAGTGATTAATCTCCCATTTGAGCTGCAGATGTTTCGACCACTGTCTATTTCTGCTTGATTTATATAAAGAACACCTTCTAGTACCTCTTCATAACTCCTTAGTGGGAACTTCTTATTTCTTCATTTCCTGGTTAAGAGAGTGAAGGAATAGATTTCAGAGCTCCATTTGATTCATATTGGGAGTGCTTGTAGAAGAGTAGTGAACTTGCCGCTGTCTCTAGATGAAATACGCTATAGACTTATTTTGCTCTTGCTTTATATGTAGGAATTCCCTGATTCTCGTTCTTAGTAGATTGTTCATGTCAAAAGGTTTGATGAATTCATACAAACGTTGTTTAAAATAATGTATCAAAGCCTCAGGTATCCTATAATATTAGTTGAGAGAAATACCTTCTAAAGTATTAGGGAAGTTATATTCTACGACTACATCCCATGAGAAGAACTCATGAAGGGCAGTGGCTTATGACTTGATATGCACATTTGGATGTCCCCCCTTTAATTTCGGAAGGTCTAACAGAGGTCTTAGGAGAATAAAAATCCATATTGTAAATTCGAGGGGCTCTTTAAGATATCCAGAGTAGGTCCACATTACATAAGACTCGACCATGGATGGACCCTATTAGGGAGGCAGAGGTGGAATGGGTTGTTTATATGGTGCAGCGTAAACATTTGTGGAGGCATAATCCACCCACTGTGCTGATCATATGTACCTAGAAAGAGTACATGTCCCATTTTGATGATTTGGAATACATTTACATGTATGGGGGGACATTACTCTGGTATGGATTTGGAGGCGCAAATCAAGGGAACGTTGCATTTCTAGTTGGGTCTCAGGATGAAATTTGTGAATGCAATTCCAGCTGGTACCTATTGAGGGTATCCATACGTAGTGTGAGGGGGCATACCCAAGGTCCCTAACCCTATGAGAATATCTATAGGTCTTGGAACCCCCATGTAAATAGGAGGAGGGTTTGGCATAGTTGGCATTTGGCCAAAGTGTTATGGTTGATGGAGAACCTTTATTTTCCCAATAAGAGATGAAGCATGAGCAACCTGAGTAAGTTCTAGTTTTTTGACCCTATGCACCAATATCAATATAACCTCACCTGATGATGGAAGGGTGTTTTTCTTTAGCATACATTTTTGAACCTTGTTAGGTTACAAAGACATGTGATATCCTACTATAAATTGTTCGTTGTTTTTTCAACCCTCACTAGAAATGTTTTCTACTTTAGGAGGGGTAGATGTGTTGTTCTGAAGTAAGAAATCTACATGTCCTTGCACCCTATCCAAATGTTGACTTGTATTTTAGAAATGTTTCTAACTTTGGGTGTAACATTGTGTTCAATACTCCTCATTTAATAGTGGAAGTTGAAGAAACTGCATACTGATTTACGGTTTGAACAAAACCCAAGGAGAAGAGCCTGAATATTCAGTGAAGGTCACATTGTTAGAGATTGAAAGTTCAGGTTGTTACATGTGTGTAGGCTAGTAAATTTCCTCAATCCTAACCAAGGATCCATTGTTTGTCCCTTTATGAGAAGGAGTTTGAGACACATGGAAATTAACTAAGTAATTTTCTTCCCACAAAGATAGTTAGTGTGATTGTTGTTTCCTACCCATTTGGTAGTAATACGCTTCCAAACCCAAAATGGGTTAGTCATGTTCTTATCCTGACATATTCAGGAGGTATATAAATACCCGCATAATAGTGAGAGAAGGAGAGGATGGATGAAAAGAGACTATATATTCACGTTGGGTTCACTAATTTGTATGAAAGAAAATTGACAAGCGATCTTCACTCACACTCAACCTCACAAGGTCGTACCGGGATATTCAATGTGGAAATGTGGATGAAAGTGTGTGAAATGGGAAGAACAAGCTATCTAGGAAAAGTAATGTCCTCAACGCACAATAACGATAGATGCTCATCAAGGGAAGTGAAATCCATTCTAATTTGAATTAGTTGGATGGACAGATAAATACTTTCTACTGGTTGTGAAATACATGAAAAACTATTGGGGGCCTCGTACATATGTCATGATAAGGTCATGGAACGAGTGATAGAGGAGTGGTTTCACATGATCTATGGGTGCTTGGAAGGTTTAGTCCAAAATGTGAGGGCTCGATGAGCTTCCTTGTTTAGAATGTTTAATTTATTAATGATATCTGGTAGAAGTGGGGAATATTTGACGACCAATTCTCATAAGCCAGTGTCAATGTCCAACTAGCCTTCAATCTCATTTGGTTCGGGGACCATAGGATCACAACTATAAATTCTTTCTGGTCGTGGTCCCCATATGGTCATGTGTACATTTAAACCCTATTACTAGGGGTAGTCCAAAACTCATACGAATTTTTGAATACAATATTTAATACGTTTAATTGTTGAACCTTCTCGGTGTATCGATCCGGTTTTTTAAGGACAATAAATAAAAGGCCCGTATCTATATATATGAGTAATTCTGGACCATTTAATTGTGGTACCAAAGGATCACTTACGTTCTTGTTTGAGACCGTTGATGGTCATATGTTTGAAACAATTGAATTAATAAAGCAAATGAAAACTAATCTATTTGAATTGAAACTACTCTATGTTTTTGTTATTTTTAGAATGTGAAATAAAGTAATAAAAGTAACTACTCTAATGAAATAAATATTTTTGTTATTTTCTAGTAATATGTAAACGAAGAAATGAAAGCTTCTAATCTAATTAAATCCTAAATAGGAAAATCAATTGGATAATCAGAAATATGTGCAATAATATATTAATCTAACTTAATTTAAACAAAACATCTTTTTCAATTTGTAAGTGTGGATTAGTAAATCTTCTTTTGCCTCAAATACACAGGAATATTTAAAGCTTTAGAAGCTTTTCCTTCCCCTATAACTTCCCAAATATAATATATGAATATTTAAAGGAAACCAAAATATATAACTAGCTCTCTCTGTAAGATATAAATATTATGTGAATTTGAATATTTTAAAGTACTTCCTCTACTCTATTTGATATGCGAATGCATACAATTCAGAAATTATTACGTAAAGAAATGAAGAAAACAAACAACAACCCCTAACCTAGAGATGTAGAGCAGTGGAAAATACGGTTGTGTGAAGCTTTGTCCCCTCATCTTGTATTTTCTATCTCCCATGTTCACGTGAGTCTAAGGATTGGGAATGTAGTGGAAGTAGTGGCAAGAAGGTGTTGGACACATGGAAATCTTAGTAGCAATCTGGTAGCAATACAGGTGGAAGATAGATAACACAAGTGAACTGACCTTAGCTATGTACTTTCCAACAAGAAAGTGGAAGCTTGGCAATGCAAGAATACTCAAAATATAATCTCCGACCATTTTCTTGAGAACAAGAAATCAGTTTATAGAAGGTTGGCTGGGTTGTGCACAACAACACTTGGTAGCCAAAAGATGCTAGATCAAAAATGAAGAGGAATTTTGAACAATCAATCATGATCAATTACAAATTATAAGTGAATAAGAGATTGCCATAAGGAAGTCAGACTTGAATTCAGGTAAAACGGTTCACAAACATGCATTAAAAGTGAACTTAAGTAAGGCAACATACATCTTAATTGATGTTGGAACATTTTGGAAATTTCACACATGACCACCACCTTGCATAGGGCGGTGATTATAGAACCGCCACCCTATGTAGGATGGTGGTTACAAAACCATTTCCCTGTCTAGGCGGCGGTTACAAGACTGCCACCCAGGCAAGGCGGTGGTTTTGTAATTGAAGGAAAAAACAAAGGAAAAACATAGTAGGAGGCTGTGAAAAACTAAGAAATGGATAAGTAAAGCATACTAGGATACAAATATAAGTTGTAAAGATTTTTAAGGACTTGAGAACCTTTGAAAAATACATGAATCATCATTTGGGACCTTTTGTAACCATTTTTCGACAATGTAGCATGCACAATATTGGGTGTGTATAGTAGCCAAGACAAAGGATGTTATTAGAAATGGATAATCCACTATAGAGTCCACCAAAAATACCATTATGGACTTCTTTGATAACACGAGAAGATTCATGGGATTTAAGGAATCAAAGGAGAATGTCGCCAAATCTATGTTTATACAGGATGCTGCCAAGGATAACATAGTGATTGGCTTGTTGAAGAAAATATCACATAACGTTCTTAAATATATTAGAGGGAATGATGGATTTTGATAAATAATAAAATATTTGGGAATACCAAATATCTGACAAACTAGATTCGATAAGGTTGACTTGGGGTAACTTATGGAATGGTTTATCACTATGATGAACAATGACAAAAGGATTGGATTCCTCTATTTTCCATGGGATGAGAGCAATGAGGGATGCCATCGTATTAGAAAAATGATTGGATGATTGAGAAATGGACTAGATAGTGTAAGAATCAAAGGCTTCAAAGATGAGATGAACGATGTCACATTATTTTTGAAGAGTTTCATTTTTACACTGATACGCACCTATAACTTATTTGATGATAAGTTTAGAATCCTCATAGATGTCAAAAATTTGAACACCTAGAAAGGCAGCAGTTTCAAGACCTAAGATAAGGGATTTGTAATTTTCCATGTTGTTTTTACACTCAAAATTGATCATGTTTACTAGGGGAATAAGAGTATCTAAAAGAGGAATAAAAACAACATCAACACCTCCCCCTTACTGAAACTTAGAGCTGTCAAAGAAAAGAGTCGTATTAAGAGTACCATACTCATGATGAAAGTGATTAATGGATTCGTCTGGAAAATGCTCATGAGGAATATGTTAACTAGGAAAAGGGGCTTTAACTAATTGGTCTACAATAACTTGTCCCTTAATCTATTTTTTAGAAATGAACTTGAGGCCAAAATTAGTCATGAGCATAAGCCATTGAGTAATACGATCGTTGTGATACAATTTAGAATACATTGTCTTAAGAAGATGAAATCTAGTAATGACATAAGTCTAATTATTAAGGAGATAGTGTTGAATTTTAGAGGTGGTGATGAAGAGAGTGCAACACATCTTTTTATATTATGTGTAGTGATTCTCACATTCATGGATGGTGTGACTGATGTAACAAACAACCTGCTCATGACCCTAGTCATCATGATGTGCTAACATAGCCCCTAAAGCATGATCAGTGGAAGAGATATATAAATAAAAGGGCTCCCTCTCGCATAAAGGTGTAAGCACTGGTGGAGACAAAATATACTATTTAATATCCTCAAAATCCTTTTGATACTTATGATCCTAGTTGAAGCATGTGTTTTTACAAAAAAGGTGATGAAAGGGTTGATAATGATATGAAAGTTGTGAGATGAAACAATGAACTGATTTAAGTTTGCCTTGAAGACTATGAAGTTGTTTAAGGTTAGAGGGATGAGGAATTTCAATGATTTCTTTTATTTTTATGGGGTCAACTTCAATGCCCCTAATAGACACTATAAAGCTAAGTAGTTTACCAGTTAACACTCCAAATACACACTTGGCTGGATTAAGACAAAGGAAGAAATGAATAAGGCCCTCGAAGAGTACTTCAAGAATGGTGAGTTGGTCATGGCAATGTCATGATTTACCCAAAATATCATCAACATAATATTCTATGGTTTTATGGATGATATCATGAAAGATATAAGTCATGTCTCGCTAATAGGTAGTGTTAACATTTTTAAAACCGAAGGGCATGATGCAGTAGAAAAAGGTTCCCCAAGGAGTGATGAAGGAGGTATTATGTTGGTTTTATAGTGCAATAAGAATATGATTATACTTAGAAAATCCATCCATAAGTAAAATCATCTCATGTCTTGTGGTAAGATCCATAAGTTGATTGATGTTGGGAAGAGGGAAGTCATATTTGTGGTAGGAGAGATTAAGATCTCAAAATTCAATGCATATACAATTTTTTTTGGATGCCTTAGCGAATGGTACTATGTTATAAACCCATTGGGGATAGTCAATGGGGATGATGAAGTTGGTAGAAATAAGACATTGTAAATCCTCTTTGACGAGTATGGAAACTTGTGGATGCATGCGACGAAGCTTCTGCTTAACTGGTTTTACATTGGGAAAGGTGATGATATTGTGGATGACTATAGAAGGGTAGATACTATTGGAAATATCTAATCTTGTTCTAGATAAATTTTAACTTTATGGAATTCAACTTTATGTAAAAGATATTCACATTTATTGTGAATATTAACTCCTCCAAAATATAAAAAGATATTGTATATGATATCTAGAAAATATCAAGAGATATTATATATATCTAGAAATATCTGGGAATATCTATTAAATATCCAAAAGATCAATAATATCTAATAGAAGATATTATGAGATATTTTCTAAGGTAGAAGGTTGGAAATATTCTATAAATAAGAGGTTTCATTTTGTAATTCAAAAAGCAAGAAAAGCAAGAGAAGGCACCGAATTGCTTTGGAGTATTTTTAATACAAAGCCTTGTTTTTATATTTCTCTTGTGAGTTTGTGTGTGTTCATAATATTGTTTCTATTTGCAACACACACCCTCTAGGTTAGGAGTTAGATATAATTCCTTCAAATTGGTATCAGAGCTAGGTTGAGCTTAAGTTATAAGTATTTATTTCACTCTATTAGTCTAGTTCAAAATGGTGGGTACGAGCAGCAGTCTCACTCAATCCCAAATCCCCATATTCAATGGGAAGAACTACGATTATTGGAGCATAAAAATGAGGACCATATTTTGTTCACTAGACCTGTGGGAGCTAGTTGAGAGTGGGTTTCCAGAACCTGTAGATTTTCAAGCATTTCAAGCACTAGCACAAGCAAAAGGATGCAAAAGCCTTGTTTCAAATTCAACAAGCACTGGAAAATTCCATATTTCCACATGTTGCAGCAACAAATAGATCAAAGCAAGCATGGGAAAGTCTTCAAACAAATTATCAAGGTATTAGTAAAGTAAAAGTTATAAAATTACAAAATCTTGGAAGAGATTTTGAGAATATTTTCATTAAAGAATTAGATTCAGTAGATTTATTTTTCACCCACATGATGAGTGTAGTAAATCAAACTAAGTCTCATGGTGAGACTTTAGAGGATCAAATGATTGTAGAGAAAATACTGAGAAGTCTTCCTAGCAAGTTTGATGTGATTGTTGTTGTAATAGAAGATTCAAAGAATCTAACCCAAGTGCCTGTAGATGAATTAATGGGATCTTTAATATCCCATGAGAAAAGATTGAATAGATAAGGTAGCTCATCTCTTGAGAAAGCCTTCAAATTGCAAGTTTCAATTGGCAGTAATAGAGCAAGAGGAAGATCAAGCTTCAACAGAGGTAGAGGAAGAGATTTCCAAAGAGGATTTGGAAGAGAAAACACATCTTATGAAGGAGGAAGAACAAATTCAAATTTCTACACTGTAAGTGCTAGAGGCCAAGGAAACAATCAAAATCACACTTATGGTCAGAGGTATGATAAGTCACATGTTCAATGCAATTATTGTAAAAGGTATGGACATTATGCTAATGAATGCAAGAAGAAACATTTTGATATGAGTAGACAAAATGCACATTTTTATAAAGAAAATCAGTCTGAAAATTACAATAATGGTTCAATGTTTATTACATGCAATGTTTCTCAAGAAAGTACAAAGGATATTTGGTTTCTAGATAGTGGCTGTAGTAATCATATGACTGCATGTAAGGAAATGTTTGCAAACATAGATGAGTCAGTTACATCTGAAGTTAAGTTATGAAATGATAATAAAGTTATAGTAATGGGAAAAGGAACCATAAATATTGAAATAAAGAAAGGTGAGAACAAATACATTCCAGATGTGTATTATGTTCCTGGTTTGAAACATAATCTAATGAGTATTGGGCAGCTAGTGCAAAAGGGATATAAAGTCTATTTTGAAGATGATGCATGTGTTATTCTAGATAGAAATCCAAGTAAAAAATTGATTGCAAATGTTGATATGAAAAGAAACAAAATGTTTCCATTACGAATCCAACATGATTTGTCATCTAAAGATCTTTCTTCACTAGCATTTAAAGTTTCTTTAAAAGATCAGAGTTGGTTGTGGCATTTGATATTTGGACACTTAAGTTTTGGTGGTTTATATTTATTGCAAAAGAAGCATATGGTGAAGGGTTTGCCTTTGATAGAGAAACCAATCAATCCTTGCGAAAGTTTTATTCTAGGGAAGCAACATAGGGAAAATTTTCCTGTTGGAAAGTCATATAGTGCTAGATCTCTTCTTGAGATTGTCCATTCAGATCTATGTGGACCTATGCAAACACCTTCAATTGGAGGGAGCATGTATTTTCTGAATTTTATAGATGATTTGAGTAGAAAAACATGAGTTTATTTCTTGAAACATAAGTCAGAAGCTTTTAGTGTTTTCAAATAGTTTAAGGCCATGGTTGAAAAGCATAGTGGTTACTTTATAAAGGTGTTAAGATCAGATAGAGGAGGAGAGTATGTTTCAAATGAGTTCTTAAATTTTTGTAAATTTTATGGGATTAAGAAGTAATTTACAACAAGGTATACACCTCTACAGAATGGTGTGGTAGAAATAAAGAATAGAACAATTATGGAAATGGCTAGAAGTATGTTGAAATCCAAAAATTTACCAAATGAGTATTGGGCTGAAGCAATAGCTTGTGCAGTTTACATCTTGAACCGATGTCCAACATAAATTGTGAAGGATAAAGTTCCTCAAGAAGCATGGAGTGGAAAGAAAGACAATGTATCACATTTAAAAGTTTTTGGATGTGTAGCTTATGCACATATTCCAAATGAGAGGAGAAAGAAATTGGATGATAAAGGAGAGAGATGTATTTTTGTAGGTTACAGTGAGCAATCAAAAGCCTATAAATTGTATAACCCCATCACAAAGAATTCTATTATTAGTAGAGATGTTTTGCTCATTGAATAACAAGCATGGGATGGAAGTGTTGATAAGCTAACAAATATCACTGCAGGAATACCTCATCATCAGAACGAGTTTGATGAAAATATCACACAAAATGTTCATCTAGCACCTCAAGGGATTAGTGGAGTGACGTCTTCTTCAAGAAGCATCACAAGAGGTATCTCAAGTGGATCATCATCCCCTCCAGCAAATTTACAACCACATGAAGCATCAGGGAATGAAGGTAATTCTTCAAATTCAAAGTCTCATAGCAGTGACATATCAGATCCAACGTTGGCAACACAAAGGTTTCACTTCAGGGACACCCTAGGAAAGACAAGAAGCTTAAGGAAAATTTATGAACAAACTCAAGGTGATGAGAATGTTGATTTATATTTTGATTTTGCATTATTTTCTCATGATGATCCTATATATTTTGAAGATGCATTTGAAAATGAAAATGGGTAAAAGCTATGGATGAAGAAATTGATTCTATTGAAAAGAATCGTACATGGGATCTTGTGAGCCTTCCAGAAGGAAAGAGTGTAATTGGTGTGAAGTGGGTCTACAAGACAAAATTCAATGTAGATGGAATGTTGAAAAATATAAAGCCAGGTTAGTTGCAAAGGGTTTCTCACAATAACCTAGAATTGATTATAATGAGACTTTTGCTCCAGTAGCTTGATTAGACATTGTTAGAACTGTTTTAGCATTAGAAACTCAAAATAATTGGAAAGTATATCAAATGGATGTCAAGTGTGCATTTTTGAATGGCATACTAGGAGAAGAAGTTTATGTTCTATAACCACCTAGATATGAAATTTTAGGTCAAGAACACAAGGTCTGTAGATTGAAAAAGGCCTTGTATGGTTTGAAACAAGCTCCAAGAGCATGGTATAGTAGGATTGATTCATATTTTTTGAAAAATGGATTTAGAAAAAGTGATAGTGAACCAATACTATACATCAAAATGAATGATCAAGAAAAAATTCTAATTGTATGCCTATATGTTGATGATCTAATATTCACAGGAGATTTTTCAATTGACTTGTTTAAGACAACAATGAAGAAAGAATTTGAAATGATAGATTTGGGTCTAATGAAGTTTTTTCTTGGCATAGAAGTCAATCAATCAGAAAATGGAACTTTTATGTCAATCAAAATATTCCAATGATATTTGAAAAGGTTCCGCATGATGAATTGCAATCCAGTATCAACACTTGTTGCCATAGGATTGAAGCTAAGCAAAGATGATAAAGGTTATGATATTGATCCAACTATGTACAAAAGACTTGTTGGTAGTCTGATGTAATTGACTGCTACAAGGCTTGATATCATGTATGGTGTAAGTCTTATTTCTAGGTTTATGGAATCCCCAAAGGATTCTCATTGGAAAGCTGGAAAAGGAATTTTAAGATATGTTAGTGGAACAAAAGATTTTGGTATTTTATATACAGCTTCTAATATTTTCAAGTTAGTTGGTTACACAGACAGTGACTATGCAGGAAGCATAGATGACAGAAAGAGCACATGTCCGGCTATGTTTTCCATTTTGGTTCAGGAGCAGTTTCATGGGCTTCTAAGAAACAACCTATTGTCACTCTCTCTTCAGTAGAAGCAGAATATGTGGCAGCCACATCAGCAACATGTCAAGCAATATGGATGAGAAGAGTATTATCAGATCTAAAGAAAGAACAAGAAGGATCAACAAAGATATTTTGTGATAACAATTCAGCTATTGCATTATCAAAGAATCATGTTTTTCACAAAAGGAGCAAGCATATTGATACAAGGTATCATTTTATCAGAGAGATAGTCAACAATGGACAAATATTTTTGGATTTTTGTAGGTCTGCAGAACAATATGCTGATATCTTCACCAAGCCATTATCAAAGGACACATTTGAGCATATGAGAGATTGCTTAGGCAACATAGGTCTGTATTGCTCCAACAATACATGAAGAATCAAGATTTGGAGGGAGTGTTGGAAATATCTAATTTTGTTCTAGATAAATTTTAACTTTATGGAATTCAAATTTATGGAATTCAACTTTATGTACAAGATATTCACATTTATTGTGAATATTAACTCCTCCAAAATATCAAAAGATATTGTATATGATATCTAGAAAATATCAAGAGATATTATATATATCTAGAAATATCTGGGAATATCTATTAAATATCCAAAAGATCAATAATATCTAATATAAGATATTATGAGATATTTTCTAAGGTAGAAGGTTGGAAATCTTCTATAAATAAGAGGTTTCATTTTGTAATTCAAAAAGCAAGAGAAGGCACCGAAGTGCTCTGGAGTATTTTTAATAAAAATCCTTGTTTTTATATTTCTCTTGTGAGTTTGTGTGTGTTCATAATATTGTTTCTATTTGTAGCACACACCCTCTAGGTTAGGAGTTAGATATAATTCCTTCAGATACAAGGAATGGAATAATATGACCATGCGAAGGTCTGGATATGACGAGAGATGAATGCGGTGAAAGACTAAAGCTCGTGTGGATTAAGAGATTGACCCACTTTAAGAATCTAAGGCTCTTAGGGAGTCCCCATATTGATGTTGATGGTGGCTTTGTTTAGAAGAGTGGATGTATCAGATGGTAAGGTCTTATGAAGATATGAATCCTCTACCCCCATGAGGGAAATAATGGAGTCTTTTTCAGCGCACTAAAGAACTTAGATGGTAGAAGAGTCTTCTTCTATCATCTTTAGATAACAGAGGGGAAGGGACCTAGTATGATTTTCAAAATGATAAGTGATTAGTCCTAAGGTGATTGTGGATACTTAAAAAATATCCAGAAGTAATAGACACAGTTTCATGTGTATCCATGACTTCATGGGATGGAGAAGATGGATAAGGTATGTTCATGCACATTTTAGATGGTAAAACAAGGTCAGAGGATTGCTCCTAATAGCCTAACCCAAAATTTACATGAGGCTTGTGGCATTGATAGATAATAAGGCCATGTGGCCCATGCTCATAGCATTCCATGCCGAATCCCTTTCATGCGCAATGGTGGAGATAGGTGTGGCCGAAGGATGGTTTGTTGAGGAACCCAAAGCCAATGATATAAGGTTCGACATGTGGATTTTAAACAATGTGAAAAGAAGGGGTGTCGAAACCATCATAAATGAGGTTGGTTCAAAGATGTGGTGGACTGAAAGGAACGATATCCCTGACATTAGGTTGATACATTAGAGATTTTTTGGGTTTACCAAGATGGTGAGGAGTGCATAAGGTGTTGATTGTAAGAAAATGATACTCCTTGAGCGTGATTTTTTCCATTAATTTGTTTAGGGAGTCATCGTTAGGAAGTTTGGATGAAGAAATGGATGAGATGGTGGTGGATAGTGGAGATGAACCATTCTTAAGAATGAGGGAATATTTGGGTTGATAGGTCGTGTTGCACATTTAGAAGGGAGGATCTTCCCTAGGAAATGTTGAGATCTTCCCCTCATGCTCATATTTAAGGTAGTCATGAAGTGTAGAGGGGACAAAATGCATATCACGAATCCAAGGTCTTCCAAGGAGAAAATTGTACTGAAATTATTATTCTATGATGTAGAAGACATTGTGGAGGATATCATCACCAATGTGGATAGGAAGAATGATTTTTCCCAAGGTGGGAGTGATAGTGTCATTGAAGTCATGAAGAACCGAGGATGTCTGGGAAACGATGCATTTTGGGATCTTAAGCGGATCAAATGTATGTGATAGGATGATATTGATGCTCTCCCCATTATCGATCATAGATTGTCGAATGAAGGTATCATTTATCCTATCTATGATGAAAAGGGGAAGGTCATGTTCTTCCAATGTGATATCTGGAAGCTGAGTATCATTGAATGAGATAGTAGTAGAAGTGGTGAGTTCTCCTATAAGAGATGTGAGGGGATAAGTCTCATCAGAAGATGTCAAGATACACTTTAAGGATTCTATGAGAGCCTTTATATGGTCTGACAAGCTTTGGATGAGCTCATAAAGTGACATCTTCACCAAGGCCTAATGAAGTTATTTGACAATACTTTGTTCAATAGGGCCAAGGGGCGGCTAAGAAAAAAACATTATGTTTCGAGGATGATGGAGATGGAGATGAGGTGAAATCCTTAGGAGGAGGGATGGTGACGAAGGTATTGGATTTTGGCTGGGATGTTGATTTAGGATCATGAGGACCAGACTGAGTGGTTATTCGAACACCATTGATGAATAAATGGGGACCATCCTTGGAATAATCATCATTTAGAGGTGGGATGGCTACAAAAGTCCATTAGGAATGAGGGTACTTATGCATTTTGATGGATGATGTCTAAGGTGTAGATGTTAGAATGGATATGGAGTGAGGAGATTGGTTTTCCTCAAGAAGAAGGTCATCCTCCTCAATGATGTTGTGGAAAACGGTTTACAGTGCTTTACAATGTTCAGTGTCATGTCTAGGGGTGTGATGATAGGTGCAGATGAGGTTAGAATCAAACCATGATGGATTCTTACTATTTGTGTCAAAGGCCTTAATAGGTGGAAGTGTGATGGTGGAAATTTGAAGTAAGTGTTGAAGGAACTCTGCATATGATTCAACCAAAGTATTAGGAGTTGCCTTTTCTTTGCAAGATGTCTTGGTATTAGAATAAGAGGTGGATGCTTGAGATGATTTGGATGTCAAGGGTGGGGTTTGAATATTTCGAGTTCTTGATGTCTTGAATTCAGTATTGGTGATGATTTATGTTCTAGAAGAAGAAGTGTTAAATGGTTTTGGTTGGGGTTGATTGGTGGGTTGAGGTGTTTTTGATGAAGTTGTTGGTCTTAGAAGAGATGGGTGTGGTCATAATATATATGATCTGGCATTGGATTGTTTGACCTTGGATGGGGGGATGCCTATATATTTTTTAGGATGTGTAAGGTACCTTTGAGTAAAGGTGCCAAGGGTCTAATATTTTTCTTGTGAAGAAGTACCCTTGGGAGGGATGAAAAAAATCTCAACTGGAGGGTTGGAAAGTTGTGTTGTGGTTAGTGAGGAAGTAACTTATGTTTTATGGAGTCTATAAAAGGTGAAGATTGGGTGGATGTAGGAGATTCTTTTTGTGTAGATGAGATGGGAGGATGACTTGAAGTTATTGCAAGTTAGAGTGATTTTAAAAATTCTTCAAAGGATGAGTGTGATGTGGTCATAATGGTTGATGTGGTGGCTGTGGGTCAAAGTGTGGAAAGAGGAATTGGAATTGGTGTCAAGGATGGTATAATGGCTAAATGTGGATTTTCCTGAACTTCCTGAACTAGAAGAGCTCCTTGCTCAGGACAGTTAGGGGCAAGCAAAGTCTTCGGGAATCACCCCTCGACTTCAGATTACAACTCTGATCTTGCAAAAAATAGTGAAATTTGATCTCTGTTACCTCCCTGCTGAGTAACGTACATCGTCTGTTGTATGCAATTATCAATACCGACCCCACCATGCAGGTGGGAGTCTTTAGGGAATGCTCCTGGTGAACACCGTATTGCTTCCACCCATCCTTAAAGAGGCCTCACGGATAATCTCACCAGTCCTGAAGGACAAGGGCCAAGTGAAAGAGAAACTCTTCCAACTATGTGCCTGATGGGAAGGCATTGCCCTACACAATTGTGCGTTGGCTCATAGATGTGGATGTGGCTCATAGCTGTGTGGAATAGATGTGGATAAGGTAGTTGAATCCAATGAAGTGGGTGTGATAAGTGATGAAGTAGATGTAGGTGGCGAATTAGATGTAGGTGTAGAAGTGATAATGGATGTAGAATAATGTGGGGATGGTTGTTTAACAAATGTTTCAAGGGGCATCATGGACATACTTACAAACGGGAAGATGCGACATATGTGAAATTAGGTGTGGATGTGGGAATAGATGCTGAGATAGATGTAGGCATGATTGGTGTGCTTATGGGGATAAGTGTTAATGGGATTGTAGATATAGAATCAATTTTTAAATATGTGGAAGTGATAGTTGATGAAAAAGGTGAGTTTGTTAATGGGGTAGGATCTTGATCAATGGTGTGGAGAGTGTTTATGATATAAGCGTTGGGTTCTTGGGATGTAGAAGAAGTGGTGGTTTGAATTTTTGGTGGGTGATTAGGGAATGGTTATTTTAAGATATCAAGTGGTTGATTAGGTGATGCATTAGGATTATCCACTTGAAGGTCACCTTGATCAATGAATTTTTGGAAAATATCTTTAAAGGTTTGAAATATCTAGAAATCATGTCATCGAACTTGGTGGTATTTACAATAATGATCCTCACGATACCATGTGGGTTTAGGTATAGATTCATCAAATAGTTGAATGGGGGGAAGTGTGATAAAGTTAACCACCATAAACTTGTCAAATATTGAAATATATGATTCTCCAAGGGGAGTATAGTTAGGAATAGGTCTATGGGATGTTTTTTGGGGCCATGTGCTAGAGGTAGGTGCAGAAGAAGACTTAACGACCACGACATTGGCCACACTCTTAGATTTATCGTTATGTGCGGATGATTTGGTAAACTTGGTTTTGTTTTTGTTTGAATTAATTTTTAGTTGTCCTTGCTCAAGGGGACAAGTCTCGAGTTTATAAGCTATGGTGAAGGTTCATTAAAATGTTTGCAATGATTGGATTTGCAAGGTAGATGAAATGTTCTTTGTACAAGAGTGTGAGAATAAATCAATAAGATCTGTTTGGGGAAGGATGAATGATAACTGATTTATGATGTAATGCTGCCAAGTGAAAAAGTCTATGATACACTCATTATTAAAGTGTCTAATGGAGTATAGGCTAGTGATGGTGATCTTGCATGCAATATTAATTAAAAAACGTTCTAATAATAACTGGGAAATTTGGGTAAATGGGAATAATGAATGATGGGGAATGCCATTGTACCAATCCAATTCTGGATTGGCAAAAGATATAGAGAAGGTGAGATGAATAAGGTCCTAATCATGTGCAATAAGGTAACCTGCATGCCTGAATTCATGGAGATGTTGTTGAGGATATTCCTTATTGTTAAACTTAGTAAATTTGGGAATATCCCAATTAGGTGGATAAAATTTGATTAGAATTGATGGATGAATAGGTTCATTACAAATTTTCTCATAAGATAATGTAACCTTAGGTCCCAAGGTAGCAGCCTCAAGGATAGCTAACCTATTCATTAATGCATGCATGGGATCATTTGAAATGGTTGGTTGGGAGATGAGCGGTTGCATGATATGAGAAGTGGACGGTATAATAGATTTGTGGATCTGTAGGTGTTTAAGGAATTACTTGATGGGGGTGAATGCAAGTTTTGGGTTGAGATTGAAGAGGTTGTTGAAATGATTTTTGTTGAGAAATGGGAATGTGATGTTATTGTTTGGATTGGTTGGTTGTTATGGAAAATGACGAGTAAGAATTTAAGTGTGGATGGGTTGGAATTTTTGATGAAGTGTATTAGACACCGTATATTTCCAAGCACTCGTAAGAGGAGGTTGGGAAGTGATGAAATTTACATGTATGTCTGATGTGAGAGGAAACTAATGGTTATGATGTTTGGATATGGGATGTGATATTTGGGTAGAATGGATAGGGACATTACTGATGATAGTGGCTGAAGAGGTGATAGGAATGGAAGTGGTGATAATGGTATTGATTGGAGGTAGATGGAAAGGAATGTGTGTAATTAGCTGAGTGGTCTGATTAGGTGGATGATTAGTGAAATATGATGGGTATAACTCACGTTGGGCCAAAATGAGCTCATTTATGGATCTTGGAAAAAGCACCACAAGTTGTGGAGAAATAACTAGGGGTGATAATCTTAAAATTTTTGGATAGGTGTCCCATCAATAGGAAGGTGGGTTATCTTCCTAAGGAGGTATTCATGTAAGACCATGGGATTAACATCAAGAATTTATTGGAACTCCAAACTACCACAAGGGATAATAGTAGGCCCAAGAGCTTCAACCGATGTAACAGATGGAGGGGTGGCCGACCTAGAAGAGATAGATTGATGATGAAAGAAACGATTGGTCTCTTCTATAGTAGTTGTTTGAAGAAGAGGTATTTGATGAGGGACATTGATGATCAGAGGTTGAGTGACCATGAAGAGGTAACCATATACATGGATGAGCCAATGGTCATAGTAGAAGTAGATTGGGATGACATGATGGGATTGTTCGATGCAAGGTTTTATTCCATTTTTATAATTGAGGATCATGTAATAATGGGCATGAAACAAAACAAGAAAGTGATAAATTCACTAATTTAGGAAAACAAGATAAGAAAGCATGTTTTTTAAATCTTTTTGATTAATTAAACAGATGTGAAAAAGAAAAGGGAGAATGGATAATAAAGGTACCTAAGAAATGGAAATATAACATTGGTTTTGTGTAGTTTTGGATTGGGATCCATCAATATACCTAAAGGTATGTGAGGTCCTAGTCTATACAATATTTCTAACGTGGCCAGAACATCGTGGTGGCTTCCTGTTGGGTGATGATATCCCAATCATTCTACTTAGTAGGGAATGTCTATATGTGTGAATTGATTTGTGATTTTTTGTGTCTATGATGGAATGTGGAATGAAAACAATTAAACCCATACTTAGCTACATGAAATAGTAAGGATGCAAAAATATTGTTTTAAGACAAATCCCAATGTGAAAGTTCTATTAGGAAAAACATAAAAGAAAGGTAAAATGTGGAGTGAATAAGATAAAAATAAAAATACTTGGATAACAATTTTTCCTTTTTATTATATATTTAAGGAAAGTGAAGAGCAATCCAAGTAAATCTAGAATCCTAACATAAACAAGAAAAATCAAAAGCCTCCACTACAATGTTAGTGGAAAATAGAAATAATGAAAAAAAATGCAAGAGACTCAACTAAAAGGGTCGTCCCACTGGGCATGCCAAAATGTTGATCTAAGTTTATCATTCCTAGATAGATTAATGAAATATATTATAAATAAATCCAAACAAATCCAAAATGTAAGGATTCAAAGTACCTTGGTGTATGATGGGTATAAATGGACGGGAGAAAAGTGTATGAAATCACTGCAAATCTGATGAACCTGCAAAATAAAGGTAACTAACAGGAAACTGGATTAGATAGTAGAGGAGGGGGTTTCTTGATGAAGTCAGTTCTAAGAAGCGTTAACTTCCTTAGCAGATGTCGAACCCCATATAGATAACATATGATAAAAGTAATTATAATGGACAAGATAATATACAGAATCTAAGGCACACAGAAACTGGAAATTATAGAAATCGATAAAAGATGTAAATATGGTCTAAGCAAACACAAAGGAAATTCTACCTGACTGGGTTGATGATGATCTAGACTACATGGGGGAAAGATGACAATGATCTTAGGAGATGGATCTAGATAGTGAAAAAAATGTGGATTCGAAAGATGCTGAATGCAGATCTTGTAATGAAAAATACTTGTAGATGCTGATAGAAACCTATAGAGGAATATTTGAAACACAGAAACAAAGAGGATGCAAGAAATATATTCTAGTATGGATTGGAATGGAAATAGGGATCGGGTCAATGGGGACTAGGCTAAGTTGATGGAGACTAGAGATAGAGAGAAACTTTGTACTTGAAGGAAAGCAGAGTGACAAATATAAGAGTTGGAAACTTAAACAGAACAAAGAAGCACACTAATAAGGATCTAGAAAAAGAATGGATGAAATAGAGAGGTGGGTGGATGGTGACCTAGGTGCAACAACAGTGACCTAGGTAGTATCAAACGAAGTTGAGGATGGATGGGTTGGATGGATAACCTAAAAACAAAATCAGTGAAAGAGGAAGTTGGTGATGAGGCTCTGATAGTAGGTAAAACTCTATGTACAAGATAGTAACAATTATAGTATAAACCAACATAAAATTAAAGTAAATCTCTCAAAGTCTCCACAAGTGATGTAAAAAAAACAAAAATAGACTCCAAGAAAACTATAACAGTTACAGGGATGCTCAAACTCAAAGGTAAGTTCTCAGAGCACAAGAAATATTTTGATTATGCCTCATTTTGAAGGGGGTGAAACTTACTATATACGGTCAAAGGTGACCCAGGTGGGTCACCACCAACTATTTGGAACTTCCCCATTTGATAGTATAATATTTATTTATTCCAGATATGGGGTTTTAGGAATTAAGATTACTGTTTTAAAGGATATTGGTGGGTTAGGGTTTCTTAGGGAAGTGATACGGGTAGGTGGGATATAAATATGGATGAAATAAAATCTATAAAAAACATAGGGATATGGGACTATGTGGTCAGGGATGATAAACAACCTAGGGAGGATAAATGCAAGTTAATTATAAATAATTAACTAATGAGACGAGTGTTAGAAAATGATTAAATGAACATTAATTAAAAAGTTAAAGTTGATAAGTTAATAGATATGAAGATATGAATATAAATTAAAAGGAAGGGGGCTTAAATAAGACCATGATGATTGAAGCGAATGTGAGCAGTAAGGGTAACGATACTAAATTTTGGTGTCTATAATCGCAAATAAAATTAACTCTCCAACATTAAAATATTATTCACTATAGTGTCAATCATATATTTCTTCATGCAGGTCTATGCTACTACAAAATTATCTCTAAGGCTACAAAGTACTTCCTTTCGGTGTTTAATTTTCTCTTCAAATCATCTCACCTTATGATTGGCCCTCAAGGTAGAGGTGAGAGATGGCACATGGTGCACATATAATTCCATAAATGGAGACATATATGATTAGTTATAAATTGAAGTGATAAACCACCATTCTATAAGTGGTAGCCACTAAACCCTTATTTCTTGTTTATTTGAAGAAAATAATTCAAGATACCCATCTATAAATTTTAATGATAGCTTAGTCTACCCATTTTATTGAGGATGATTGGAAGAACTATAATCCAGTTGAGTACCCGAACATGTAAAATATCAATACAAAAATTGTTAGTAAATATAGGCTTGTAATCAATGACCATAATTTGTGGTATACAATGTATCTTTGGAACTATATCCATAAAATATATGGATACTCTATAATCTATTAAAAAAATGAGAAAAAAATACAAAAATGAACATAAGTTGTCATTCTATCCAAAATTACCATGATTAAAATTTTCCCTCATTTTTTATCAACCCTATAATAAAATCCATGGAAAATTTCTCCCATTTCCCACTAGAAATAGATAGAGGTTTTAGGATACTTGGGGATTTAATAATTTCTCTTTTTTATGATGGCATGTAAAGAAATCTATTATAAGTGTTTGGACATCCACTTTTAACCCTTCCCAAAAGATTTTTATTTTTATTTTGATGATAATTATGCAAAAATCCTAAATTCCCACCCACTAGAGAAGCATGTATCTCATGAAGAACTTGAATTTTAAGGTTATAGTTCTTTTAAAAGTATAACTTATCCATATACCATAGTGAATCTTGCTTTCATATATAGTTTTTGACATACTTGGATCCTATTGCAGGATTTGAGTTAGAGTAAAGTTTTCTATTTCATTTTGTCACTTTGATATTGTTTTATCAATTCAATCTATCTGATATATGGGCATGACTATAATAATACTTTAGTATACTCATCCATCATAGATAAAGAATCTAGCATCACATTTTCTTTTCCTTTTTTGTAAATGATTTAAAATTAATAACCCAATATTTGTGTTTTCCATTTTCATTTTATTTAGATGATATCCTTTTGTCCAATAAATATTTGATACTATCATTATTTTTCTTCATTTTAAAGTGAAAACCCAAGAGATTTGATATCAACTATTTCACTACATAAAGAATTTCCATCATTCTTTCTCATGAGTTGGTTTTGAAATATTCTTACCTTTGAGTTGATGAATCTCAAATGTAATAGGATGTACCTATTGGATGAGTATTACACATAAACCATACCTTGAAGCATCAAATGTAATAATGAAGTTTTTGGAAAAATCTAGGGTAGTGAGAATTGGAGTGATATACATGACCTTATTAATTGTATCACATTCCCTTATTGCTTCTACTATCTAATGGAAGGAGTATTTATTCAATAAATTTATGAGTGGTATTGTAATACTACCATAATTCTTCACAAATATGCAATAATAACCTATAATCCATAAGAATCCTTTGATATGTTTTAGGGTTTTAGGTAACTTCTATTCCACCATGGCCTTGATCTTGTAAGGATATGTACTCTTACACCTTCATGGGAAAAAATGTGACCCAATTATTCAACCTCCCTTACTTTAAAATAACACTTGGAGGGATTACATAAATGTGGTGTCATTCAAGACTTTGAAAACCCTTATTTACGTGATGTAGGTTCTCCTCCTATGTATTTTTTGGATTAGATATCATCAAAGAATACGAGGACTAAATTTCAAAAAAAATATTAAAAGATAAAATTCATCAAACTATGAAATTTAAATGGTGCATTGGTAACGCCAAAAAGGTATCACCAAAAATTCACAATGTCCTAAATGTTGTTTTATGAATATATGCATTTTGAATTATGATTTGATGATATCCTGATCTAAGATCTAAGTTTGTAAAATAAACAACACTTTGTAACTCCCATAGAAAATCCTCAATTATAGGAAATTCAAGCTTATCTTTTATATGTATTTTTAAGATCCCTATAATCTAGACACATGAACCAACCTTCATCCTTATTCCATAACATCACCACTAGATAAGAGTAAGAACTCTTACTATGGAGAATTATACTTGTTTCACATATTTCTTGTACCATCCTTTCAGTATCACTCTTTTTAAGAGATGGAACTACTAATAAGGTCAAATATTGCATGGTTGAATTCACGGTACAAACTAAATACCATGATCATGATCTTTTGGGAGGTAATCCTTTCATAATATGCACCAAAAAGGGAGTGTTCATTAATAATTAATTGTAGATATGATGGTATAACACCTTGTGATGTTTAATATTCCAATGAAAATAGTTGTGCCAAAATCCCATTTTCATTATTTTTAATCATCTTTTTAATTTCATGAGAAGTCACCAAATCTGGATATTTTCCCTCAATCTTATGCTCCTCAAAATTCATCACTTCATAATGTAAATGCGCGTACAGTTATTGGAAGTATCTCTCAATAATTTCCAAGGTAGTAAGGCATTCTATTCATAACACATTCTCTATGCCCCCCATTGAAATTGAATACTTGGGGATATCTAACAGGTAATCTCTAATTTATAGATTAATCTTATGACATGCTTTTCTTGAAAAAAATAACTTTTCAATATATAAGCATGACCTAAATATTAGGGATTGGATAAAAAACCATTTAGGCACAATGTCAACTTTTAATTGATAAAATTGTGAGTAATTCTAAATTCAATCAATAATGTCACCCTTTGTTTCCTCACAAAATTGATTACCTTAATGGTTTGTGGGATGTTGATTACTGAAATCTCATGATAAGAGATATTTTGTTGAGATTATTCATGATTGATCTTAGGAACCTCTTCATCTTCACCATCTACTTCCTTATTGTTTTCCTCATTGTGTGGGATTTAATGTAGAAAAAATTCTTATGATGGAATTTATTTACCTAGCTCCATTTGTTATTGAAATTCTAATATAGACCTTTTACTCACTTTTCTTCAATTTTTTGAGGATTCAAAAATGTCAATTTGAAAATTATCTAGAGCCTAATGGAAGGTGAAATTCACTCTACGAATGCATCCAAATAAAAAACACATGTATTTTGAATCTTCAATTTTTGGGGTATCAGAGGTAGTCACTAAAATTTAAGATAACATTAAAAATGTGGTCAATAAGGATGACCTCAACTACGAGCTTAAAGTAGTGAAGGATGACATCAACCATGATATTTAATCACTAAGTGAATATTTTGATAATAGTTTGCATTAATTGAGTTGTGAAATGAAGGAAAAATTTGAATTAATAAGGAAGGATTTACTGATAATTATCTCATTCATGAAGAATGACATAAATTTCCATCTAAGTCACATGGGTTCCTCAAGAATTTCATAGTTAAAGTAATATCAAACTAACCAAGGTGTATCCTCTACACAACATAGTGCATTTTCTAGCCAAATGAGGAGCGTGATTCTAAAAATGGATATGTGCAAGTTTAATGGGAATGATCTAGTCACTTGAATAACCCAAATGGACAATGTTTATACTATACATCAAGTCCCAAGTGGAAAAATGATGGTAATGGAATCCTTGTATCTAAAACCAGAATATTTCATTAGGTATAGAGGGGTGTGCGAGGAAAAAAGAGAGGTATCCTTATTACCTATTATATGTTCATTCATGAGATCCAAGAATAGTACAATATCAATTTTATATAGAAATATTTCAGCCAAATAGAAAAGTTATGACAAACTACGTAAATAAAGGATTATGTAAAGGAGCTCCAAAATATATCCTTATATGTGGAGGGAATCTAAAGGAACATCTAGATAATTTTTTCTAATATAGAATCAAGGATAACATTAAACTTTATGTTCACTTTCTTAATTTGGGTTTGATATCATAATCAATGATATTTTATCATCGAGTGGATGCAAGAGATTTGGTAAAATAAAGGGGTCTTACTATTCACAAGGAGTGCATGACTCTAACACCATTAGGTCTTAGGTTATATGAATTAGGGTAGGAATTTAAGCTCTAGTTCTTTATGGTTATTATCCAAATAGAAAGAAACATAGATAATGGGGCCTTTCTAATTTTTTGAAAGCTTACCAAAAGTATACAAAACTTAGGAAATTTCCCAAAAAAATATGAAAAATCCTAAAATGGAAACTTGTGAAAAATATGTCAAAATATCATGAAAATAGGGAGATCCTTACTTAACTAATTTCTCCATGATAGATAAAAAAAATTGAAGAAAAAATCACTATCATTTAGGAGATATAGCCAAATCTTCAAAATTAGGGTTTTGAGCTAATTTTAGCCAAAATTGAAGCTCTAATACCACTTGTAACTAATTACTGAGATAGATATGAATATCAATGGTAATAAAACACCAAAATGGATAGAAAATATTTCAATATCTAAGTGGATTGACATAGCCATTTTTAGATGGAAACCTCCAAACTGTAAAATAAGACTCATGTTCTCAATATGATTTACATATACTAGTTACTAACACACACACACACACACACACACACACACACACACACACACACACACACACACACACACACACACACACACACACACACACACACACACACACACACACACACACACACACACACACACACACACACACACACACACCCTCTTATGTTATGTAAATCACCAAGGAAGGCCTACTAGCATATGAAAGAATAAATATTTAAGTGATATGCCATGATAATATATAATGTTAGCCATAACTAAGCCATATATATCTCGATATATGATGCCAAATAAAGTTTATAACATGAATAATATAGTGAGTGAATTAATTATAATTATAATTTACCATAATATGTGTATTTATAGTGAATATTTTAGATGTATACTTTCTTGAATAATGAGTGAGAGAGAGAGAGAGAGAACGTGTACATACATGCAAGCATGTGCACATGTGTGTGTGTGTGTGTGTGCGCGCGCGCGCATGTGTGTGCACATGCATGTATGTGCATGTGTGTGTGCACATACATGTGTGGGTATAAGTGCATGTTTGAATGTGTGGTTGCACATGCGTAGTTGTGTGGGTGCACACGTGTGGGTACGGGTATGTGTGCATGGGTGTGGGTGAATTTGTGCATGCGTGTGCACATGTGCATGCATGTGAGGGTACGTGTGGGAATTCATGCCTATGACGGTGTGTGTGGGTGGGAGTGTGTGTGTGTTGGTGTGCATGTCTGTGAGTCTCTAAGTGTGTGCACACATGTTTGTGAGTGCATGGTAGTGTGTGTTTGTGGGTGCATGCGCGCGTGTGTGTGTGTGTGTGTGTTTTTGTGCATGTGTGCATGTGTGTGCATGCGTGCACGTACATTTATGCATGTTTGAGTGTGTGTACGTGTGTGTGCATGAGTGTGTAAGTGTGTCAGTTTGTGTGCGCATGCATGTGCGCCGCTGTGCGCGCGCACGTGTGTGTCACTTTGAATTTTCCTTAGGACTATAAAATTTGTTTATGATGCTAAAAGTGACAACAATACATCAAATCTATAAACTATGAGGATTATAATTAAGAAAATTATTAGTCTATTTTAAGGCTTTAAATAAATCAACCAACTTCTTTGAATGGTGAAGAGAAGATAAATATTTAGAAGAAATGACTATAATATGTAATCAATGCATGATGGCTCCATTTTTATCTCCATGTGATTGATAGTGTACGTCAAATCTAATAATGTGCCTCCATAGAATATATTATTTTTGCAATGTCTCATTAAAAACATAGATATCTAATTCCTATGAGGTTATGAGGAATTCATGGTGTGAATCTTCATGATAATTACAACAAAAAATAATTTCTTTTTTTACCATCAAGATAAGTAAATTTCTAGCTAATGGAAGTATCTCACCATTCAATCTATCTTTATACTCTAGTTAGATGGGGTGACTTTTTAAAATCATTATGAATTTTTTCTTAGTATAAGAGTTCTACATTTGGGAATTTTTTGATATAGAATTGTGTTTTTAAATATTTCTATGATTTGAAAACATCTAATTGATCTCAAACTTTATAGGAAGGTGGTATGAAAGTGAAAATTCCATAGTGATAACCAAAAAAGTGGTTAAAATTCTTGGAAAAGGTGATGATATTCTAGTTCGTAAGAAAGAAATTACTTGCGCCTATAAGAAAATATAGATATCTACACTTGGAAAAGGTAAATATATTGTATTTTGTAAGAATATTTTGTTTACATATATGCCTCCTCCTTGTCATCTACTAAGATTGAATATATTTAACAAGATATGAGTGATGATTATTTTTCATTAAACTAATTAATAGTTAAATCCATTTTTATCACACATATTCACCATTTTCTCTTGGTAAAGAATGGATGCATTCTCAAAGTAACACCAGTTTATGTTAAAACAAAACTAAAGTAACTTCTTCCTCTCAATTTTTTGCCTTTGTAGGAGGGTTATAATAGTTGAAAACAATGTCATAGTTTATTTAATTATTAAATAAATCTACTAATTATGATGTGTGAATAAAATAAAAACCAATTTCTAGATTGGAAGAAATTGGTTGTTTAACAAATGTTGTATAACAACTTCTATGTTTACTCACATAAGCTTTGACATTTCCTACTAAGTGATATTTTTAGCGCACATCACTTATTAGTCATAATTGGTCTATCCATAAGAGGATATTTGAGAATTTTTACTCACCTTAGGGAGTCCTTCAGTTGTGAAGTAGGACTCACATTGTTCATTACAGGGCATGACTTGTATTTCTTGATCTATGGATTTATAATAGAAGAGGGTGTTAGAATGATTGATATATAACAACATGGAGTGTGATCCTTTAATCACCAAATAAAATATTAGTGAACTCTATGAGGTAAATGGAGAGGTACACTTCCACACAAACACACTTTTAGAATCTTGCTACATAAAATTTAGGTTGTGAAGTAACCAAGATTTTGGGATCAAACTAGTCCATGGAGTTCCAAATAGGAAAAGGAAGGCTAGAGAAATTTCTCCAAATGGATATTTTGTGCTTAGATTTACTCAGGTGACCATAATATCATGTTTCCACCATGAAAACATAAAAAAATTTGTTTTCAAATAAACTAATTAAGGGACATGGGACATAATAGTTCTACAATGGTAAACAATTTTAAACTTAAAGAAAATGAAACCCTTACTTAAGTTGTTAACACTCTTAAGCTTATACCATGAGGCAAAATGTAATGAATTATGAGCCCAATATCTCAAGGGTCTCTTTGGGGGACTGAAGTAATAAAATATGCAACTAAGGTAGAATGTTTAAAATCACTACAAGTATTAATGAATTTAGGGTAATATGAAATTACATCAAAACATTTTCAGGGTTATGTTCAATACCTTGTGGATGATAAATTGGAAACTATAGCTCAATTGGTTTACCCTACATAGATGAATACAAGAGTTGAGGAGGTGGCCCATGATCAATAAGGCTTAACTGCTCAAAGGGAAATATATTAATTCATAATAATATATTTGAGGGTACCTAGAAATAATCCATTCTTTCTAAAGAATGTTAACGAGGGCGGGACAAAAACTATCTATAGAGAAAAAACATGACTCCCTTTCCCAGGATCTACTTATATTTTGGAAAATTCATAGAAAATGAAGACACACCTATTTTCTAAATTCCATAAACTATTTATTTTTGTAATAATATCAAACTAATTGGTTTTAAAACCCTTTTAATATGTCTGCATAGGATTTCAAAAAGAAAAAAACTCATATTGTTCAAAACTAGCTTTAAATAAACTCTTTTGTTCAAAAAATAAATTACCTAATGTGTGTGTTTCTTGAGATTTCTACCTGAGATGTAGTATTATGTTTTGACCCATCTTGTTGAGCATATTCACCCCGATGTACTCTCCAATAAATTTTAACAAGTCACAACTTGGTCTCCATATAATCAGGAATATTTGTTGCTTTTTTTTTTTCTAGTTCCAATCTTATATATATATATAAGGATCAAAATCCAGATACAACATTAAGCCCAACAACAACAAAAAAAATACTACTAAGAAGGAGAAAACTAGGAATAAAACTGCTAAGAAAAAACAATTAAACAACAAACTAAGAGCAACAAAACAACACCTGCTCGCAACTTAACTTCTCTAAAGAAGTTATTTCTTCGAAGCCCTATCTATTCTTGATTTAACAGTCTAGAGTGAGGGTAAATAGCACCAGAGTGGTGACATGGGTGGGGTCATTTACATCCAATTGAGAGATGATCTGGTTCCTTTCATCTCCAGTGCCCCAAATGTCAGCTGAGATGCCACTGAGAATAGTGATGCTTCTGACCTGTTGTTCAATAAAATCACATATAGCCCTAAAAATTGCAATGCTGTGGTCATGTCGATCCTTAGAATTCCCAAGTCTACTATCCAAGGAGTTCAGTTTCTTGTAAATTATACTTATCTGATTTTCCCCAATGTCAACATCCTCATTTAATTTCCTTTTACACTTTTTCTTAATTAGCTGGTGCATTTTTTTTTTGATATTTTCCACCTCTTTTTCCAAAGAATCCATTATGTGTGAAAGACTCTCCTTCTTGTGATGAGTGTCTTGTCTTATAGTGCTGATATGTAACAAATCATGTGTAATTTCAATATCCTTGCTCCTCCTGAGGACTCTGCCAGAGGAAGAGGGGTTCAATTTGGAGAAGGAAGGGTTTTTTGTCCTGATTTTCCTTTGACTTGGAATGGTGATGGGGGTGAAAGTAGGGACAGGTTCAATGGGAATGGGCGGGGCGACAAGGGTAGGAGGAATGGTAGGGTAGTGGGTGATACAATATTTGTGGAGGAGAAAGATAAGACCCTGATGGAGGGGAATGGCCCAGGCGTGATTTTGGAAATCAAGAATTGTGAGGGAAATAATCCATATATTTTAATTTCCTTACATTATGATACATTAATGTACAGATGAATTTTTCATGTGCACATTTTCATATGATAAAATAAGACAATCCAATTACACCTATCATTATCCAAATAATTTATCATGGGTACACGTTTGATTTTATCCTTTTAAATTAGTATTTTCTATATTAGATTAAAAGGGGGGAGTATGCACACCTAAATTTAGTTTTTCACATTTTTGAGGTTCTCAGATTTTAAATTGTGGGGATGATTTGTATCAATTTACATTTTTTGTTTTCAATAAGATATTTAAGTATGGGGTTTTTAGGCATCATTATGTTTATAGAGTTTCATATTTTTATGATTTTTAGGATCAAACTTTTCAGATTTAGGCTATGTGGGCTTGAGACTCTAGGTTTCAATTCCTTTAGTATTTGATTTTATGGATACTTTATATCAATGAGTTGTTTTTTTTCATGTATTTTAAATGTAATGTTTTTGTGTTTAGTTTTTTTCCCATAATTTTGGGGCTTTAGGATTTATGGATGTGGGTTTCTCGATTAGGGATTTTGAATTTAGGTTTTTGGTAATATTAGTTTCTCATACTTTTAGTGAATTCAATTAAAGTCTTTCAATTTTTGGCGTTGATATCATTAGGTTTTATGGTCTAGAGGTTTTATATCAATCCATTTTAGTTTATTTGGGGTTTTGAATTTACATTGTTAATTTTGAGATTATTATGTTTCTCCGTTTCAATATTTGGGTTTCAAGATTTTTAATTTTTAAATTTGGATATTTTAGAATTTGGGTTTTAGAAGTTTTTTATTTCAATTTTTGTTTCAAGTTTCTAATTTTATATTTTGGGTTACAAGGGTCATTGGGATCTGTATTTTTAGTTTTTAAGTTTTGGCATTTTCAGGAAGAGTTTTTCTAATGGAATTTGAATAGAGTTTTTTTAATGGAATGTGAATAGTATAATCACTTTTTATAATAATTTATTTTCATGTTTATGGAGTTTTGAATTTCAGGTAATGAAATGGAACTAATGATATATATTTCTATTTTTCTATATCTCCAATATAAGATTTTTGGGTTTTGATTTTAAATACACATTCTAAAAGAAAATAATTTTTTTGTTCTCTATGTTTTCATATTTAGGATTAGAAAATTTATTTTCAGGTTTTGCATTTCGATTCTCGAGTCTTTGAATTTTTAAGTTAACTATTTTTGAGTTTTATTATTTTCCTTCCAAATATTACATTAACAACAAAATTATATATTTTTGAACTCATCAACTTTAGTGTATGCTCACACCTTGGAGGATATTACTTATAATACAATTATCCAATATCAATATCTTACCTCTCTTCCTTATTCACTATAAAAATAAATAGAAGAATAACATGTTCAAATAATATATATTCTTACATTTTTGTAAATATTCACAATAATATCTTATTCAATAAATAATTTCATGGAAGATCACATAATTACTAAACATAAAAAGTCTTTCTAGCATGGAAAATTTCATGGAAGAAAATTTGTATAGTAGTCAACCAACCAATTATCTCCATGATTTATCATTATTAGAAATAATTATAAGTGTACCAAGTGATGTTTGACCTTGACTTTGAGATCATATTTCTTATTGTTTATTAAAGACGTAAAAATAAGTGGACGAAAAAATTTGTTGGTACAATGTATTTTTCAAACTAAAATGATTGTTATATTTTTGCACATATTCTCCCTAATATATTGTTCAAAGATACATTTTATGGAAGAGTAAGTAATTTCCAAGACCAACAAGTCCATCGAATTGGATAAATACCTGCATATTATTTTATATAAAAAATTTAATGAATACTTCTTGAACAAAAACTTGAATAGTAGTCAACCAACCAATCATCTCCATGAGGTATCATTATTAGAAAAAAAAAAAAAGTATAAGTCAATATTTACAATAGCAAATGGTGCTTGACCTTGACCTTAACCTAACAATCATATTTATTACATTTCATTAAACACTTATAAAAAATTGAAAGATAATTTATTTAGACAATGAAATAATATTTTGTAAATATTCTTGGTAAACCATTTTTTTCCCTATACAAAGGTTAATAGAAAAAGGTGTTCCACCTCCACCTTCACATTGAAATTATATTTGTTATAATCCATCAATCATTATAATGTTGAAACTCCTTAAAAAACGTAAAGATAAGTGAAAGAATAATTTACTGTACAATAAAATAAAGTTTGACAAATATTCTTAGTGATGTCTTTTTACATACAAATGGTGCTTGACCTTGACCTTAAAAGATCATATTCATTGTATTTCTTAGTGATGTCTTTTTACATACAAATGGTGCTTGACCTTGACCTTAAAAAGAGATCATATTCATTGTATTTCTAATTTCAATCTATTCACAGGGTAAAGTGAAACACACGTAGCATTATACCATTAGTTCAATGGAAGAATAACTTGTTTGTACAATGCAAATTTCATCAATGTTTGACAGCTCGTTTCTCATTAATGTCTCCTCCCCTCGGAAAATTCACAGGAAGTAGACTGTTTTCACTGTTCACCGACCACGTACGGTTTTATGCGTTGTCGACTTGTGAGGACTATATTTCTCTCGCCTTTGTTTGTTCTTTGCTCCACTGCAACACAAGCGCCGAGATGAAGAAGACTATATTTCTCCTGACTATATTGCTGTTTCTCTCTGCATTGCCTGCTCACGTCTCACATTTTTCTCCTTCTTATCATTCTGACCAACATGCTCTTCTCTCTTTCAGGGATTCAATTTCCCTCGACCCATTCAATTCTCTGCAGAATTGGTCTCCCAATCACAACACCTGCAATTGGACTGGCGTTATCTGCTCTTCTCGCAGACCGCGTGTGGTTTCCCTCAATCTCACAGGCATGTCTTTAGTCGGCCGCATCTCCCCTTTCCTTGGGAACCTCTCTTTCCTTAAAGAGCTTCTTCTCGTGAATAACAGCTTCCACGGCCAAATTCCACCTCAGTTGGCTTCGCTTTTTCGATTGAGAAAGCTCAGGCTGTCGTTTAATAAATTGGAAGGCCACATTCCGTCCACCTTAGGAGACTGCCGATCTTTGCAAACTCTGACTCTGTCTAATAACAGTCTGAGCGGCACCATTCCCTCCCAGCTTGGCAAACTGTCGGAGTTGAAACAACTTTTTTTATGGGGAAACCAACTCACTGGAGAAATCCCAAGCTCTCTCTCTAATTGCACTCTCCTGGAACTGCTTGTGTTAGAAATTAACCAATTGAGGGGCACAGTGCCCATGGAGTTTGGTAAATTGCGCAACCTTCGCAAGCTCAAATTATGGAAAAATCATCTTGTGAGTGGAAGTAGCGAGTTTTCTGTTCTAACAGCCTTGACTAATTGCTCCTCTTTAGAGCATATAGATTTGTCTATTAATGATCTCACTGGGGTCTTGCCCTCTTCAGTTGGCCGCCTATCAAGCCAGCTTTCATTTCTGTCGTTGGGGTCTAATAAATTTCAGGGCAACATACCAAGTGACATTGGCAACCTCACAAAGTTGGCATTCTTAGGCTTATATGACAATGGTTTTAATGGGACCATCCCATCCACGCTCGGACAAATCCCAAATCTTGAAAGATTGGATCTCCACAAAAACAACTTAGATGGAACAATTCCAATAAGTTTGGGTCGGGTTAAAACGCTTGGGTTGTTGTCATTCAGTGATAACATGCTTTCAGGGCAAATTCCATACAGTCTTGGCGATCTTCCACAGCTAAGACAGCTTCTTCTTGATCACAATCAACTGTCAGGGAAAATACCTGCCAGTTTAGGGAGATGCATAACTTTGGAGAAGGTGGACTTGTCTTACAACATGCTAAGAGGAAGTATACCTCTCGAATTCACAGGTCTTCAAAATATCCAGTTCTATTTCAACATTTCCACCAATTCACTACAAGGTTCTCTTGTAGAATTGAGCAAAATGGCAATGGTCCAAGCCATAGATGTGTCTCTCAATCACTTCTCAGGTGAAATTCCAGATACATTATCAAGTTGCACAAATTTGCAATATTTGAATCTTTCTTGGAATGCATTTGAAGGCTCAATACCAACATCACTCACAAGACTGAAGAATATTCAGGACATTGATCTTTCTAGCAATAATTTATCAGGTACAATCCCTAAAGCTTTCAAAGACATGAAAATGCTTCAACATATCAATCTCTCTTCAAATAGGTTAATAGGAGAGGTTCCGGAGGGAGGTGTTTTTTATACACTTGATGAGTCTGCAGTTATGGGGAATCCTGGTCTTTGTGGCACATGGATAAAATTACAGCCATGCTTTTATTCCAAACACACAAGATTATCAATCTCCAAAAAGGTAATGGTACCTCTTTTGATTGGCATCACAATCTTCATCATGTCTTGTTTATTGTTAGTAGTTTGCTATAGAAGGAGAAGGAGACTTACTAGTGAGACTGTTACTAACCTTGTCCTCAACCTAGGACCAACAAGAATTTCCTATGATGAACTTGTAAATGCAACTCATGGGTTTAGCGACACCAAATTGTTAGGAATTGGCAGTTTTGGATCTGTTTATAGAGGGATTTTGAATGGTATAAATATTGCTGTTAAAGTTTTCAATTTGCAAGCTGAAAATTTTCACGAAAGTTTTAGTAGAGAATGTAATGTGCTAAAAAGGGTTAGGCACCGCAATGTGATCAAAATTATTTCAGCATGTTCCAACATTAATTTCAAAGCAGTAGTTCTCCCATTCATGTCAAATGGAAGTCTTGAGAGATGGCTATACCCTCAGGAGCAGATGAATGTAGACTAAGTTTGAATGACAGATTAAGATTAGCAATTGAGATAGCACATGGAATGGCATATCTACATCATTATTGCTTTGAGAAAGTGATTCATTGTGACCTTAAACCCAGTAATGTGCTATTAGGGGATGATATGACTGCATATATAGCAGATTTTGGCATTTCCAAACTACTTTTCAGAAACTCAATGGATGCATTGACTTCAACAAATGCACTCAAAGGATCTGTGGGATACATTGCACCAGGTATATATTTTGCATTATTGTGATATGCATTGTCATTGGCCTTTAATTTTATAGTTTTCATCAATTTCTAAAATGGATTAACAATAATTACTAATCATTGTATTTTATTATAGAGTATGGATTGGGTGGAATGCTTTCAACAAAAGGAGATGTATATAGCTATGGTATTCTACTATTGGAATTGTTGATGAGGAGGAGACCAATAGATCACATGTTTGTTGAAGGGATCAATCTTCAAAAATGGGTTGGCATGGATTTTCCAAATAAAATCATAGAAAAATTCGATAACAACTTGCTTAGAGATGTTAATGAATTAGAGCTATCAATACTATTGGGACATCTTACTCAAATTCTACAGGTTGGTTTGGATTGTACAAGGGAATTTCCTCAACAACGTCCAGATATGAATGAGATAGTAGTGCGGCTGCAAAAAATAAGAGGTGCTTTTCATTGAACTGTAGATATTTTCAGTTGTCTATAGACATCTTGACAAAATAAGTTATTCAAGAAACACTAATTGAGAAAGATGTGGTAATCGTTCCACATCTACATCCTACGTGTTTATACCAATCAATAATCTCTTACATCTAATAATAATATTTTATTCTTTCTATACAAATCTTGAGAACTTATGTAAGGATAATGTGTAATGTTATGTTCAATTGAGAAGATGGAAGGGGGAGTATATCTAATTTTTTTGTCTAATTTCATGATATGTAAGTTAGACATTGTTGTTGATTAAATACATATTACAAATAAAGTTTGAGAAAAAAGGCGATTATTAATTTGTCACGTTTCTAAATTCTTTTTCTTATTTACAAAAAAAAAGAAACAAAATTGAATATGGTTTGTTTCCAATAAGACAATTCTTGATTAACAAAATAGAGTTGGAAGGATTCTATTATAATATCACTATTTAAAAATTAAATCTAATTAAATTAAAAATATAAAACTATGAGATATTTTAGTCAAATAATGTTATCAAATTATAACATGTAGTTATGTTTATGTTTTAATGTTTAACTTGTATTGATAAATTTGTAATCATTTTTCCTTAATATTTAAAATATATCTGAAGATAACTTAACTTGTTTTCAACATTGTATACTTCATGGACGATATTATCTAATTAATACTCTTTGTTTCCCACCAACTTGTAAGGTTCACAATGTACATATCACTTTCTATCATAATACTAAAGAAAATAGTTAGTCTTTCAAAAACTTATCATTGTTTAACAAGAATTAGATGGAATTGTCTATAGCTACCTTGTTAAAGATTAATTTTTTCCTAATTACAACTGTTCATTTAGAAAAAATGTTACGTCCCAATTCATAACATAAAAGAGGAATTATGCAGGTGTAAGGGGGAAGAATATGCAATTTTTGACTAATTTGATGATATGTATGGTATATGTGGCTATTAATTAAATATAAATGTATAAACAAAAAGTAAATTAAAACAAAATAATGGTTATTATTCTATCAAATCTTTTAGAAAAATCTTATTTACAAATATAAAAAAAAAACATAGAAGATGAAATTTTTCAGAAAGATGATTCCTAATCAAGAATCTAGCGCTTTGAGGATTCTTTAATAGAATCGTTGTTTAGTTATACATAACTTTTACATTGACCTAACAATATAAATGTATCTTTAACATCATGTAATTATTTTTCTTAGTTGTTTGTCTATTTTAAAGTTTTCTTATAATAATATTTGTGAACATCTATCCTCAATATTTAAAATGTATCTCAAGATAGTTTGTCTTGTAATCAAAATTATATAATTTATGGAGAAGACTCTCGAATGATTTCTACTTTTTACTACCCACTTTTAAGGATTATAATGTATAGATTGATTTTAATCGTAACATTAATAATAAGAATTAGAATTTTTTTTTTATAATTGTATTATTATTTTTTGAAACTCGGTCTTCAACTTTGTTAGGGTTATATTTCATGCATTCACTTATCATACAGTACTACGAGAACTTTTCCTTCTTAACATTTTTAAGATTATCCCATTGGTCCCATTATAGTGAAACTCAGCTATTTTCTCACTGATAAAATGGTGAGTCACTTATAAATGGCCAACTCTCCTTCCATTGCAATGAATGTTGCAACTGGTGGTGAAAATGGCTTCCAAGTGCGCTTCCAAGTGCGTGGGGGCCCGAGGGGGGGGGGGGGGGGGGGGTGGGGGGGTGGGGGGGGGGGGGGGGGGGGGGGGGGGGGGGGGGGGGGGGGGGGGGGGGGGGGGGGGGGGGGGGGTTGTGGAATTTTTTTTAGAAAGTCTACAACGAGGTATGGATTCTGAATCCTCCTTGGATGTTGTTATTTTTGTAGAATACTTAGATCATATGGTTAAGTGGTATAGTAATAATTTCCTTATTGCATATTTCTATTGTCGCATTACCTCAGAATCCTACCTTCAAAACTAGATAAAATACCATTGGGAGTCTAGCGATATCCTAGTTCTAGTATCCTAAGTGTTGTGAAATCCTTTTATAATTTCACTTGGCATGAGATCCCATATTTAAATCCCAATCATCTCACTCCACTTGGGGAAAAGTCACTTTATTTTATATTTTTATTTCCCTAGCTTTATTCCCCATATGGGTCATATTTTTACCTTTGGGAAAAAATAAAAATAAAGTGAACTTTTGTTTTATTAATTTATTACTAATAAATAATTACGGTTATTATAATAAAATCATTATGCACTAAAATTAATTTATCATGATTAGTTTCCCTTATTTTCTACCTCTTTATCCGTCAGGAAACAAAGATTAGGCTAAGGGTCTTCAACACATTTTGAATAGGGGATATTACTATCATCCCTTACCCAAATAACCTTCCCTCAAGAAATTTCAACTCATGTCCCCAAGTTCCATGTCCAAAAGGTAACACGTGTTGTAGTGCTCCAAGAGACTAGATCTTGTGCCTGTCAAATGATAGATCTCTTGTCAAAATATGAGTTCTGATTTTTGAGACTTGGTTTGTATGTAACCCTCATGATGCCCATAATTATGAGCTTGGATCAAGGGTCGCTATGCTCCTTATTACAAACAATATCCTTTAGTTTATCAAACCTTTAAATTCTCGTGAGGAAAAAAAGTTTGATCTAGTTTACATTGAAGCAATAAATATGACATGTTACTAATCCTTTCATACCTTGGAGTTTCATCAAGATTTTCATTTCCTTTTTCCTTCATGATATCTTGGCTTCTTGTACCAAATCCCTAGAATGCTTGTCCATAATAGGATGAATATCAACATGATATGACTGTTGTGGTAAAAAAGAGGATGTATTTCTTAGCAAACAATGTGCAACCCATACAATCTACCCTCTTCTGAAAGATCTTTCCATACTCTTGGCTGTCACAACTTGAGGATCAACATTTCTCGTACCTTGTAGAATAATTTCCTTATCTTGCACCTTGAACTTCAATTCCACATTTTGGTAAGTTTGATTGAATTCAGCCAAAGATTTTGTCCATTTCACATAAATTACTACATCTATCTCATCAATTCCAATGAAATAATAATAATAAACGCTTGCCTTATGTCTTCCTAAAGTGATATCAAGTTGTGGGATATTCTTTACAGTGCATGAAAGTGATTATCCATCTGCTATGGTCATATTGAAGCCTTGGAAATATTCCATCTTCAATCATATCCTAGTAAAAAATATTTCATGATTGAATTTTTGTGTAGCTCCATTATCTATCAACACAATGATCCTTTTTCATGCATGACACCTCTAACACATGTATGTGAAGATGAAGACTACCCACACCTGGATAGAAAGACCCTATGAATCTTTACTGTTCCCCTGGGATTGACTTTGGGATTTGCTTGTGCAGCTTAGGTGGAAGGTGAAGAAGGCACCCTTCCGGGGGGACTAAGCTATCAGTGAGATACCACTCTAGAAGAGAGAATTCTAACCTTGAGTCAAAACCTACGGTCCAAGAGACAGTCTCGGGTAGATAGTTTCTATGGGGGGTAGGCCTCCCAAAAGGTAACAGAGGCGTGCAAAGGTTTCCTTGGGCCGAATGGAAATCAGTCCTCGAGTGACAAGGAGAAAGGGAGCTTGACTACAAGACCAACAATATTATCTCCGGTGCTATTATTCCTACCTCTACAACCATTAGTTTGCATTTCTATCCCATATAGGAAGTAGCTTTTGTTGATGAATGGTTATATAATGGCGGTCCCTATGAGCTAATCATTCTAAACATCCTACTTGGTGTATCTTATTACATGGGTTGTGAGTGAGAGCTTAGCTTCTGTTTAGGTATGTGTCCTTGGATTGCTGTTGCATAGATTTAAATTAACCGCATTTAGTATTAGCTCAAGAAACATAAGTGCTTTAACCATGTTTCGACTTGTTACTAGTCCATAAATACCGATAGATAATAAATAAGCACCTAAAATAAGTGCATGTTCAAGCATAATAGAGGAACTCCTCATACCTCAACAACTTCTTCAGATACAAACAAAAGTTCTATTAAGTTTATCTTCGGAGCGGAGTTATGCAAATCTATATATATCTCTCACTTGCCGGCAGAGGGCCATATATATATATATAGGCGGAGAATCATCAATCATCCATATATCATCCCTCCTTTACACAGTTGGATACAATTTTTTCAATTTTTGAAACAGGCATTAAAGTAGTGGATCTTTTAGCTCCTTACCGCCGTGGAGGAAAAATTGGATTATTCAGGGGAGTTGAAGTGGGTAAAACAATGTTGATTATGGAATTAATCAACAACATTGCTAAGGCTCATGGAGGTGTTTCTATATTTGGTGAGATTGATTACAAATGGATTTATTGCAATTACTTTCAAAACAAACTTAGAAAAAAGGGAATGAATACATAAATAAAATGGAGCTATTTCATGAACCTAAACCCGATTTATGGGCGAATCAATTCCAATATCTCTTTGACAGATTATTCCTCGAGGTTTTTAATTTTCATTAAATCTTCTCGACTATAATTTGATAGGCCCAATAATGTACTTTATATTAGCCTTTTTGATGACAAATACGTTGTCTAATACTAATACAACAGATACGTCGTCTAAGCCAATAGATCTACAGATATGCCGTCTAAGACTTATAAATATAAGCCTTCTTATCGGCCATCTAAGCCTAATACTACAGATATGCCATCTTCTCGGAATACATCTAAATATAAGCCATTTTCTAGGAATATATCTAAATATAATCCATCTTCCATGGTATGATGAATCTACCAACGAATCTACTCCTAGTGAAGACAATGCTAGTTTCTTAACCTTGTATGGAACAAAAGCTAAAAAACCTTTTGGAAATCCAATGAAAATACCTTCTTTTTGGAAACCTATTGACGAATGGATTTGGGATTACATTGTCCAACGTATAAGTTTCATTATCAAATGGCTAAAACGTATTATTGAATGGATGAAACCTATCATCCAATGAATGAAAATTATTGGCCAATCAATATCACTGATTTGCTCCATTCTCAATGTGCTTATGATGTAGCACCAGGGGGATTATTAGCTAGTGTATATCATCTTACTATAATAAAGGTTAATATAGATCAACCTGAAGAAGTGTGTATAAAAGCTTTTGTCCCTAGGGACAATCCCAAAATACCCTTTGTTCTTCGTATTTGGAAAGGTTCTAATTTCCAGGAATGGGAATCTTATGATATGTTGGATGTCTATTTAGACATCGTTCCTCTATTCCCCAAACATCATCACTTCATATTCATTTATGTTTCATTTGTACGTTTCAGGAAAGATTCAATATAGGCTTATCCGAATCGATGTAGGGGATAGAGTCAAAGTCAAATACTCTCCTTACGATAAGAATAGAGGAATGCAGACAATTTTACTCTAAGATATACTCAACTTCAAATGTTTAATATGGTAATCTATATATTGATATGCCAATCAATATAGTAAATATATGTAATTAATATTATGTAACTAATATAGTTAAATATTAATGTTGACAATTCTACCTGTTGCTGAAGCATTATAGACTGTATTGTTGCTCTTGCTCCCATCAGGATAAATTTTTCCTCTTCCTCTATTACCACCCAAATATATAGGATATTTCAGGAAGTGAACTGTTTTATTAGTAGTAGGATTTGGTGAAACGATGGGAAACACAATTTGACTAGGAACAAGACCTATTACGATAATATTTTTTTGATTAGACCGATAGTTCTGAAAATAAAGATTCCCTATATTTTCCTTAATATCAGAATAAATGCGATCTAGAGGAGCTAATTCAAAACCATTGGGTAAAATAAGAACAAATCCTACATTTAAAGTTCCTTTATTACCATTAGAAAGAACTTGTTTTATTTTCTTTGCATAGTATCTAGGTTCTTCAAATTAATTCTTTAGTGTTCCATCTGTGGAAACTTCTTCCTCATCCTTTTATTTCTCTTCAACTTATTTTGTATCATCACACTCTCCATCACCTTCCTCATCTGAAACTACTTTATTGTAATGGATTGAACATTTTCCAAGCCAATGATGGTTGGGTTTCCATGGGTCCATGTATTTTACCTCTATTAGCTTGTTGTTTTTCAACCACTATTTTAGATCAAATTTCCCTTATGTTGTCTTATCTTCTTGTCCAAACAGTGGTGTCCATTTCTCACTATTTTGAGTTGACTGTGGTTGTCCAAATGATTCCTTTTACTGTTAGCATAGTCTACATACTTATTTTTTATTATTAGAATAGTTGCTCTATCTATTCCATTATTCTCTCCTTCTTATTTGTAACTTCTCCATCCATTTAGGGGAGTCTTGTTTATTCCCGTACCTATAAGTAATGTACGTGGGTTATTTGTTCAATAGAATAATAAGAGATATCAATCTCTATTCTCTCTCCTCTGTTTCTACCTCACATTTTGGTATCAGAGCTGGTCTGCAGTCCTTGGATTCATGGATGCCTGTACGTGAGAGCAAGAAGGATTAATGTGGAGAAGTTTGAGTTTTTCAGCCTGATGTGTGAAGGAAGACTTATATGCAACCTGGACATACAAATCTGTGTGGGAATTTCAAAGTTATTTGTTGCTACATGAATACTTTCCTGTACGTACAACAATAGAAAAGTGCATGGAAAGTGTGTGGCAGAGAGAACAATCTCTTATAGGAAAACAACACAGAGATCAATTTCAGACGAGCACCTTCCATGCCAAGAAGCGTCTGGGAGGTAGTTCATACTGATTTGAATGGCCCATTGCCTGCTTCATTTTTAGGATACAAGTACTTCCAACTATTTGTGGATGACCACTCTCGCAAGATGTGGGTATATTTTCTGAAGAAGAAAAGTGAGGCTCTTCAACATTTCCAGAACTTCTATCATCATGTTGTGAAAGAGACCAGACAACCACTTCTTCTACTTTGCTTAGATCGAAGGGGGGGAATTCACATCAAATAAGTTCTTGGCCTTCCTGAACCAATATGGCATTAAGTAGAACCTGACGCCCCCTACACACCCCAATAAAAAGGCATTGTTGAGTGTCGTAATCGCATAGTGAAGGATATGGCTCACTGCATGCTAACAATAACAAATCTAGAGGAACGCTATTGGGATGAAGCAGTATAGACAACTGTATATCTTATCAATAGGGCATCGATAAATATTCTATAAATAAAACACCAGAAGAGGTATGGAGTGGTATAAATCCATCAATTTCTCATTTACGAGTATTTGGTTTCCCAACATACATACATGTCCCAGCTCAGAAGAGAAAGAAGGTTGAGCCAAAGTCAGTCCCATGCATCCTACTTGGCTATAACACTACATTGAAGGCATATCATCTTATGGATCCTGAGACAAAGAAAATATATGAGAGTCGAGACATGGTTTGTGACGAGTCATCCTTTGACTTAGTAGTGACAAAAAAAGATCCATTACCAACCACCTCTCATCGACTAGTCTCCGAATCAGATGATGATCCAGAGGAGACTACTCAGAGAAAATAAGTACTACCAGGAGAGCTATTTGTTGACCTTGGAGAACTAGAGAATGTGAATCCACATCAATCAACATGGCAACAAAAAATTTATTCTCAAACGAAGCCAAGTTCTCAGCCAAAGTGGGTACAAAGCACCATCAAGGAATCACATTTGTAACAACTTCCAGATACATCTTCAGGAGTCAAAACAAGGAGTCAAACAATAAATGAGGTAAACTTTGCACTCATGAGTTCACTGATTAATAGCTCTAAGCCAGAAAATGTTCGTGAAGCACTCAGTCAACCTCAATGGAAGGAAGCCATGGATATAGAAATTGACTCACTCAAGAAAAATCAGACATGAGAACTTGTCAATCTGCCTACAAGAAAGAAACCCATAGGCTGAAAATGGGTTTTCAAGACAAAATATAAGGTAGAGGGATCCATTGAAAAACTCAAAGCATGAACTGTAGCAAAAGGATATGCTCAGAAAGAGGGCATCAACTATGAAGAAACCTTTTCACCCACTGCAAAGATGAAGACCATCAAATAAGTTTGTGCACTTACAGCACAGAAAGGATGGACACTTCAGCAGATGGACGTCAAAAGTGCTCTCCTAAATGGTGATCTGAAAGAATAAGTATACATGACCCAACCTGAAGGATTTTTTTTGATGAAGAGCATCCTAAAAAGGTATGTCGTCTCATCAAATCACTGTATGGACTGAAACAAGCTCCAAGGGCATGGTATATCAAGATCAACGATCACCTTTTTGTAGCATGGGTTTCACTCATAGCCCCTGAGATTCCAATTTGTATATAAAGAAGGTAGGCAAAGAAATAGTCATTCTTGTTGTGTATGTAGATGATCTTGTGATCATTAAAAGTTCAGAAGATCAGGTTGATATTGTAAAGAATGATCTCAAAAGAACCTTTGATATGATAGATTTGGGAATACTACATTATTGTCTTGGCTTGGAGATATGGAAAAACGAGCTTCACATTTTTTTCTCCCAGACAAAGTACACCAAGACACTCCCGGAAAAGTATAGAATGTCTAAATGTAAACCTATATCCACTCCCATGGAAAAAATCTTGCAACTTTCAAGATTCTAGGAATCACCTCAAGTAGATGATACTCTCTACAAGTAATTTGTTGGAGGGCTCATCTATTTGACATATACTAGACCAGATCTCTACTATGCTATCAGCTATCTTTCCAGGTTCATTGCAGGAGCTGAAGAAATGTCACTGGAATGCAGCAAAGCATGTTTTGAGATATGTCCAAGGAACAACTGATTATGGTCTGGAATATAAGAAGAATGATCAATTCTTCTTATAGGGATATGTCGAATCAGACCACGCCGGATCTGTTGATGATAGGAAGTCAACTACAGGATACATATTTCATCTCGGATCCAGACCTATCTTGTGGATAAGTAAGAAGAAAAATGTTGTTTCTACCTCATCCATAGAGGTAGAATATCACGCCGCATGAGGAGCTATGTGTGAAGTGATATGGTTACATAACATTTTGGATGACATGGGAATTCCTGAAAAATAGTCATCTATTCTCTATTGCAACAATCAAAGTGTGTTGAATCTCGCACAGAATCCAGTCTTTCATGAACGAACAAAGCATATTAAAATTTACTTCCATTTCATTCGAGAGCACATCTTGAACCATCATATTCAGCTCCAGTACTGTCCTATGGAAGCACAGGTAGCTGACATTCTCACAAAATCTCTTGGAAAAGTTAAATTTGAACTTTTTCAGGGGTCACATTTGCAAGAATAATGTAATAAGGGTGGGAATGTTAGCATAGTCTACGTACTTATTTTTTATTATTAGACGATTTGCTTTATCTATTCCATTATTCTCTCCTTCTTATTTGTAACTTCTCTATCCATTTAGGGGAGTCTTGTTTATTCCCGTACCTATAAATAAGGTACGTGGGTTCTTTTTTCAATAGAATAATAAGAGATATCAATCTCTATTCTCTCTCCTGTTTTTCTTCCTCACATTTACTACATCAAAGGTGCATTCTAATGTTGTTTATAATGCACATTCATATATATCCAAAAGGAATATTTTTTGTCTTTTGAACTGAAATTTCAAGATCCAAAGATTTCTTGATATATCCTTATAGAGAGGGAGGAGCTGAATGGTTTAACTAGGCCTCTAAGAGGTTCTGCTAATCCATTAATGAACATTTTTTTTCTTTCACTTATATATGGTATAATTTTTACAAGTATCTGAAACTCAAAAATGTATTTTTCCAACAATCCCTCTTGCTTGAGTTGAGCCAACACTCTAAAATGGATCTATAGATAAATTCTCTCAAACCTTACTATTAAGCATTGACTAAATTCCTCAATGGTTACGATAGATGAATTCCCCTATATGATCAATCCATGGTACCGTCATTCATGTGTAAATCCTTCCAAATAGAAAGTTACAAATTTGAGTGCTTCCTCCTCATAGATGGGATTCAATGACAAGTATGTATCTAATGTTTTTATCCATGCTTTACCTGAACACTTATCTGAACCATCATAAAAAGAAATATTTACCTTTCCCAACCTTTTTCATATATTGCTTCTTCATTTCTCTTTTTGAACTCTTCTATTTTTTCCTATGCCTATGTTGTTCTTTAAATTTGTAGTAATACCTAAAAGACATGTATTTCACTCTAAAACTGAGGGTGTCATACTCTTCACTCCATGCCTCTATGTCTTCAATATCACTTGGTGGATATAGATCAATTGGTTGTTCCTCTTTTTAAAATAACTTGGTCCTGCATATTTGAGGTGGAGGATTGATGGAGGTCTTTAATTGATTAGAAGAGTTTCCTTCACCAATATTTATTGTCCCATAATAGTTACTGTCAATGCATGATGCACTAACCTTTGAGATTCTCTCAAATCATGTTACAACTACCTTTAGCTCTCCCTTTGAGATTCCCTCAAAACATGTTGTATCTCCCTTTGGTTCCTTGTAATTACTTCTTTCATAAAACTAATTTCATATGTAGTGGGATCACTCTGATCTTGATCATCCATGGTTCCTTTACTTGGAGTATGTTTCTTCTTTGATAAATCTAAGTTGATGTTTCCTTGTGCATCAAGATATGATATTTTCCACATCATTACAAGGATAAAAAAATTTGATACCACTAGAATGTCCACAATGAAATAATTTATAACCCCACAAGGAACACCTGAAAAATCAATAATTATGACAAAAAATTGGTTGAATAAAATAAAATTATTTTATGCAGAGCTAATTTTTTCCTAAAAATGGCGACTTGAACTACAAATGAAAAACCTTCAAATATTGTCCAAAATAATCATAATTAATTATACATGTATGAATACCAAAATCTATAATTTTTTACACAAAACAAATTCTGGAAATTTATTAAAAATATTCAAAAGTATAACTTAAACAAATGGCTGAAAGGGAGTGATCAGAACCCAAATCCATTGAAGCAAAGCTAAATATGGACTCTGAAATTATGACAAATATGTTGATGGAGATATCCGGGATATCTATTCCCTATAATGTGTCAAAATATACCCAAAATGGTGTAAAGAACCATAGATCTGGCTGAATATGAAGGTAAAAATATGCCCCAACACTTGTGTCTTTAAACCCTAGCTGGAGAATACCTCAAATCTGTAATATTGGGTCTTCAACCACTATTGAAATTATTAAATATTGCAGATGTAGACAAAAAATATTGTTAGTTGTAAATACAAACAAAGAACCAAGCTAGCATAATCCCTAATCTAACACACTTAATATCTACATTATATTGAGCAAGGGGTAAGTGCACCAAGTTGGGCGGCCAAAAGAGGATCCTAAGTGGATGTTGGTATAGGTCGTATTTTTCTTCACTTATTTAGTGTTATTCCACATCATCAGGTGAGTCATCTCACTTAGGTGGACATGGATCTAGGTGTCATCTTAGTTATGACATATTCTCTTATAGAATCTGTCATATGTGTAAGTGTGTCATAGGAGTTACATTCCCATTTGGGAAAGTAACTCCTCTTCTCCATTATGGAGGAATATTCTCTTACATGGGAGTTACACATTCACTCCCATATTTGTACTCACCTCCTTTGATCTATGATAGCCCAAGTCAAAGCCAAGCCAAGGCATTCCATTCTACTCCATTTTTGAATCTTGAGCTCTCATATGCATGCACATTGCTTCACAAAGCTTGCTTGCTTTAATCTCGCAAATCCTACACTTTAGTGAAGTGTAACTATTCGATGCTCATGAATTCCTTCCTGGTATTCGTCCTTCACTCCTTTATGGTATCAGAGCTAAGGTGACTGAAATCACGTTGCTCACCATCATTACTCCACCGTGTAGTTGCTTGTGCAAGCTCTCACTTTTGTATGTGCTCTACTTGCATATTTCAAGATTCTAGTGGTTTGTTAGTGTGATCCTTACTGGTTGTGGATTCAACATTTACAGGTTTAAAAGTATGGGTTCGATTTACATTGAAACCGACTTTATCTACATTGGCTCATTTGAACATGTTTTCATTACTCGTGCATTGGCTTTTAGTCGACCTTCCTTATTTTTTTGCCACCTCGTGCATTATCTATGGCTCAGATTTTACTTCCACAAGGTTATTTTGTGATCTAATGTTGGCTCATAACATCTGTTCAGCCTCATGCTTCTCTATATTCTTCTTCACCGATGTTTATACACCGGTCTATAGCTCGAGATTACTTATGGTTTAAACATCTGTAGGCTCGGTTGACTTGGTTTGTTTTTGCACTATTGCTCACTACCCGACACATTCCTTCTACTACTCACATATCTGGTTGTTGCTTTGGCTTGGGGCTCCATTTATGGTTCGAACGTGTGTGCTTTGGCATTGTTCATTGTTCATTGGCCTTATCTTTGTCAACTTGAGCACATAGCTTTGGTATCTTTTCATTCGAATCATATTACCGTGCCCCCTGAGTTTTCTTGGCCCTTGGTTCATTGTTTGTTGTGACTGTGCTATAGTGCTTTACTCCCACTGTCGTTACCTATTCTGCCAGGTCGTGAAATCTCTTCTTAGCATCCGTTACATAGCTCAAATTAGTCAACAAAATCTGGCATGTGGATTTGGCTCAAAGTTTTTGGAAAAATGTGGGATCGCTCATCATCGAAATGGATACCTATATCTCCCACTCCATTCTGGAGCCTGTCCAACATTGATTTCTTCCTAGACTCGGCGTATCATCTCTAAAAACTCTTCTCAACTGTTATTGTTGGAGCACTACAACGGATTCCACCTCAAATCAAGCATGTGTCCTTCGACCACCTTTAAATCCTTGGACGTTTCTTCCACCACATGGCTTGACAATGTGGGCCCCCCTCCTCCCTTTTAGAATTGTTTGGCTGTCAAAATAATCCCTCTTTTTTTAATGTTTTAAGGAAAAACATTTATTTCATGGCATTGTAATAATTTTTTGTACCTAGTTTGCTTGTATTATGTCCTTCATTTATATGTCGAAGACGAAGGACAAGGTCCGGGGTTGGCAGGAGGCCAATCCCCCCTTGCAAGCAAAACAAACCCTGCCTAAAATTTGATGCCATTTCCAACGAGTATCCACACGATACTCTTTGCACCCATTTTGGGCACTTTTAAAATCAGTTTGCAAAGCTTATTAGCATTTTCCATCAATTGCGGGAATCATTTTCTTGCTATAACTTTTGACTCATTGTTCAGTTTTGAGCACTTATTTAGTCAAAGTTGCATGATTTTTCATACATTACATGATGAAATTTTTATTTTTGTAAATGGTTTACTTTATAAAGTGCCACATTTTGGGGGGATTCACTAGTACTCTTAGGTTTTTACACGTAAATGCATTATCGGCCAAGTCCAACGTCTTGATTTTGTGCACCTTGCACTTCTTGCTTCCGCATCATGGAGGGTGCTCTTTCTAGACTTGAGCATCGTAGGATCTCTTTACAGCCTCCTCCACTTCTCACTGAGAGAGGGAACTATTCAGCTTGGTGTGCTTCCATGGAACTTTACTTCACTGACGAGGGTCTTTCACCCTTCTTATTTGGGTTAGTTCTTGCACCCACTGATCATCATCATCTGGAGGAATTCCTTGACACTTGTGACCATGTTTTTCATCACTCGATGATGCATGCCTCCAGATCTCTCTGGTTTCATGTGGCAGACTTAGATCCTCCCCACCGTGTCTGGAGCATTATTTAGTCCCTCTATGGAGACACTTCACATACTACCACCGTTTTTGTTGCTACTGATTTAGTTGTCTCCTTTATTTCTTCGTGTGATGACAGTTCCATTGACACAAACTTTTCTGGTTCTACTTCTGATGACGAGGATTTTGCACCCACTTCTGATGTTGAGAGTACTACACAGGAATCTTCTTCGCCTTCTCTCACTATTTCAGAGAGTGTTGACACATCCCACATCTCATCTAATATCGAGCAGTCTCCTATTCAGTCTCATATAGTCATCACACCCACCTCTTTTTCACCTTTAGTGTGTGAGGTCCCTTCCACTCCTTTACCTTCATTGGATGACTCATACCTATCAGACATCGCTCTTCTATTTTTTTAGCCCCCTCATTGGGACGAGTATTTGCTTGAACTTGGTCATCTTTTCGCAGAGTACACTTGTGATGTACTACAAGTTTTTCATCCAGCTACAAGTATTTTAGAGGAGTTCATTATCTCCATTTTTGGGAGTTCCCCTTCTGGGACTCTTACCACTTCCACTTTTCCCGAGACATTCATTGATCCACCCTTGCTTGTGGATCCATTTTCTATTGTGGGGGATGTTTTTTTTCCTTCACATCAGTTGGACATCCTTTCTACAGGTGTTCACTAATCATACTCTGATAGTTTTGCACTCGTGACATTACCTTTGGTTCCTTTGCAGTCACTTGCTAGACCTATGTCACACTTTCATGGACCAGGCTCAGAGTTCTTTGTACTACTGCCTTCGGTTTCCTTCGTGGAGTGGGCAGACTTCCAGCATGTCATTTTTTTCCTTCCTAAGGGCAGGCACATAGTTCGGTGCAAATGTCTCTTCTTCAGTCCAGAGGTAGAGGATCTTGTCATCGACATTCTTCTGGGAGACCTCCTAGAGCTGCAGAGTTCAGATCTGTCCATGACATCTTCTACATTCCTCTCGTCTCCCTCTTCTTCTCTCTTCTTATTCTTTCCGAGAGATTACCTCTTGTACATGGGTACCTTTATAGGCTCGTATATGGCTGGGACCCATCTTTGGCATATTTCTTAGATTAGAGAGTGGACTTGTCTCTATTTTGGGGGGGAGTTTTTTCCCACTGGGTTTTCTCCTTTTACTCCACTTTTTGATAGTTTCTTGTACGTGGGTACCTCATCAGGCTTTGTGCCGAGACCCATTTCTCTTTCTGACTTTCCGCGTCATCCTAAGTTACGATGAAGGGGGGGTGTTGGTGTAGGTGGTATTTTTATTCACTAATTTAGTGTTATTCCACCTCACTGGGTGAGTCATCTCACTTAGGTGGACATGGATCTAGGTGTCATCTTAGTTAAGACATATTCTCTTACAGAATCTGTCATATGTTAAGTGTGTCATAGGAGTTACATTCCCATTCGGGAAAGTGACTCCTCTTCTCCATTATGGAGGAATATTATCTTACATGGGAGTTACACATTCACTCCCCTATTTGTACTTACCTCCTTTGATCTATGATAGCCCAAGCTTAAGCCAAACCAAGGAATTCCATTCTACTCCATTTTTGAATCTTGAGCTCTCATATGCATGCACATTTCTTTACAAAGTTTTCTTGCGTTAATCTTGCAACTCCTACACTTTGGTGAAGTGAAACTATTCAATGCACGTGAATTCCTTCTAGGTCTTCGTCCTTCACTCCTTCAGTGGATGCATTTTTTTGAAAAATAAAAAATCAACTTGTATGATTTTTTCAAAATAGTTACACTAAAAATTGGAAGATGTTGTAGAAATATGAATCATAGCATTTTGAGTCTAGTTTCTAAGCTACTAGTTTTTTATTTTGAAAACATATAAGTTTATGTGGGCCAAATAACTAAAATACCAACAGGTGCTCCTATTTTTGTTAAAAAAATATAATTGAGTGACTTTCCTACCCCCCACCATTTTTTGAGCACCATTTAGTATTTTTGAAAACTCTTTGGTAGAAAGACAGCTAGGAGCATCTAGTTTGTGTTAGAATTTTTTTATATTTTTTTAGTGAGTATATTTTTTAATGATTTTTCTAGTATAGAAAATTTAAGTTTTGAAAACTAACGGAGCTCCGACTGTGTCACCCCCCCTAACTACCTCAAAAAATATAAAAAATTATTAGTTTTAAATATGTATAGAACTAGTCCTAGTTTGTGCTTAATTTTTTTTAATTCAATTTCGATGAGTCAAAAAAAAGATACATGACAAAAGATAGACATGTTTAAACTTCAAAAAATAGCTATAAAAAGGCATATTTAGAAAATAAATAATATAAAAACCTTATATTTGTTAGAAAGATTAGAAAATAATATTTATATGAAGAAGAAACTCTGATTTACGTCGTGGTGTAATTTTTTTAAAATGGATCGATCATTTGATGTTGATTTATCATGGCAGAAGTTGGATTTTTGTATTTTCTTACAAAAACATGCGGTTTGTTGTGTTTGTGCAGGTCCATGCCTCAGGCTTGGGGATCTAAACCGGATCCCAAGCCTTGAGGAATGGGTTGGAGAAGGGAAAAAATATAATGTGTCCACGTTATAATGCATACACATTATGCTTTATTTATACATTGTGGTCTCCCAATGCCCCTTTCATCTCTTTCATGGGATTTCTGCATATATTTTGTTTGGTCTTCAATTTTATGTACATTCTTACATGACTTTTTAGCAGTTCCTTTTGTCCCCTACCGCACTAGTTGAATTTTTCTAATCATCGGAAGTAAAAGTTGAGCTAAGGACAAGAGGAAAGTCAAGAACAAGACACTGGAGAAATTGGAAGAGATGAGAATAAAGAAAATGAAGAGAATACAAAAACTTCGTGTAGGGAAAGGTACATCTGTTATATCAAATGTATCTAATGTATTGGAAAATGGGGATGAAATACATAATGTAAATGTAGATAATAATGATTTTGCAATGAATAATAATTTTGCAATGAATAATGATATTGAATTGAATGATAATGTTGGTATGAGTGAAGAAATTGATATGAATCCAATAATTGAACCTTTACCTGAGAATCCAAATGTTAACCCTGAAATTTGTATGAAAACACTGAATGAAGCAAGTAACCTTGTAAACAATTCTTCACCTCTAAGAAAAACTCCTTCCATTTTGTGAAGAAAACCAATTCACTTAATTGAAATTGATGAAAACATTATAAAACCAATGCCCAACAAAATGTCTGAAAGAAATGAGAGAATAAAAGCTAGTGGAATTTGGGATAATTACTTTGAGAATTTAAATGACACAAAAAGATGTCAATTATTTGTTACATTGATGAAATTAATTAAGATGAGACCCATAATGAAGACCCTAGGGTTAATAACATCTAATGTTCCTGATCAAAATGCGTCAATTATTGAAAACATACATAAAGCATACCAAACTGTAGGTGGAAAATACACACCAAAGATAGTAATTCTACATGGTGTGTACTTACTAATTATATAGTAAGTGATAAAACAGTTAATAAACACTTACTTGGAAAAAGAAGAAGTGTTTTGAAGCTAAACAAAAAAACACTAATGAAAGCAATAGAGATGTAAACGTCTTGAGTCAATCAATAACACTGACTATTGAGATTTCTCTAGCAGACTTCCACAGAAAGACAAGAATACATTTGATATTCTAAAATAATTAATTATAAAATTTTGGAATGAGAGAAAAAGAGTGTCACCGAATAGAAAAGATACAATACAAATAAGAATAGGTTCTCATAATTGTGAATTGTGTGCAAAAATTTTCTTAGATATGACTCAAACACAATTGCTCTCTAAGTTTAAGAATGAAAATCTACAAATTAACATTAGCTAAATATTATTTGAAATGAGAAAACCATTTTCTGTGAAAATCAATCACTCACGTACCATTTGTTTCTGTAGACATCATGTTGAATTTTTCAATACATTATGATGTTTTTTGTCAAACACGTCATGTTTTGCATACTGAAATCATGTTTCAGGAGCGTGGATTAAATGTCCCACAAAAATCTTCAAGGGAATTTATTCTGACAATATTTTGTGAAAAATCAACTGGATAGTTTTTTTATAACAAAGCATGTTTGGATGGAACGTGCAATGTATGTAGTGGCTTGTCAAATATGAAAAGTTGTATCCATGAGGACAATACAAATTCAATAGGAAAAGAATTGGTTAGTTTCAAAAAATATAAATTGGTGTCATATCAATTAAAATATTGAAAAGAATCTAAGAGGTGTGAGATTGTTACAAAACAATTACTTGTATCAGATTATATGGTCAAATTTAGAGAGAAAATTGTTTAAGAGTATGCAAGGCACATAGATATAACTTAATGGTTGGATGAACAATTCAAGTTAAGAAAAGACACATTCCCACTTGGTACTATTTTTTTAGTAGTTGACTTTGCAAAGAATTACACATTACAACCATAAATGGTGGTTTAGTCTCAATATTATTACTCAGTGGAAGTTGCTATTTCCATGCATATAACATTCATGCACTCTCCAGAAAGCACTGAGAAAGATCAAAAAATATTGAGAGAGTATCATTTTTTACATCAATGATGATTGAACACATTCTACAAAATATGTACAAGGGTGTTTCCAGGTGTTTTATGTGAACTTGAATGAGAGGAACATTAGTTTCAATCAACATTACATTTGGTCAGACAACTGCACATCATAATTCAAGAATGAACAGATGTTTTATTGGCTAAGAAAGATACACAAAGAAACAAATGTACATCATATCTGGAGTTTTATTGAGGCTACAAAGAAGAGAATGATGGTGCAGAAGCATGTGTAAAAAGAGCACTTGCAAGAGAAGAGTTAAAGTTCAAGGATGGTGATAAATTTATAGATGAAAAAAAGCATTATTGATTGGTGTGTGAAGAATATGGGCCATGAATCTCAAGAGAGATCAAAAGTTTGTAGATATTTTTGGTTGATAGAGGAACAACATTTGGAAAAATTTGAAGATTGTATGAAAGTTGCAGGATCAAGTAATATGCACTCATTTTGTAGTTCAGATGTAAATGCTTGGACTATTTATACTAGATGCATGGCATCTTTTTGTATATTATGCATTGATTTTGTGTGGAATGAATGTAAGTCACAGTAGTGGGTGGATGAATGGACTTGTAGAGTTCTAATTCCACTTGACACACATTAAGTTCCACGAGCATTACAACTTGCAGGGTCTTCAGATCAAATGACAACATCACCTGACTTTAACCAAGTATCTGATTTAGTGCAACAAGGTACATACATATATGTACATGTCATGTTTTATATTTATAAATTATTAAATGGTCGAATCTTAATGTATTTAAAATTTGACTTCAGTTTTACTTTGTGATGTAGGGCATGTTTTTACAGTTATTGTGACAAAATTTAACGAAGAGGGAACAAACTACTTGTCTCGTTATGTAGAGGGGAAAAAAATTGACTTTCACAGTCATTGATGGTGAAGACCTTCAGTATCCCACTGGGTCAGTGGTAGTCACTGGAACTTGGCTTCGATGATATCCTATCAAAATATCAAACACTTGGTTGTTTGAAGACTATGAAGTACATTGAAATATACTTCACTATTCACATTTGGTTCTTGCAACAAACATTAAATTGATCAAATATCGAGGTAGGACATTATTGAAGAATCTATGGAAGGTTTGTGAATAAGATCATGAAGCAATTATTGCTACTATCAAGATTAGAGTTGATCCTTGTGGTTCATTGGATTGAATTTGCAAAGGTATGTTCTTCATGAATTTAATTTGAATATTTACTTTAATGATTTTTTTAAAAGTTTGTATGATTTAAAATTCTATTTAATTGCTTACTAACATGTTTATGTAGGTTAGTGGTGCCAAAATATCTTCCACCTTCATGTGGTTGGCACTGTCAGTATATAATTTATTATTCTCAAATCCAAGTAAAGCTAAGAGAAATTAAATATTAGAAAGGAACAACAAACATAAATTCTCATTTCACCACCTATATTGTATGAACCACCTATATTATTCAGGTGATTGGCAATGGACAACCTTACATTGACTCATACTACACTATTTTACGCGTTTGTAAAAAATAGGACAACTAGAACACAAAAAGGAGATGGAAAAAACTGGCATAGGCTTTCATAGAGGTTCCCTAGGTGGGTATGTAGGATTTAACATACAATCTCTAGGTGCCAAGGAGTCTGAGTAATCACCTGTTGAAGATATAACGAGTTTTAGTCTAAACACTCTTAAGGGACTACACCCGAACAAGGTAGCCCAAAAGCACGGGTAGCATAGGGAAGAAAAATTAGGCTTCCCCTAGTGTTCACCAAGCTATCTGGACATGTTGGTGCATATGGTTTTATCGCACGAGCTATCATTTGCAAAATATATCGTCTGATATCCTTACACTGACTCAGACTACACTATTTTACATGTTTGCAAAAAATAGGACAACAGGAACACCAAAATGAGATGGAAAAAATTGGCATATAATTTTGTAGAGGTTCCCTAGGTGTAGGTGTTAGATCTGATCAGATGTCTCTAGCTGCCACAAAGTTTGAGAAATCACCTGTCGAAGATATAGTGTGTTTTGGTCTCAGGGCTGTTAAGAGACTACACCCAGATGAGGTAGCTTAGAAGCATAGGGAGTGTAGGGAACCAAAAATAGGCCTCCATTAGCATCCATTAGAACATCTGGATGTGTTGGGATAGACGGTTTGGTCTTATGAGCTACCATTTGCAAAATATAGAGTCTGACAGCCTTACACTGACTCATAATACACTATTTCACATGTTTTCAAATAATAGGAAAACAAGAGTACCAAAAGGAGATGGACATAATTGGCATAGGATTTTTTAGAGGTTCTTTTGATGGAGGTGTCAAATCTAACGAGACATCTCTAGGTGCCACGGAGTCCAAGAAATCACCTATCAAAGATATAATGTGTTTTGGTCTCAGGGATCTTAAAGGACTACGCTTGGACGAGGTAGCACGGGGAGTGTAGGGAACTAAAATGAGGTCTCTAATAGCATTCAACGGGCCATCCGAATGTGTTGGTGTAGATGGTTTGGTACCACAAGCTACTAATTGAAAAATATAGCGTTTGACAGCCTTACACTGACTCACACTACACTATTTCAAACATTTGCAAACAATATGACAACGAGAACAATAAAAGGAGATGGGAAACAGTAGAATAAGATTTCTTAGAGGTCCCTGACTTGGAGGTTTTTGATCTGACGAGACATCTCTAGGTGCCATGGAGTTCAAGAAATTGTTTGTCGAAGATATAACATTTTTTGGTCTCGGGGATTTTAAAGGACTACGCCCAGACGAGTTATCCCGGAAGCACCTACACCTTTTTACCTCCAAAAAAACACCTCTCCTATTTTTTACTTGGCCACCTTAATGTGTTGGCACAGTTAGTTCAGTGCCAAGAGCTTTCGTTTGTAAAATATTGCATCGCACAACCTTACACTATTCCAGCATGCACTATTATAACATGCAAATGAGATGGGATAGAAAAATGTAGAACTATTATTTTCTATAAATCATGGGAGATCATAGAGAAATCTATCATGATACTTCCTACAAAATTTTAGGTCAAATTTAGGTCATTTGTTCAAGTTATATGAGTTTTTGTAAAATAGACTATTGTTCAAGGCTGTCAGACCAAAAAACGCTATATCTTCGAAAGGTGATTTCTCGGACTCCCTGGTACCTAGATATGTCTCATCAAATCCAAAATATCCACATCGAGACCCTATATAATATCCTCTCATGGTTTTATACATCTGAATTCAGTTGTCTTGTTGTTGTATTGTTTTCAAACACACGAAATACTGTAGTTTGAATCACTATAAGGCTGTCAGACGCAATAATTTACAAACGGAAGCTCTTGGTGCTGAATCAACTATGCCAGCATGTTTAGATGGCCTGGTGAACACTAGTGGAGGCCTCATTTTAGAGGCCAAATTGTAGTGCCGACTTCCCTTTGACACCTTTTTGATACTAATCATGATACTGCTGATTTTATTATGGACAAGATTATGGACCTAATTATAGTATGATGATAGATGTTAGATCATGGATTATTGTTAACTTGAGTCAGTTATGATGCATGATGATTATTAGAGACATTTTATATGTTGATGATGACATAATGTTTGACATGGTTATATTATGGATGTTGTGTGGACTTGTGATATTTGGATATTGTGAGTAGACCTAGAAATGGAAATTATTGGATGATGATATAATTGTTGAGTAAAATTGCAAATGATATTGCTAGATTCCTTTTATGTTATTATGATTCATATATCTAGATGGTTTTGGTAATTATATTTACATTATTTTGGATGTTCTAATATGGCCACAAGGCCGAAGGAGGTATTTGTGTTTTATAGGTTAAAATATCACAACAAACATCGGGGGATTGGATACCAACCACATTGGAATTATAGATGAATTCAAAAAGGTCACCATGGCAACATGTTTTGTTTGTGTGTGTTTGTTTTTTGTTAGGGATTACTATGGGGGGGAATCACCTTTAAATGTGACCAAGGGGTTTTATGTGTTTATTTTGTGGTGCTTTTACCCCTTTCATTATTCTTTAAATGGTGTGTAATATTATGAGTAATCATGTTATTAAGTTAATTAATTAAAACATGTCATAAGAAATTAATTAATAGACCTGTTGGCATTGAATTAAAGTGTTGTAAGAGATGTGTAAGTTAACTTTTGAGTGGGAAACACTCCACCTTCTTAGAAATTCGAATTTGTCCTTCGAGGATGTTTTTGGAGGCTTGTGGGACAAGTTAAACTTATCTCATACCTCTTACATTTATTTACTAACCATACCTACGGTTAGGGAGTTGCAATTAGACTTTTATTATGCATTTTGGGAAGACAAATTATAGGTTTTAATTACACTTTTCTTACATGTTTTAATTTCAGTTCTTTGGGGTGTGGGTTGGATTTGAGTGTGTAAGTAACCTGTCATATTATTCACCCACTTATTTATTATGCATTGGAGAAGGAAGTTGACTTTTGGGGGGTTGGGGTTGAGGATGTGTGATGTGGCATCCTACATGGATCCTCCTCATCCTCTTCTCTTCCCTCTTCTATAAAATATGAATTGCTTGCCTTGTTTTGGGTTGCTTCACTTTGGAGAATTTATTCTTGGGTGAATTTCCTTGCTTTTTTGGGAGGTCTTTCTTGAAAACGTTTTTGGAAGATTATTGCATGCTTGTGCTTGGCTGTTTTTTATTGCTTGCATTGGAATAAACCTTGTTGTTTTTGGAACTTGGAACAACTCCATCATGGAGAGGTGAGAGCTTGGATCTTGTAATGCTCTTCTTTTATGAATGTAAATGTTAATGTGTGAATATTTTGGCATGTTGTGGGCTGTTGGGTAGATGGCCTAGGAATGGTGTAGGAGAAGACTATGGGGTTTATTTTGTGGGAGGCACAAGTGTGTTTTAGGGAGGTATAAGTATGGAGGGAGTTGGGAATTGGGTTCCACCTTATAAAGAAATAGCTTTTATTTCTTTACTCATTATGGGGTGCCATAATAGGTTTGGGAGGCATACGAAAATGTGAGGAATAAGGGGTACTTGGGGGAGGCATAAGAAATGTTAGGGTTTTGAAATGCTATATTTTGGCAATTTGTAATTCAGGTGATGATACCCATTTCCCCTTTTTGGGAGGCATAAGAAGAATCCCCCATAGTTCTTGCTCCTTTTGCTTGCTTGATGAAGCCTCAGTAATGTTTTTCATGCTTTAATGTAGTTGTAAATTACATTTTGTTTTGGACTGTGTTTTTATTGTGAAAATAATACTTGTGTGATTGTGGAAGCCTGTTCTTGCCATGAGTTGGATCAAATATTTTATTGCATTGTGGTTTGGGCTTGGGGGCCAATGAAGAAGGATGGCTTCTCTTCTTCATTGGATGTCTTGGTTGGGTGGATAGCATTGCCTTTTCCCTACTCTTGTTGTGATCAAATTGGAAGAATGAGGTGTATACATGTTGCTTTTTTGGAGCTGAGAAAAGACAGTTTGAAAGTCCCTTGTGAAATGAAATCTCATTGTAGCTTATCCCACTTGAAGTGGATGAACTTGTAAAAATTTTTAATCTAAATATGTTGTACTGATTTACAAATTGTATATTGAAATGTAAAAGAGTTATACTCTGTATTCTGTTTTGGAAAGAATGTTAAAAAATGATACGTAATTTGTATGTTGTATTTTGAAATAAAATAGAAAGGAGGTTGTAATAGTTTCATTTGAATTAATGGAAGTGTTTTCCTTGTTCATATAAATGTATTTCCATTGGAAATCTATGTTTAACATGCACTATGTAATCCGTGTTTAGAAAGTGGAAAAGTGAAACACAAGAGGAGAAAATGTATTATTCTGCCCTGTATACAATGTATGATTTTGGAAAGAATGAAAGAAGAAAATTTGTAGAGTTGTATTTTGGAATCAATAAAGGACTGCATTACCTTTTTCAATCTGTATTGTTGTATTGAAATTGATCATCTATTGTGTTTTGAAATCTCTGTTGAAAAGAAAAAAATGCGTGTGAAGAAAAATATAATGCTCTGTTCTCCTTTGAAATATGTTAAGATTGGAAATCAGAATTTGCATTTTAGCCAGTAAATGGTTTGATTGAATCAAATAAATGTATTAGTCTAGGATTAGAATGAATTTCTACACTTGGGAGATGGAAAATAATAAATAGATCATTTAAAAATTTGATCTTTGTTTTGTATTTTCAACTGGAAAATACTTTATCCAAAAATGAACAGTTCAAACCTACAACAATAAGACAACAAATTAAATGATTAAATTGAAATAGTAGGCCCTAAATGAATTCAATTAGATAAAAACACCTAATGGAAATATTTCAAAACTATGCAAAATCGAGTTCAAAATGTTTCAAAGACGTTTGCTGTCAAAATTGTAAAATTTCAAATTGGAACTTAATAAAAAAGTTTTACCTTGCAAACCTATCCTAATTCCATCTAAGAACATTGATCCATGTATATTTGGCATGTTGAGAGAGGAAGAAGATCAAATTGGACAAATCTCACAAGTTAAAATTTACCAGTTTGCACTATAAAAGCCTGCAGGCCGTTTTGTTGAAATTGACTTGTAAAAATTTGTTAAAATTAAAAAATTAATGATCCTTGAGTAAAGAAGACGTCGATATATTTCCAAAAATTCCTCATTTTCCCAAAACTGAGCTCTCTATAAAAATTTATGGCCTTCTAAAGTTTTTCTTCACTTGGCGTAAAAAAAAAATTGGGAAAAATTTCCTTAGCGGGCCCGAATTTTTCCCTTGGAGCTCCAAAAAAATTTTGGGATAATTTTCTGAAATTTCCCCTTTGCCCCATTGGCCTACAGCCAATCAATGGTTGCCACATGGCACCATGAGGTGTCAGCAGTGGGATCCCTTTTTAGCTTAGTGCTTTTGGAAAATTTTGGGATTTTTTTCCAAATTTTCCCCGCTGGCCCACAACCAATCAGGTGATGTCACATGGATTCACGAGGATTTGGCAGAGGAGCGGGCCCATTTTTACCTTTTTTTTGTTTTGGAAAATTTTGAGAAAATTTTCCAATTTTTCCTCACCGTCCCGCCAGCCCGTAGCCAATCAGGAGCTGCCACATGGCACCGCAAGGTGCCAACAGAGGCACGAGTCAATGTTACCCTCTTAGCCCTTCGGGGAGTTAAAATTTTTTTCTCCCCATTGCCTTTCTTTCCCTGTGTTGGCTTAGGTGATGCCACATATCCCTTGCAAACTTGCGGGAGTGCGGGTGCAAAGATGGCTTCTCACCCCACATGGAAGAATTTTGAAAATGTCTTGCGTCGCCTTGCTCTCCCCGTGCTGACTTGGGAGGCACCATGTGTCCCTTGTGGACTTGCAGACCAGCGGGTATGCGGGTGCGAAGATGGTTTTTCACCCCACGTGGAAACATTTCCAAATTTCTCCCTATGACCCGGCAACCCATCCTTGGGGTAAATTTTTACCCATGGGCCCGCAGGGCCACTCTTAGGGAAAAGTTTCACCCCAAGGCCCGCCAGCCCATAACTCAGAAAATATGAGGAGTTAGGAGGACTTATTTATATCAATGGAAAGGTGAGGAAATTTCCTATCCAATGGAAATGATTTAGGGAATTTTTTAATGCATTAAGTATGAGAAAAATCAAGTTGAAACTTTAAACCTGTTAGAGAGTGGGTATGGTGAGGAATTACTCTCTGAACCTAATTGGAACTTCTAACCCTAAATTTTGGACCTTATGACCTCTAATAATTGTTAATAAAACAAAATTAAATTATAGTTGTTTAGAATTGTTCTGGAACCTGTTGGTGACAACTGTTGTCTTATAACCTGGTTGAAGACTGTTTAAAAAATAAAACTAAAAATTATTCCATAATTTTCCTAATTAATCCTTGGTTGTTCTTGGGTCTCAAGTGGGTTGTTTTAGCAGGTGTTACACAAAGCTCCAGGTGCTTCTAGGCATAGTCCCTTAAGAGCCCGAAGACCAAAAAACACAATATTTTCGACAGGTGATTTATAAGAGTACGTGGCACATAGAGACATCTCATCAGATCTAATACCTCCTTGTTGGGACCTTATACAAAATACTCTCGCAGTTTTATCCACCTCAATTTGTTTCTCTTATTGTCCTATTGTTTACAAACACGTGAAATACTACAGTTTGAGTCAGTGTAAGGTGGTCAGATGCAATACTTTGCAAATGGAAGCTCTTGATGCCAAAGTGACTATTCCAAAAAGTCTATATGTCCTAGTGAATACTAGTAGAATTGTTGTTTCAGAGACCAAAGCTCTAGGTGCTTCCGGGCTACCTCGTTCGGGTGTATTCCCTTAAGAGCCTTGAGATAAAAAAATGTTATATCTTCGATAGGTTATTTCTCAGATTCTGTGGCACCTAGAGACATCTCATCATATTCAAAACCTCCACATTATGACTATCTATGAAATAATATCTTGGTTTTATGCATCTCTATTCGGTTCTCTCGATGTCCTATTATTTGCAAGTGCAAAATACTATAGTTTGAGTCAGTGTAAGGTTGTTAGACACAATACTTTCCAAACAAAATTTCTTAGCACCGAATAAACTATGCCAAAACATCCATATGACATGGTGAATGCTATTGGAGGCCTTGTTTCAGAGGCCAATCCCCCAAGTGCTTCTAAGATACCTCATATGGGCATAGTCCCTTAAGAGACCTCAGACCAAAAAATGTTATATCTCTGATAGGTGATTTCTTGGACTCCATGGCACATATAAATGTCACGTCAAATCTAAAACATCCACATCATGACCCTCTATGAAATTCTCTCACGGTTTTATCTATCTCCATTCAGTTCTCTTGTTGTCCTATTGTTTGCAAATGCCTGAAATACTGCAGTTTGAGTCAGTGTAAGGCTGCTAGATGCAATACTTTGCAAACAGAAGCTCTTGGTGCCACTACTACAAGGGGGGGTCATTTGAGACATTAATAGAGACAAAATTTGACTAAATTGTCTCAAATAGAGACAATAAAAAAGTTGTATATTGTTTCTATTATTGTCTCAAAGCGGGTGTCTCTAATATTGTCTCTAATTATTGTCTCTCAAGAGACAATAATGATTGATACATATTTTGTCTCTTGAGAGACAATATAATTTTCGTCTCCTAGAGACAAATCCTTTTTGTTTCTTTCTCTCTCTTGCTTCCTTTCTTTTGTTTTCCCTATCTTGCTCCTCCTTCCTTTTTTGTGTCTCGGCTTTTTTTTTGTTGCTCCCTTCCTTTTTCTTTTTCTTTTTTTCTGTTCC